>JAAGEH010000012.1:62772509-63108365 GCA_011751065.1 Lasiurus cinereus
ATTGCCCCCCCTCCCTCCCAGGCATAACCCAACCCCCCAGTGTCTATGTCCATTGGTTATGCTTACATGCATGCATACAAGTCCTTTGATTGATCTCTTATCTACCTCACCTAACTTTAATCTTCCTGCTGTAATTTCACTGTCTGTTTGAAGCTTTACTGCTTCTGTATCTATCCTTTTGTTCATCAGTTGATAATGTTCTTTATTATCCACAAATGAGTGAGATCATGTGATGCTTCTCCTTCATTGACTGGCTTATTTCACTAAGCATAAGGCTCTCCAGTTCCAACCAGGTTGCTGCAAATGGTAAGAATTCCTTCTTTTTAATGGCAGCATAGAATTCCATTCTGTAGATGTACCACAGTTTTCTGATCCACTCATCTGCTGACGGACACCTAGGCTGTTTCCAAATTGTGGCTATTGTAAATTGTGCTGCTATGAACATAGGGGTGCATAAATCCTTCCTGATTGGTGTTTGTAATTTCTTAGGATAAATTCCTAAGAGTGGGATTACAGGGTCAAATGGGAGATCCATTTTTAGTTTTTTGAGGAAACTCCATACTGTTCTCCACAGTGGCTGCACCAGTCTGCATTCCCACCAACAGTGCACAAGGGTTCCTTTTTCTCCGCATCCTCGCCAACACTTGTCGTTTGTTGATTTGTTGATGATTGCCATTCTGACAGGTGTAAGATGGTATCGCATTGTCGTTTTGATTTGCATCTCTCGGATGATTAATGACTTTGAACATGTTTTCATGTGTCTCTTGGCCTTCCTTCTGTCGTCTTTTGAAAAGGTTCTATTTAGGTCCGTTGCCCATTTTTTTTATTGGATCCTTTATCTTCCTTTTATTAAGTTGTATTAGTTGGTTGTAGATTTTGGAGATTAAACCTTTATCAGTGATAGCATTTGCAAATATGTTCTCCCATGCATTGATCTTTCTTGTTGTTTTGTTGATGGTTTCTTTTGCTGTGCAAAAGCTTTTTATTTTGATGTAGTCCCATTTGTTTATTTTTTCTTTAGCTTCCATTGCCTTTGGAGCAGTATCAGTGAAGAAGTTCTTTCGGCATATATCTGAGATTGTGCTGCCTGTCGATTCCTCTAGTATTTTTATGGTTTCTCTTCTAATGTTTAAGTCCTGTATCCATTTTGAGTTTATTTTTGTATTTGGTGTAAGTTGGTGGTCCAGTTTTAATTTTTTGCATGTATCTGTCCAATTTTCCCAACACCATTTATTGAAGAGCCTATCTTGGCTCCATTGAATGTTCATGCCTCCTTTGTCAAATATTAGTAGAGCATAGTGGTTTGGGTGGATATCTGGGTTCTCTATTCTATTCCATTGATCTATATGTCTGTTCTTGTGCCAGTACCAGGCTGTTTTGAGAACAGTTGCTTTGTAGTATAGAAACTTAAAATTCTTCTAATGTCACTTCTTCAAAATAGACTCACCCACGCCATGATATTTTATGGAAGAGCCACACTCAAGGAGCTAAAGAGCTGCATGTGGCTCACAAGCCACAGTTTGCTGACCACTGCTCTTTGGGACTATCTTCTTCTTTAGAATTGATTGCGTTTAGTCTATGAGAAAAGTTATTATTTTATGGTGGATAGAAATAGTTAGTGAGTACATTATCTTATTAGCATCTTATATAATAAAGAGGTAATATGCAAACTGACAACCACTCCAACACATAAGATGGCTGCCCCAATGTAGTCAAAGTTGACCACCCCCATGTGGACACAAGATGGCCAGCAGGGGAAGGCGGTTGTGGGGGCAACCAGGCCTGCAGGGGAGGGCAGTTGGGGGTGACCAGGCCTTCAAGGGAGGGCAGTGAGGGTGATCAGTCTGACCGAGGAGTAGATAGGCAGACTTGAGGAGGAGTGGTTAGGGGATGATCAGGCTGGCAGGTAGAAGCAGTTAGGGGCAATCAGGTTGGCAGGCAGGTAAGCAGTTGGCAACCCACAGTCCTGGATTTGGAGAGGGATGTCCAACTGCCCGTTTAGGCCCGACCTCCTAAACAGGCAGTTGGACAACCCTTGAGTGGTCCCATATTAGAGAGGGTGTAGGCTGGGCTGAGAGACACACACTCCACCACCCTGTGCATGAATTTTGTGCACCGGGCCTCTAGTGTTATGATATTTGGCTAACTGCATATTTATGCTATGTAACATTATCTGGACTGTTACTTCTCTATGTCTTAAATTCAAAGCATCTTGATTCCTTGCATTATTTACAGTGGTTTTCAAAACCATTCTGTTTACTTAAGAACTCAGTGTCATCTCTTTCAATTTTCTCTCTTGCAGTGAAACTCTAGCTTCTTTATTCTAATGGAGGATCAAAGTAATGAAGAAAAAGATAATTTTCATTCCCATTTATTCTACATATTCTATTTTCAAAGTCATCATTCTTGTTATTCAAAGTTACTCTTTAATTTATGATCTAGATTCTAGAAGTTATTTTCATCTTTATTAGCTCCTATATACAGATACTAGATCAGGTCTCAGAAAGATGGGATTGAGCAATACAGTACAGAGCTGTGGAGGTTGGGGAACAGCTGTGGTTGGGATTGTTTGCTTCTTCTTGACAAGACAGGCGGAAACATGAAGCCAAAGTCTTAGTGACAGTACAAAGAAAGCTTCAACATTATACTTGTTAGAGAATTTGTTCATCACTATCTATATATATAAAAGCCTAAGCAACCGTTTCAAGGGAACAATCAGTTGACCAGAAGCTATGATGCACACTGACCACCAGGGGGAAGATACTCAGCACAGGAGCTTCCCCTGGTGATTATTTCACTCCCACAGCCAATCTCCTGTGGCCCCTCCTCCCAGTCACCCCCTCCATAATGCCAATTAGAGGGAGTTGGCTGGCTAAACTCCCATGGCCCCTCTCCCCTTTCCTGACCCAGCCCCAATGGGCCCTGATTGGCCCCAAATGAGGTGTGGCTGGCCAGCCCCACCCCTGATCAGGGCCATTCAGGGTCAGGCAAGGAGGGAGGGGCCATGGGAGGTTGGCCATCCAGGAGGAGGGGCCACAGGAGGTTAGCCAGGAAGCCCTCTCCAATTGGGGCTATGGAAGAGCTGGATGGGGGAGGAGCCATAGGGATTGGCTGTGGGAGTGCACTGACCACCAGGGAGCAGCTCCTGTGTTGAGTATCTGCCCTCTGTGGTCAGTCTGCATCATAGCTACTGATCAACTGGTCATTTTGTTGTAATGGTCACTTAGGCTTTTATATATATAGATGGTAATTCTAGTTTTATGTATTGTGAAGAGTTAGTTCCTACACATTCTTTCCTTGAGTGGCCAGATGTAATTGTTTTAAAAATATTTCTAATATGTATATTAAATATGAACATTTAAGTTTATAATTTTAAACCTTTTAACATTTTAAATACATTACTTAAAAAAATTACAAAGCTGCTCTACTTTTTCTGAGGTTTAGACATTTTGATCTTGGCCTAGGAAATCTTTGTTTCCTTAGGTTCAAACTTCTGTTAAACAAAAATCACATCCCCATCCCACCCCTGAAAAATTAGCCAGGATGATATTGAGATGAGGAGGTGAAAATAGAAAACACAGAAAAGACATAGAAACAGCTGAAACCAGTTTGGCTCAATGGATAGAGCATCGGCCTGTGGACTGAAAGGTCCCAGGTTCGATTCCAGTCAAGGGCATGTACTTTGGTTGCAGGCATATCCCCAGTGAGAGGTATGCAGGAGGCAGCTGATCAATATTTCTCTCTCACTGATGTTTCTAACTCTCTATCCCTCTTCCTTTCTCTCTGTAAAAAAAATCAATAAAATATATTTAAAAATAAATAAAATAAAATATAATATATATAAAAAAAGAAAGAAAAGACACAGAAACAGAACACCTTAAATAATATTCCCAAATAATATATATCCACTAGAGGCCTGGTGCATGACATTTGTGCATGGGTAGAGTCCGTAGGCCTGACCAGCGTTCAGGCTGATTAGGGCCTACTGGCTGCCAGTCAGGGCCTTCCTTCATTCTGATCTGCCCCCTAGTGGTCAGCACATGTCATAGCAAGCTCAGTATGCCAGTTGAACTCCCTAGAGGACACTTTGCATATTAGCCTTATACAGTGGTACCTCGAGATACGAGTGCCCTAACATACGAGATTTTTGAGATATGAGCCATCATGCGAGCGATTTTTGCTTTGAAATATGAGCAACATTTAAGATAGGAGTAATTGCGCAGATCATCTGGCTGCACAGGACCCACCAGTTTACCTCGACTCAAGCATCTCATAGTTTCCCATACCTCAAGGTTACGGAACGAATTAAACTTGTATCTCGAGGTACCACTGTATATATATATAGACTAGAGAGAGGCCCAATACACAAAGTTCATACAAGAGTAGGCCTTCCTTTCCCCAGCTGCTGGCATTGGCTTTCTTCTGACACCTGGGACATGGCCTTCCCTCTGGCTGCTGGCAGGCACCAGGGACTGGAACTTCCGTCACAGCACCAGCTTCATCCAGAAGGTTGTCTAGAAGGATGTCTGATCTAATTAGCATATTATACTTTTATTATTTAGACAGTGGCCTGGTGCATGAAATTCATGCACATTAAAAGGGCATTAACCGAAATTAAATTAAAAGGTTTGGCTCAGTGGATAGAGCATTGGCCTGTGGGCTGAAGGGTCCTGGGTTCGATTCCGGTCAAGGGCATGTACTTTGGTTGCAGACACATCCCCAGTTGTGGGTGTGTAGGAGGCAGTTGATCGATGTCTCTCTCTCATCAATGTTTCTAGCTCTCTATCCCTTTCCCTTCCTCTCTGTAAAAATTCAATAAAATGTATTAAAAAAGGCATTAATTAGAGGAAATATTTTAATATTATTATTTGACCTTTCTCTACAATAGAAATGTCAGAGATGATAGAAAATTAGTAAAATGTATATGAAAATAATATATAAATTTATTAATAAACAATCACAATATGATATAACAACAAAAACATGCTATAAAAACAACAAAAACATGATGTAAAAACAACACTGATAAAATGATTGATAAATTGATTAAACTTATTCTAATATCTCCCTGTATACAACATTAAGAGTAAAAATACTTTCAGAGTGCTTGACTAATTTCCCTTGTATTTAAAATTTAACTTTAATATCACATGCTCTTCAAACTCGAGAGAAAGCAACATATAACTGACCATGTGCAAAAATGGGTTCAGGTAGGAATATTCCTACTCTGTCTAGAGTTTGTTCTTGTGATTTATTAATAGTTATTGCAAGTGCTAGCATCACGGGAAACTGTCTTTGAATTAATTTAAATGGGAGGCTAGTGTCAGATGGGGACAAATCAATTCTTGGAATCAGAACAACCTCTTCTTCTACAGAATATTATTACTTCAGCTTTGATAATGTTAGGTCATAATCTTTTAATAATAAATCTAGCACTATTACAAAGATCCCATTTACTATTAAGATTTCTCAGTAACATGATTGCACCCACTTTTAATTTTAATTTATGACATGGAATTCCTGAAGGTGTAATACTATTAAGAAATTTGATGGGAAAATTTTCCTTTTAAGCATCATCCCTTGAATCAATGGAATAATAACTTAAATATGTGTGAAAATCTCCATTGAATATATCCAAAATTTCTTCATTTAATTTATGAATGTGCTCATTTTTAGGACAAAGAATTGTACATTTACATATATTTTAATATTATTTATAGATATAGTATTTCCAAAGGGAGCTTCAATAATAGGTCTGTTACAAATCATTTCACAGGGGATTTCAATAATATCCATTCCTAACTGAAAACTGCTATCAAGTTTGCCATCTCCAAATTTGACTAACCATTCGCTATAAGCAGAATCCTCTAATCTCATATTTGTTTTAAGAGGCAACTTTCTGAAACATCCCCAAACATTACAGTACTTTAAACGCATTTGTACTATGGCTGATCACATAGCATGCGGCACAATATTGAGACATTGTCAAAAATCCCCTCTGAGAAGGAGAACTTTCCCACCAAACGCAACATTCAAATTCGTAATTTTTCTTAGTAATCTGTCTATGGCATTTATAGCATAACTGGTGCATTCATCAATAATGATGTTTTTCTTTTATCATTGTAAAACCAAGGACAATTTTATAACTTTTTTGAACGTAGCTGTTACATGTAGGACAAACTGTCTTTAAATAGGAATAAATTAAAAAATGAAACCTGGTTAGATTTCCCTTCAAGTCAAATGTCTTGTTGTTTAAATAAACTTATTGTGTTTTTTTTAAAGAATAGTCTGGAATTTTGAAATGTGAATATTTCATTCCATGCCATGTGAATACCTCTTGAATTTTGTTAAGGACATGCATTTCACAGTTCACACAGGCACCTTCTCTTTGGTATAATTTCCAACAAAAATCTTCAATAAAATGATATTTATTCTCATCCCATAATTTGTCTGCATCAGAAGAACATCCAAACACACATATTTATGCAAAAAGTTGCTGTAGTTGTTGGGACATATTAAGGATGATTGAATTGTCAATCCAGATAGTGTCGTCAATTAATAATCATCTATGTTTGCAGCTTCACGAAGTATCATAAATTATATTTCCTACAGTTTGCAGATGATCACAACTTATCCCACCTTTTACATGCAGAAGCAAAAGTCTAAGGTAATATCATTCTGGTTCTCTAAAGCTCACATTGAACAGTCTACCTAATACTTTATTTCCATCCTTTTCGCATTTTCTCCACAAACAGTTATTAAACACATAACAGTGTGGAATCTCCAATAATAATAATTGCATGCATGTGAATCTTCTCTATTCAATAAAAATCAAGCCATCAAGGTCGAGTTAGCCTTTTAGCCCTTTTTATAACTTCAACAAAATCATTGGTGTGAAAATACAAATTTTGTTCATTTGGCAAATGAATAACTAATCTTGTGATTGCATGAGATTGGTCATGTATTCGCATTGCAAAAGGTCTCCAAACAGCTTTAGAAGCGCTCACATACCTGGAGCCAATGAAATTCTGTACTTTGTTATGATTGATAATATTTTTTTTCAGAAATTTGAATATTTGCACAATTGTGCTCTTTCTAGATATTTTAAATAAATATTTGACACTCTTAATCGAAGCACAGATTTCAACGTTTATATGAGCGTTATATTTAAGACACAGATACAGGTTTTAAGGGACAATCCAAGTATTATCAACAACTTTATTTCCAATAGACATGGTGCTACCAGATCTTTGTTTGTATTTGGGATATTCATCAATATTTCCAGTGGTCGCATATTGAAACTCTTTTGGATATCCCTTTGAACATTTTCCATTTTCCATACATGGGCTATTTGGATTTTGTATTCCACATGGTCCATGTACCATATTTGATTTTACAATTTGAAAAAGTCGAGGACATTGGTCTTCATCTGGAATTTCTGCCTTAACTTTACGGTCCATGTCATCTTCTGTTCGTAACTTGGATTCACTATCTAATATCAATAATATGTGAGTGTGAGGCCGTCTGCGTTTTTGAAATTCAAGGACATGAATTTTAGCTATTAATTTGCCAAATAAAAAGAATTTACATTTATCATTTAAAAGAACATTCAGCTTAATATTAAAAACTCTAGCTACCAAGTCAGGTCTGTTTTCAACTTTTTACCCACATTATAAATTGTTTGTAATATCTGCCCATTTGGGTTGCACATCATGGTTATCAATAAATCGGGTTTGCCAAACTTTGTTACAATTGCCATATCCTGATACCAATTGTAATCCTGATTTCACTACTGCATATTTCTGAGACTACTCTCAAAAGATGATGGAAGCCAAGACCAGTTTGGCTCAGTGGATGGAGCGTTGGCCTGCAGACTGAGGGGTCCCAGGTTCGATTCCGGTCGGGGGGGCATGTACCTTGCTTGGGGGCACAACTCCAGTAGGGGGCGTGCAGGAGGCGGCTGATAGATGTCTCTCTCTCATCGATGTTTCTGACTTTCTATCCCTCCCCCTTCCTCTCTGTGAAAAATCAATAAAAATATATTATTAAAAAAAAAGATGATGGAAGTAGTATCATTTTACCAATTGGCACATTGTCATTTTCAGATCTAGATGTGAGATAATCCATCAAACCACTATTTTTCAACTCTCAACTTCGATTGTTTTGCTTTAATGAAATTTATTTGATTGGCTTCTATTTTTAAAATATATTTTATTGATTTTTTACAGAGAGAAAGGGAGAGGGGATAGAGATTTAGAAACATCGATGAGAGAGAAACATCGATCAGCTGCCTCCTGCACACCCCCTACAGAGGATGTGCACACAACTAAGGTACATGCCCTTGACCAGAATAGAATTTGAGACCCTTCAGTCTGCAGGCAAATACTCCATTTACTGAGTCAAACTGGTTAGGGCTGATTGGCTTCTATTTTTGAATATGAATTGACAATAAACTGTTGAGTTAATTTTCCTGCATTTAAAATAAGATTGAATGTGTCCCACACAGAGAGATGAAATCCATAATACTGCATTTCTGTGACTTGTGTCCTTACATTTTGTCTAGAATTATTGTTGATCACACTGTTGTCTCTGAGTCTTAATGCAATCAATATCTGTTCCTCAGCTTTTTTTCACCATTTGGAAAAAGAATAGGATATGTCATCTAATACAGGAAACAGAGTGCTGATTTGTTTTATTTTAGTGGCATTCAGATCATTGGTATCTAGTTTAAAATGAATGAGCAAGTCCCTTTCAAAAGGTGGTTCTCCATCTTCATTTCTGTATATGATAGCAATCTCGGTTATACAGGGAGAATTATATCTACCTGAGTCACTGTTACAATTGTATTTAATTGCCATTGTTACTTCTGTGGGAGCAAATAACTGTTGCTGCTTCAGATTGGGCTTCCTTTTCTACCTCATATAGCATCTTGTATGATTTTTTTAATTTATTTCATGCATGAGATTGTTGATATTGATCATGAGTCTTTCTGAGCGGTGTTGGTTTTCTGGCATTGCTAATATTTTACTCATCGCTTCAGCCACATCCAAAATATAGAGTTGAGCAAACTTCCGAGAAACACCATTCAAAGGATGTAAAGGTCCAGTATGGTGATAAATTTGTCCGTGTATTCTAAAACAGTATGGCCTATATCCTGATGGCAAAGCGATATTTGCACCCATGGAAGCAAAAGCAAAAGAACTATTTATTGAACAAATATTTTCCATGAAATTTTTACTGTCAGAATCATTGTTTATCATTAAGTTTTTTAAGTATGGTAGGTACTTGGAAAATGTATACTATTTGGACAAACTTTATCTTTGCCACAACATCAAGTAAATCGTCCATCAGATGGTTTTTCAACAGAGAAATTTAGTGATAGGCAAAATTGACATCTAGCAGTCATTCAACCACAACTATGTTCGATAATTGCATCCTCACTTACTCCATTTTCACTGTGAAGGCAGTTCCTACCAGTGTTGATAGTACTTGTTGATGACTGCTTTTTAGACATATTCTGTGTCACTGCTACCTTCTTTCAACCTCAGGGGGACGTTGATATTCAGACATTTTCTGTGGATGACGCCAGCTTCTTTCAGCTGCAGAGCTATGTTGTGCCAATCCTTGGTCTTCAGATACATTCTGTTGCCCACATTGGCCTCTTTTGGCTTCAGAGGTACAGTGTGCTAAAAGTTGGTCTTCATACATTTTCTGTCAATAACACCAGCTTCTTTTGGTTGCAGAAGTATGTTCTGCCAATTGTTGCTCTTCAGGAATATTATGTTGACACTGCCGCTTTCTTTCAGATGCAGAGGTACATTGTGCCAATTGTTGGTATTCAGAGATACTCTGTCCTCAACACTGGCTTCTTTCAGCTTCAGAGATAACTTGTGCCAATACACTGAGTGGCCAGATTATTGTGATCTCCAAACACATAAAAATCTGGCCACTCAGTATATGTATGTGTGTGTGTATATATATATCTACTAAAAGAGTAAAATGCAAATTGACTATACCTTGATACAACCACAAGCCATGCCCACCAGCCAATCAGAGCAAGTATGCAAATTAACCCAATGAAGATGGCTACAGCCACAAAGAACAGGAGGGAGGTTTGAGTTGCCCCTCGAGATGGAGGAAGCCAAGCTTTCCACAAACCCTGGCCAGCCCAGGTCTCTGCTTAAGGCAACAAAGTTTCAATGGCTGTGCAAACAGAAGGCTTGGCTCTGCTCCAGGCTCCAAAGTTTCAATTGTAGAAGATAAATAAATCCTAGATATTAGGACCTCCACTTGGGTCGCCGGGGTGCATGGCCAGCCTGCAAACCACCACAGTCCCCTTGCCCAGGTTGCCCCATGCCTCAAGGGAACCCCCATCCTGATCCGGGACACCCTTCAGGGCAAACCAGCTGGCCCCCCACCCATGCACCAGGCCACTATTCTATCTAGTCAAAGAGTAATATGCAGATTGACAATCATTCCAATGCATAAGATGACTGCCCCCATGTGGTCTAAAGACCCTGTCCCCATGTGGACATAAGATGGCCACCACAAGATGGCCAGCAGGGGAGGGCAGTTGGCAGGGACCAGGCTTGCAAGGGAGGGCAGTTGAGGGTGATCAAACATGCAGAGGATGGCAGTTAGGGGTGACCAGGCTGGCAGAGGAAGGAAGTTGGGAGTGACTGGTCCTGCAGGGAAGGGCAATTAGAGGAGACCCAGGCCTGCAGGGGTGGGCAGTTAGGAGTGACCAGGCCTGCAAGGGAGGGCAGACAGGGGTGACCAGGCCCATAGGAAAGCACAGTTATGGGCAAACAGGCTGGCAGGGGAGCAGTTAGGCATCAATCAAGCTGGCAGGGGAGTGGATAGGCATCAATCAGGCTGGCAGGGGAGTGGTTAGGGGGTGATCAAGCTGGCAGGCAGAAGCATTTAGGGGCAATCAGGAAGGCAGGCAGATGAACAGTTGGGAGCCAGCAGTCCCGGATTATGAGAAGGATGTCCAACCGCCCACTTAGGCCCGATCCTATGGGCAGTTAAACATCCCTCAAGGGATCCCAGATTGGAGAGGGAATAGGAGTAGGCTGGACCAAAGAACACCCCTCCCTCTATGCGTACACACACACACACACACACACACACACACACACACACACACACTAGAGGCCCAGTACACGAAATTTGTGCATGGGTGGGGTCTGGCCAGCCTGGCCAGGGGAAGGAGACATGGGTGGTTGGCCAGCCTGCTATCTGGTAGACCTCCAGGTTGAGGGGAAAATTTGCATATTAGCCTTTTATTATATAGGATATACACTGAGTGGCCAGGTGATTATGCATTCAGAGATCATAAAAATCTGGCCACTCAGTGTAGTTCACCTTCAGATACACTCTGTTACCAACAATGGCTTCTTTCAGCTGCAGAGGTACTTTGTTGCAATAGTTGGTCTTTAGACATATCCCCTCCTGCCTATGTCACGGTCTGCGGTGCAGCTGAATGAGATTCCTGGCTGGCAGGCCAGTGACAGAAAGCTATTCAATGGCTGGTTCTGCAAGGAATGGGGCTCCCTCCTCCATCCTGGAAGAGTCCAGTTTGAAGGCCAGTCACGCTCCTGATCTTGCAAGACAGAGTTCCACTGTGCCTGGCTGGCCGGGGCCCTCGTCTCAGTTCCTGGGCCCCACAGGTTTCCCTTCCATTGAGGCCTCTTCAGGCCCAGTCTGCTTTGTTTCCATCCCTCCAACCCAGTCTCTCCCAATCTGTCTCTCTTTGTTTTTCTCAGCAGTCCTCCAGGATTCCCTGCCTGCCTCTCTCCCTCTCCCTCTTTCCTGGCTGGGAGGGGGCAGTGCCAGTCGGGGGAAGTTCCATCCTCTGCCTGTCTGGGGGACTCATTCTGAGAGAGGCTCTGAGAGAGAGCTGCCAGGGAGGGAAAGAGAGAGAGAAGAGGCTGTGAGCTGGTGGGCGCTGTGTGTGTCTGTGCATGTGCAGTTGTGAGTGTGAGTGCCAGCCCCACCTCCACTATCCCTGTCCTCCCTGCCACAGTCCCCACCCACCAAAGCCTGCTGTGCATGCAGCCTGGGTATTAGATCGAGCCTTTGGTCATTTTGGATGTTAAGGATCCTGGCTCTTTATATATATTGATAATACAGAGAGGGAAATAGGGTAGTAAGGTTAAATAACTTGCTCTATTTTCTCCCTTTCTAGGCTAAATATTTCATCAAGTGCATGTCTCAAATGTGTGTAGAGCCACATTTTTAATTGTCAGGTAGAGAATGACAACTGAAAATTTGCCTTAAATTATTAAGTCTCTTTGTTCAATCAAACATGTTATTCATGTAGATTTTTTTCAAAGTAATTAGTGGGTGGTACAGAAAGTATAGTGTGGTGGCTGAAAGTGTAATCTACAGAATCAGAAAAATCTGTGTTCAATGCCTTGGGTTTCTTTAGTTTTATTACTTTTTAAAACTAAAACAAGGGCAAAATTTAACAATTCAAACTTTTTCCCTTTATCTATAGAAGTAAATATTATAAAAGTCATAGTTTTTCAGGATTAAATAATGAACATAGGGAAAGTGCTTACACTGTGCCTGGCATTCAGAATGTGCAGCAAATATAATTACTATCACAATGAAAGGGGATAAGGCCATGTGTAGGAGTGGAATTTTACTTTTGTTTTGGCATATTAATAAGTTTCAAATATATTATACCAATCCTTCACTACTAAACATTTTTCTGTGGAACTCAAAGTACACTATAGCTGTGACTGTGTTCTTCAGAAATACGTTCCTGTTGGGGATATATAAAATATTACATATCTGCAATTAGTAATATTCTTGCATGATGTATGCAAATGGTACAGAATATCTTAACAAATGGAGATTGAAGATTCTTATTGTAAGAGTTCAGTAAGGTTTTCTGACAGGGCCTGGCTATTTTATATTTAGTTATTTTTTTTCTAATTCCCTGTGCAGATGGTTTATTCAATTTCATAAAGATTTGTAAAAAGAAATTCCATAGAAGCTTTTGGTATTGACTTTGGGTAAGGTTCTTAAGTTTCTTTTTAATAATCCTCCCATATCCTTTTCTGCATTTCTTCTTTCTTAGCACAAAGCAAGTTATGGTTCAATTGATTTTCTGTCTGCTTAATAAATATTGATATATTGGATGCATTCAAGCATGGCCATGTGTGATCCATCTTTAAAGGTAGAGTCATTATGCAGGGAGGTTGCAATTTATTTAATGTTCACTCATTCTCTCTTCTTTTGAGAGGAATCATTATGCAAATATTGAACACATTCATGACACAAACAAAACAACTAGATTTTCAGTAGCCGTTGAGAACAAGAGAGCAGCTACAGCAGAATTCAGTGGATATAAACCTGATTGTGGACATTGTATTATTATATATATTTTAGATAATAGGAAAAGTTAATTGAAAGTAAAATGTGCAATTTTGGGATTGTAAGTGGCGCTGTGCACTGCAATGATTGAGGAAACAAAATCTGTTTATTTTACTGCAAATTCTACAGGCACACAATTATCTCCACCCTGAAAAAAATCCTATTTTAATAAAGAGGGAATATGCAAATTGACCATCACACCATCATAACGATGGTGGTGCTCATAGCCATAAGATGGCAGTGCCCAGTCCCCTCAGCCCTGCTGGAGTCCCCCAGTCCTTTTATCCCTGCCGGGGAGTCGAGTGGCAGGCATAAGGTATAGCCGGACCCGCCCTTAGGCAGATCCAGCTGCTCCTTGCATCTGCGACTGGAGTCCCACAGTCCTTTCACCCAGCTGGGGGGAAGGGTGGCAGATGCATGGTGTGGATGGACCTGCCCTCAGCTCCTCAGCCCCCCAGGGCCAGCCCAAGGCACAGGCAAGCCTCACATGACAGCTTCCCAACCAATGCCTGAGGCACTGGCAAGCCTTGGATGGTGGCTGCCCAGCTTCCCAGGGCCTCTTGAGGCTCAGGTAACCAGGGCCAGCTGAGGCTTGCACTGCCAGCAGTGGCAGTAGCAGAGGTGTGATGGGGGCATCATCTTCCCCTTATCACCAGGTTGCCTCTTGCTCCTGAGGGCTCCAGGACTGTGAGAGGGGGCAGGCCAGGCTGAGGGATACCCCCCCCTCCAGTGCATGAATTTTATGCTCTAGTGTAATTATATGCTCTCTTAAGGCTTATTTCAGATATCTAATAATTTATGTCTTTGGATATATTTAATTAAATATTTCTATTCTTACTCCTATTCAGAAATAGAACTGGTTTTTGTTGCTGTTTGTTTGTTTGTTTTTTAATCCTCACTTGATTTTGAAGAGAGGAGAGAAGAAATATTGATTTGTTGCCTCTCATAGGTGCCCCAACTGGATATTGAACCTGTGACCTCTTGGTGTACAGGAGGATGCTCCAACCAACTGAGCCACACAAGCTAGGGCTGAGATAGAGAAGTTTAAATGTGTTTATATATAGACATACTAGATTAAATTTGTTTATCACTAGTATCAATTTATGTCACTGGTTTGATACTATTATTCACTTAATAATTTATTGCTTAATAATTAAAACATATTTTTAAAAATATTTAAAAATTTAAAATTCTTTCTAAATAACTATGTTATTTCTTCATTTTACATTTAAATGAGGCATATTTTCTGTATTATAAATTAGTAAGCTGAGGTCTTGAAAGCAAAGTTGCTGAGTGGTTTAGTGTTGACTCTGTCATCATATTTCCTAATTCTGTTTTTAATTATACATATCTATATCTATCTATTTACCTATCTCCTATCTATCTCCTATCTATCTATCTATCTTCATATAGCACATCAGAAACATCTGTTTTTGCCAAAAATTTAGACTTACAGCTCTGTCTTTCTAGAAAGCAGAAACATGGTTTTAATAGTTGCACTGCATCTCATTCAATTCAAGCTACATTAAATGGCCTTCATAAAACCATTTGTGCAAATTCTCATGAACATAGACCAATAGGAAATTCAAGCCTATACTCTATGAGCAGATTGACCATATCATAGAAAGTGATATATTTTTCCAATTGTTTTATAAAGTTATTCTCCATATCTCACTTTCTATTTTTAACACTTTGAAGAATATATTCTTATATTTTCTTTGGTGCCTTTTTCTAAGATTTTAATTTCTTCTAGTTCAGTATATGTTATAAATATATAAAGACATTTTAAAAATAATTAAATCTTGCACTTATATGCAAGTGATAACCACATTTTAGTGAACAAATAGTGAATGGCTATTTGTTAATTCATAGAGATAGCATTACTATTAATTTTGGAGGAAAGTTTGAATAAATACTTTGGTGATTATTCAAGTTGAATATATTGTATAATTATTCTATGTATATATCTTCTCTTTAGTAGCAATTCTTAGGCTTCAAATGATAAGTCTGAAATTGAAAATTCAAAATTAAGAGAGATAAAATTAAAAGTTCACAGAAGAAAAGCTCACTTAATATTTTTATGGAAAAAACAGAAATATGTATAAATTCAGAAATATGTACACATAGAGAATCTATCTAAGAGAATAATTGAGGCAATCCTAAATGATAGAATAGCCACATAGTATTTTTTTAAGTTAAAATAGTAGCCATTGTTTAAAATATTTGTAGAGGAGCTAGCATGCACTGTAACTATCTTAGCCATTGAAGATGGAGCAGTAAATAAGACATACGTGGCCCCTTCCCTCATTGGATTTACCTCTATTAGAATTAGGGATTTTAAAAGTGATATAAAGGGAAAGAGAATTTGATTTGGTCTTTGTGCTAGTGAATTTTCTCTTGAGAAAATAACCTTTGAATGGGTGAAAAGAGTGGGGGGAGGGGTGTGGATGAGCAAGGAGGGTTAATCAGGCTGAGGATAAACCTTGTGTGAAACCCTTAGAAAGAAAGAATAGGGAGAGCCCTGGAGCTGGAGTAAAAGCCAAGGTGGCAAGAGCTAAGAAAAGAAGTGGGAGAATAAGGTAAGTCAGGTGATATAGTGATTGTGACCATAAAGGACTTTGGTCTTTATTCCAAGAGCAATGGGAAGTCATTAAAAGATGTTGACCACAGTAATGGCAAGATCAGATTTACTTTTTAGAGGGATTTTTGGGTCTCTGTGAGACAGGATTACATTTAAAACATTTCAGTGCAAAGAACATAAATTTCAAAGTCTTTCTCCTACTTTTCTTTATTGGGTATCTCCAATCTCTTTTCCCTTTCCACTTTAAAAGACACTTAAGATATGTTTGTTGATGGGAAACACTATATAAAATATACCATGCAGTTAAGTTG
Source organism: Lasiurus cinereus (assembly GCA_011751065.1). Lineage (NCBI taxonomy): Eukaryota > Metazoa > Chordata > Mammalia > Chiroptera > Vespertilionidae > Lasiurus > Lasiurus cinereus. The sequence goes on from JAAGEH010000012.1 coordinate 62,788,788, forward strand.
TAGGAAAATATATCAAAATACATCAATTTCTACACAACTAAGGACACTGTGTATTACATAATAGTTTGAAAGTTAAACAAACTCTTAACATTTGTTACTACAATGAAGTAACTAATGATGAAAAAAATTCCCTCTTAGAAAATTTCAAGTACATAATACTGTATTATCTATCCTATCTAATAAAAGAGTAATATGCAAATTGATGGTACCTTTGCTGATCCCGGCCTGCTGTGTTTGCTGCCACTGCTCTGTAGTGCTGCCATGGAGTCAGAGTGAGTATGCAAATTAACCCAACCAAGATGACTATAGCCACAGAGAGAGCAGGAGGAAGGCTTGGGTTGCCCCTGGCAATGGAGGGAGCCAAGCTTTCCACACACCTAGGCTGGTGCTTAAGGCAACAAAGTTTCAATGATTGTATGAACAGAACATTTGGCTCTGCTCCTGACTACAAAGTTTCAATTGTAGAAGATAAATCCCAGATACCAGGGCCTCCCTTGGGTCACTGGGGGCAGAGGGAGGGGGGGTCAGCCTGCAAACCACCACAGGCCCCTCACCTAGGCCACCCCATGCCCCAAGGGAACACCCACCCTGAATCAGAATATCCTTTAGAGCAAACCCCACCCATGTACCAGGCTTCTATCCTGTCTAATGAAAGAGTAATATGCAGAAAGGCCATCACTCCAATACACAAGATGACTACCCCCATGTGGTCAAAGATCCTGCCCCCATGTGGACACAAGATGGCCACCACAAGATGGCCAGCAGAGGAGGGCATTTGGCAGGGAGCAGGCCTGCAAGGGAGGGCAGTTGGGGGTGATCAAGCCTCCAAGGGAGGGCAGTTAGAGGTGACCAGGCTGACAGAGGAAGGTAATAGGGGGTGACCAGGCCTGTAGGGAAAGGCAGTTGGGGGGAACCCAGGCCCCCAGGGGAAGGCAGTTAGGGGTGACCAGGCCTGCAGGGGAGGGCAATTAAGAGCAAACAGGCTGGCAGAGGAGTGGTTTAGTGGGTCCTCAGACTGGCAGGCAGAAGCAGTTAGGGGCAATCAGGAAGGCAGGCAGGTGAGCAATTGGGAGCCAGCAGTCCTAGATTGTGAGAGGGATGTCTGACTGCCCCTTTAGGCCCGATCCAAGTAGAATTGGGCCTAGACAGGCAGTCGGTCATTCCTCAAGGGGTTCCCAGATTGGAGAGGGAGAAGGCTGTGCTGAAGGACACCCACCCCCCCATGCATGAATTTTGTGCACTGAGCCTCTAGTATATATATAAAGCCTAAGTGACCATTATGATGGAAGAATTGGAAGAACTGAGATGATCAGTCGACTGGTCATTTTAATGCACACTGACCACCAGTGGGTAGATACTCAATGCAGGAGCTTCCCCCTGCTGGTCAGTGCACTCCCAAAGGGTAAGTGCTGCTCAGCCAGAAGCTGGGCTCACAGCTGGCAAGCACAGCTATGGTGGTGGGAGCTTCTTCTGACTCCATGGCAGCACTACAGAGCAGTGGCAGCAAACACAGCAGGCCGGGATCAGCAGGAGTGACATGGTGCCTGGCCCCAGTTCTGGCTCCTCCTTGGCCACTTGCCACTTGACATACGGCCTATGGGGATCAGGAATAAACCAACAGTTGGATATTCCTCTCATAATCCGGGACCCTTTAGGAGCCTAAACTGGCAGTTGGACATCCCCTAACGGATCCCAGTTTTGGAGAGGGTACAGGCCAGGCTGAGGAACCCCATCCATGCATGAGTCTGTGCTCTGGGTCTCCAGTTAACTTTAACCACCATGCTGTGCATAAGATCCTCAGAAATTACTCATCATATTTATACACTTTGATCAACATTTCTTCATGTCCCCCACTCCTCACTCCTTCCCAACTCTAACACCTGTCAAACATTGTCCTACACTCTAGTTCTATGAGTGTGACTCTAAAAAAGTTTATATACAAGTGATATTATATAGTATTTACCTCTCTGTGTCTGGCTTATTTCACTTAGTAAAATATCCTCCAAGTTCATGTTTTTGCAAATGACTGGATTTTCTTCTCTTTTATGGCTGAATAATATTCCATTGCATGCATATACATAGTGTGTATACACATACACAATCAACATTTTATTAATCTGTCCCTGGACATTTGTATTGTTTTCATATCTTGGCTATTGTGAATAATGTTGCAATGAACATGGAAATGCAGATATGACCACCTTTAAATATATACCTAGAAGTGAGATTGCTGGTTCATATAATAGTACTATTTTTAATGTTGTGAGGAACCTCCATTTTTTTTCTATAGAAGCTGTGCATTCCCACCAACAGTATATAAGGTTCCCCTTTTTTGCGCACCTTGCAAACACTTGTTTTCGAGATATGTTAGATACTTTCCATTAAATATCATTATTAGTAGAATAAAATCCATTGACTTCCTCTCATCTTTAAAAATACTCGTTTGAAATTTAATTATAAATATGCCATTATTGACATAATTTTAAAGTGACCTGAATGTAGTTAATATTTGTGTCAAATTAGAATAAAGAAATCTTCTGTGACTAGAATATAATTTTGTCTTCAATTACTATTAGCAAGTAACATTTCTGTTTAATGATTTCAATCTCAAATTAAATTTTGAATTTTTTCTCAGGCCTTGATTATAATGTCAAAGTCCTAATTCATTTCTAAAATGTTTCTTGTGGTATAAAAATTTATTAGTTATTCTAATTCAAATTAATAACAAAATTCAGTACTATTCATTAACTTCAAAATGCCTATTTTTTTTAAGGCAACAGGCTCCATGTAACTTTCTCCAGAAGACTTTTTAATGTTAAGTCAAACATGTGGATCATCTACTTGTTCATGCAAATAATAAGTTTTCTAAGAAACAGAACACTGTCATCCCTTTGTCTCTGAAATATAAATTCTCAATGTTTTTGGCTAAAGAAACTAGAAAAATAAAACCAATATGGGAAAGGCAATAGAATTGTAACACAGCTGCTGATATACATGAATATTTTTTTTTTTCTAGCCAATGAGGTCATTGAAGTGGAACTTCATGCAAGTTCTCCACTTCTCACAGAATAACAACCAATATCAGCTCCTGGGAGCCATGCTGAGAAGAGTAATAGATTTTTATCTTGATCTATCCAGTACACATAAAAGTCACACAGTCCCAAATTTCACCCAAAGAAAAAGACCTCTCTGTGCTTCATATGTGACAAGGCAATTCAGACAAAACAAGACTGAAATTAATTAAAGTCAGAATCAATACATAATACATTCAGTCTGATGTTTCCAGGACGAGGTTCTCTCTCTCTCTCTCTCTCTCTCTCTCTCTCTCTCTCTCTCTCTCTCCCTCTCTCTCTCTCTCTCTCTCTCTCCTTTCCTCTCCTCTCCTGAATGAGCCAGAAGTTAAAATTATTCAGATGAAGATCAGAGAGAAATTGAAGAAATGTTCACAAGTGATCACATGAACACATGAGAACAGAGGAATAAAATAATAGTAATATAATTAGAACACAGAAGGCTGGATGTGAGAGACATTCAGGCAAGGAAGAAATTATAAAATTTCTTTTTCTTAAATATTTTGGACTGTGGCTTTTATCCAAAAGCAATCAAATACTAATTTAGGTTTTATATTTAAGAGTGACATAATCAGATATGATTTAGTAAAGGGCATTACATTATATGTTCAAACATATTGCAAAAGTCATGAATGAAAGAGAAGTCATTTTTACAAGGTTCTGGAATAGTCCAAAAATAAGACATTGGCTCCCTGGACTACAGTAACAGAAATGTGAATGGAAAAGAGCAAATGGACTAGGGACTTTTTGAGGAGATGGGAATATGGAAAATTGAAAAGAATTCTAAATCTGTTTGTAGGTGTGAATAATTAGAGAAGGATTTGTTCTCAAGTTTGAATATTAGCTGCTTAGAATCTTTCTTTATTGACTTTCACTTAACTAAAACAGTAAGTTTACCAGGTGTGAAAAGCCATGGCTAGCATCGCTTTCTTGTTCAAAGGCTTTGGAGAAAGAGCTGAGGAACAAATTGATACACACAAGACAAGATTAATTTTGAAATTATTGGGGGAGGCCAGGGTAAACTCAACTATAGCAGTCAAATTCCACTGAGTCTCTTTTTCCCAGCTGCTTTTATCTACTAGAATACACAATTGCCTTTTAGTAATGCAAACAGACATATCAACGGTAATGTTTATAGTAAACAGTAAGATTATCACCTTGTGGGAGTTTGCTTTAGGCCAGTGGTCAGCAAACTGCAGCTCTGGAGCCTCGGTTTGCTGCCCTGTTGACTAACGAGTTTGCCGACCACTGCTTTATGTCATTGAGCCAGCAGGAGGTAATAAAATGTAAATCACCCTGTTATTATCAAAGGAGTCCAAACAGCCTTCTGCCTGACTTCTCACATTTATATTAATTACTGTTGATCTTGCTTTCCAGCAATGAGGTCTCCCCATTCAGTAGGTCACATGTATTCATATTACAAATGTCTAGTTTAATGTCATGTGAAAACTTAAAGATGTAAAAAAAGATATTTGAGACAATTTCTCCTTAAATAATTAAAACTGGGGAAGGGATTGGATTGGGATAAAGAAGGTTAAAGAAGGGAGAATAGGGACATTTGTAATACTTTCAATAATAAAGATAAATTTAAAACAACTCATTTTAGAACAATTCAATAAATTTAAACTGCTATAAGCATTTTTTTTTGATGAGATGTGAATTGGAAAAACAATTAGAAGACATCTAAGGAGGACTCCCATTTAGATTATTTTTAAGTATTTTAGTTTGTACTCTTTTAAAAAATATTTTTATTTATTTCAGAGTGGAAAGGAGATGGAGAGATAGAAACATCAATGATGAGAATCATTGATCAGTTCCTCCTGCATACCCCTATTGGGATCGAGCCCTCAATCCAGGCATGTGCCCAGACTAGGAATTGAACTGTGAACTCCTGGTTCATAGGTTGAAACTCAAACACTGAGCAACAACAGTCGGGCTTAATTTGTACTCTTAAATGGTTAAAATGAAATTGAAAATAATAAATCGGTCATATGTAATATTTAAATAATTGCTCACTTTTCAATTAGTTAGCTAGAAGTCAGATAGTGTTGTATTAAAATATTTTTATTGTATTTAAAACCTTTCTGCTTGGCAATATAGTTATCACCCTTCACACATCTCAATCTGCATATAATGTTGAGAAAGCAATGATCAATAAGGGAGTTCAGCAGGAACTCACACAAAATAAAAATGAGAATGGTAACTGTATAAACTTAGAAAAAAAGAATACTGACAGAAACCTTCTTCTTTCCATCTAGTCAATGGAGTTTTATTTTTAAATATCTGCAGGTTAATTATATAGAAAATACACTAGTCTCTTTTCAAAAAGCGGAAGAAAAGGCAATACTCAAGAATGGGGAATTTGTGGATAATTATACTTTCCTCAGTGAAGGATTTCCTGTAGCTTTAAGCATAAATCAAGTTCATTTTTATACATCCATGTTTTTATTAGCTTTTAGTAAAATGACTTTTGAGACATAAAAGGATGGCTACTTAAATTCTTATACGTATAGAGTTTTACTAAATAGCTTTTTATAAAGAAAAGTGTAATAAAACTAAAGTGAATTCCAAATATTTATTAATTTAACTGAATGAGCACTGAGACCCTATTTAATAGACTCAAAGTACTATATTACTTCAAATTCACAAGGAATTTAAATATATTTTTTTCAGGAATAGAATTGCATTTGATAAAGTAAAGAAAATATAACATTTTCTGTAGAAAAATTACATATATATCTATATAAATCAGTTTTGAAAGAAATAATCTGGATGATCAAATTTTGATGCTTAACTTTATTCTGCGGAATTCTTTAGTAATTTTGGGTTGTTAGCTCTATTTATCTTCTTTTTTATATAGGATGTTTCTCTCTTAATCACTCACAAGTTATTCATATTTCTAGGTGCTAAATATGTTACATTGTGTTCTCCCTAATATAGGACTAAATAAATTGCTATCCTTTTGGATGTGATCTTTCTTGTTTATTCTATATTTAAAGTCAGCTATAAGAAATTCTATATCAAATTATAGCTCCAGGAATTATATTTATAAGCTCCCATATTTCTAAATGTTAAATATATCAAAGTTTAGATTGCCAAAAATCATTAATATACACTTGTCCAGAGCCTTCTTCAACCCCCAAGAGTGTATTAGGGAGGTTGCCCAAAGGGCAGGATTCCTGAGATAAAAGCCATCAAGTGATAGATAGTGTGCCTGGGACAACAGAACAGACTTGTTCATGGGCTGTGGGCAGCAAGGTAGGGTGTGTGTGATCAGTCTGGAATGCTTTTGGTGGAAGAGTGAAGGTTGTGGGGGTGAGGAATGGATGCAAGATAACTGTCAAGAGAGAAAAACTTCAGAAAATTCATGGGAATTTTAGGCTGCTGGAAAATAGAAGAAGAAAAAGGATTATATCTCCTTATATATTAGAAAGATATGTGTGTGTGTGTGTGTGTACATATACATATATATATTTAGTAATTTTGACTTGTTAGCTCTATTTTAGTTGGAACTTGATTCTCTAAGTGCTACAACAGTGTGAAAGACTTTGTAGGCATATGAGTTTAAAGTATATCAGTTTAATAAATTTCAATTCTGAATAATGTACTTCATTGGAAAAAGTATATTTCAGCAGTTAGCCACTAATGTGTGTTTGATAGTCATTTAAACATGAACAACAGTTGCAAAATTGTGTTCGTTTTCTGTCTCTGCTAGTGGAGAGGAAGGTGGAACCTGAAAGATCAGTGCATAAATATTCAAGTTACTTTTATTAAAATGGAAATATCTACAGTGTTAGAATAAGTGTGAATTTGAATATTTATGCAATTTATTAGAGTTGATTATTTTCTTACTAACTTAGGATTGGCATTAATGAGTTAACTATTTGACATTACACATGGACTAATGTAGAATTCTCTTGTAAAAAAAAAAATTAGGAATCTTAACTGTGATCTTTATTGTCATTTTGGGCCAAAGTATTTTTCCCCATGAGAATACATCTAAAGAATACATTAGAAGAAGAATTAGTACAAAAATATGAATTAAGATGGATATGCATTAGTTATGAAGGTCGCCTATCCGTCCCATCATCATGAAACATGCTGAGAAGTAAAGCACATTCCATTTGTGTTAAACGAATAGATTGTCTGGCACATCACCGTGTACTTAATATAGTTCACATAAATACTGAGCTTCCAGAAACTAACAGTTTTTATGAATGCTCCAGTAGTAGTTTCCTTTTCTTTTTTTTTTTAAGGAAAAGAAGCAACTTTCTTAATATGTTAAAAGTCGCTGGCATTTATTATTATTTATCCAGTATTGGGTATTTCCATACACTTATTCACTATGCATACTATAAATACAAGACATAAACATTTTCACCATAATTTTTCAGAGAGAATTTTTTAGGAATTCAAAAATTCATGCACTGTGTCACATTCCAATTTTAGTTCCACACACTATGAAAACTGCTTTAAAGCATCAAATAATATATTAGTCATTTTTATCCCTGCCTATTATAACTTTAGTTCCATTTATGCATTAAACCTTATATTTTTTTTCGTTTGAAGTATCACTGGCATATATTAATGAACAGTTTTAGTTCAAAGTAATTTTCTTATTGTTATGCCACACAGTACCCCATAGTCTAAATTAGAAAAAATGCAGGATGTAACTTATAAATGAAGATTAAACTTAGTTTCACTTTTTTTTGCTTTGGTCTAAAGTTTCTTCTGAGGTATGAGAGAAATGCAAAGCCTTGTTGATATATGAAGTTTCATGCATTCTTGTGTTGAACAATCTAAGCAACTTAAAGTATTTATTATCTCAAATATTTTACTTGAGGGGAAAGTTAAATCAATACCAAAATATCAATCATTATATTAAATAAAACATGATATAGGATGAAACAAATTTTATAAGGATCTAATTTACTCTTTTGAAGGAAAACATATTTCTATAATATAAAGGATAATGACATGCAGGTGTTTTTTTCTAGCTATTCAACTTTTACCTTTCAATAAATCTATTTTATGTCATTTTGCTTGTAATTTTTGGCTTTGCTTTGTTTATTTAAAAGGCCATATAAATATAGTCATTCTTTTAGTACACAATGTTCCTCATAAGTGTTTTATTAAACTAAGTAATGAATTCCAGCTTGTCTTTTGCTGGATACTTTATTTCTTAATGACCCTTGATAAGGGAAAATATACTTTTGTCTAAAATCTCTTTCTAATCAAAGCTACATCAAAACATAAGGAGAATGCCAAATCTGATTAACAACTAGAAAGGCTGCAGACAGAAAATTAATTAAGGTCCCCAAAGCCAGAACTTCATGAAGTTGTTTTAAAGATTTGAAGGACAACATGATTTATGAAAGAGGCTGTTTTGTATTTTTTTTTAAATGTGGATTTTTAAAATCAATAATGATCCACAAAAATATACAACCCATGATTCTTCTCGAATCCTTGACCCATTCATAATAAATCCATGATATCTTATTAAACTTGAATTTGGATATGAATTATTTTATTTGATAATAGCAGATTACTTGTGTTTTTCTCTTTTGAACAGTGCAGAATAATAGTATTAGAAATCACCTTCCTAAAAAATAAATCTGTGAAAGATATAACTGGAGTAAGGTATTCAGTCCACCCATCTATTAACAAATGGCAGTGTCTTGACAGCATATCCATTTAAAACTATAGATAAATGTACCATTGGTTTAGATACTGTCATTTTCATATCAATGCATTTCTAAGTAAATTACATTTAAATGTAAGTCATATTAAATGTAAAGACTTTGAAATGTATAAATTGAAAAAGGGTTAAGGTTAAAGACTGGAGTCTAAAGCTGAGTTAGTAATCAAATAAAATTGCTGATGGGGAAAAAAAATAGTCCAGGAGCAGTGATGTTTTCCTAGTTGCAGTTATGCTGACTTGGCCACTGAATTTCTTTATTGTATTTTATGCTGTAATTCAACTTATGTGGCCATTATATATATTTCTTGTCTCTCAGACATGTTATAATGGGTTGAAAAAAAAATGGTTGTATTGCTCCTTCACTTCCTTGGAAATAGTTTTACCTGCCATGATACTTTCTGTCAATAAGCAACAATCAACATGGATGTTAACAGCTGAAATAGTCTTTGTGATTATCATTAATCTAATTTATCTTTTTCAATTGCAAATCATAAGATGATTAAATGCATATTCCAGGTAACAAGTACTTAATTAATGCATGATTTATCAGCTAATCTAAGGAATACCAAGATAATTAATGCATAGCCTCTGTTAATTAAAGTGAGGACACTGAGGCTCACAGAGGTTAAGTAACTTGTGCAGGGCTACTCATATATAAGAAGTGGAGCTTGAGAATAACCTTAGAAGAGGCACGTAGATGGTGAATAAAGAGAAGATCACAAACTTTAAATAGACACCAGATCTGGTTAATTTAGGGCTTAAATAATACAATTAAAAGAAAATTGTATGTTACATCTCACAACAATTGTATCACAAAGAAAAGGCAATATTTTTGTGAAATCAGAAGTACAGCACAACTTTGAAATTAATTTCTATAGGAAGAAAAAAGAGATTACTGGAAAATACTTGCCTTTTAAACAGAATGCAAGAACACCCAGAAGCACATATGTTCTGTAGTTGCTTAATACAATCTCATTGTCTAGACTGTGTACCTTTGCAATGTTCTGTAGATTAAATTCAATTTTGTGAATTTAGTAAGCATTCAATAAGTACTTGTGACTTTATTAAGGTTTCCAATGTATGTGCATTGGCATATCTTTAAGTAGAAACAAAAGTCATGGACTCAACTCCATTGTACCTTTCAGATTGAAAGAAATAAGGTATCATGCTCAATTTATGTCATGGACAAAATGATTTGAAGTTTCAATTTACTATCTAATGAATTTGTCCCCATCAGGCAATTATTTAATTTGTTACCACAAGCATTCTCTGAACAGAAAAAAAGTGTGTGCCCTTAATGAGGAAACTTCCAAACTCACCGGGAAAGAGGGAGCCCAGTAAAGCTTTGGATGAACTCTGTGTCCATCATGGGAGGAGAAAAAACACCAAAACATTTATGAATTACAGAGAAACAGATTTTCCCTTATGATGAGCATCTTTCTAGGAAAAAAATTAATGGTCAAATTTTACACTTCCTAAAATCTCTCTCCCTCTCTGTTAATAGGTTTAGCATGCTTGGAAGGAAGCTGTGTAATAAAAAGAACAAGTCTATGAAATCAGATATGTCAGACTCCAACATCAACTTTGTAAATATTTCTGTGCCCCCAAGTAGGGTACATAGTAGTTTTGATATTAGATGTATTTTTTATAAAATAGAGCCAGAATATTTGGTTTCAACTAATAAGATGATGAGAAGATATTTAAAGGAGTCAGAAAACATTAGGCATTCACTTACCATTTTTTTCTAAATTAATAAAATCATATTTTAAAAATACTATACTGATATAGTATAAGAACATATTTCAAAAACTTTTCAATTATGTGCTAAATGTTAAATCCATCTAATAATAAAAATGTGATTTTAAAAGTTTTTAAACTGATATGAAAGACTGGATATTTTTAAAACATCAAATGATTCCATTGGATGACTCCTGATCTTAAGAATAGTTTTAAAACCTGTCAATCAAATGAGTCTTTTGTTCTATAAATATCTAAGTTCTCTGAGTATAAAATGTACTCAAAATACAATTTCTTTCAGAGATAAGTGTACTTAGTATGTCATAGTAATGGAAAACAAATCCATCAGTTCATTTGATCTCAAGCTGACAGTACTTCACTATATTTAAAAAGTAGAATTTTACAGAAATCGAATGAAGATTAGTACATTTTTAATAATGTCCCTTTGCCTGTTGTATTTTGTTTACTCTAATGTTTTGAGGTGATGTGCATTCATGAGAACTAATATTATAATCCACATTTGCCAAGAACTAATATTATAATCCACAAATTTTGTCATATGTAAGCTATAGAGATATCTGGAATTACTTAATAAAGACCTGTGAGTAAGACAATGAGGAAAAAAAATTATTCCCTTTATGTAGACTTTCTTTGCAATATAATACAACAATAAATACATCTCAGAGTATGTTGGCATATAAGACTAGTGGCTTGGTGCACAAAATTGTGCATGGGAGGGAGATTCTCTCAACCTAGCTTGCACAATCTCCAATTAGACATCCCTCTCACAATCTGGGACTATTGGCTCCTAACTGCTCACCTGCCTTCCTGCCTGATTGGTCCTACCTGCTCTCCCCTGCCAGCCTGATCTCACCCTCAACTTTTCTCCCCTGCTGGCCAGATCTCACCCCCACCTGCCTCTGCCTGCCTGATCACCCCTAACTGCTCTCTCTCCTGTCAGCCTGATAGCCCCTAATTGCCTCTGCCTGCCTGATCGCCCGCACTACAGCTTTGTCCGGAAGAAAGATGGATATCTGGAAGATGGCCAGTTGTCCCAGTCTAATTAGCATATTACCCTTTTATTAGTATAGATAGATTATATAGGATAGGTTTGCTTAAATGGGTAGGGGAAGCCTTTTTCAGCAGGAGGAGATGCTCTTGGAAGACAAAAATATATAATTCCTATATCTGGACTGATAATTAGTCACATGCACTATATTGCCAAACCAGCCACTAAAAAATGGAACTGCTTTCTTACACCTTATACCAAACAGCTATTGCCTTTAAACCCCTCCTCAGCCCTCACCTTAGGTTCTGCCTTTGCAGTTCACCCAGTTTAGGTACTGATTGGTCAGTTTTTATGCCAGTTAGTGTCAAAAGCTCTGTCTCCTAACCAGCCATTGGCTCCTTGCAGTTCACCCAGATGTGTTTCTGATTGGTCAGTTTCAATGCCAGTCAGAATCTCTAGGCCTATCTCTGGGCTTGATCAGAGAGGCAGGGCTATTCAGCATCCCCCATAGAGGCCTGGAGCAAAAGGAAAGCATGGCTGCTGGCCATGCTCAGAGAGAAAGAGAGAGGCAAGGGCTGATTAACAGCTGCTATGGAGGCTACGGATCAGACCCTGCTTCTCTCTCAAGGCCTCTCACTGGGTCTGATCTGCAGCCCTCTCAACAGTCAGTACTGGGTCACCACACTTGCAGCAGTGGCAGTTATGGCAACCCAGCACTGACTGTAGGACTGACTTGTGGTCAGTTGAGCTTTTGGTTGTTAAGGACCATGAACGGAGGGGAGTGTCTTTCGGCCCAGCCTGCTCCCTCTCCAATCAGGGACCCCTACCATAATCAGGCTTAAACAGGCAGTTGAAAATCCCTCTCACAATTCAGGACTGCTGGCTCCCAACTGCTCACCTGCTTGCCTTTCTGATTGCCACTAACTGCTTCTGCTTGCTAGTCTGATCACCCTAACCACTCCCTTGCCAGCCTGATTGATGCCTAACTGCTCCCCTGTCAGCCTGTTTGCCCATAACTGCCCTCTCCTGTGGGGCTAGTCTCCCCTAACTGCCCTCCCCTTCAGGCTTGGTCACCCCTAATTGTCCTCCCTTGCAGGCCTGGGTCCCCCCCCCCCAACTGCCCTTCCCTGCAAGCCTGGCCACCCCCAACTTCCCTCCTCTGTTGGCCTGGTCACCACTAACTGCCCTCTGCTGCAGGCTTGATTACCTCCAACTGCCCTCCCTTGTAGGCTTGGTCCCTCCCATTTGCACTCCCCTGCTAGCCATCTTGTGATGGCTATCTTGTGTTCACATGTGGGCAAGATCTTTTGATCACATGGGGCAGTCATCTTGTGTGTTGGAGTGATGGTCAATCTGCATATTATTCTTTTATTAGGTAGGATAGAGGCCTGGTGCACATGTGGAGGCCAGGTGGTTTGCCCTGAAGGGTATTGTAGATCAAGGTGGGTGTTCTTGTGGTGCATGAGGTGGCCTGGGTGAGGGCCTGTGGTGGTTTGCTGGCTGGCCATGTCCCCCAGCAACCCATGCAGAGGCCGTGATACCTGGGATTTATTTATCTTCTACAATTGAAACTTTGTAGCCTGGAGTGGAGCCAAGCCTTCAGCTTGCACAGCCATTGAAACTTTATTGCCTCAAACAGAAGCCTTGCTCAGTGGTAACAGCCATTGAAGCTTTGTTGCCTTAAACAGAGGCTTCTGCTCACCAGGCTTTGTGGAAAGGTTGGCTTCCTCCATCGCCAGGGGCAACTCAAGCCTCTTTCCTGCTCTCTCGGTGGCCGTAGCCATCTTGGCTGGGTTAATTTGCATACTCACTCTGATTGGCTGGTGGGTGTTGCTAATGGGTGTGGCTTTGGGGTTTAGCGGAGGTACAGTCAATTTGCATATTACTCTTTTTTTAAATATATTTTATTGATTTTTTACAGAGAAGAAGGGAGAGAGATAGAAAGTCAGAAACATTGATGAGAGAGAGACATCAATCAGCCACCTCCTGCACGCCCCACAGTGGAGATGTGCCAACAACCACGGTACAAGCCCCCGACCAGGATCAAACCCGGGACCTTTCAGTCCGCAAGCTGATGCTCTATCCATGGAGCCAAACCGGTCTCGGCTGCATATTACTCTTTTATTAGATAGCATAGTAATTTAAAATTTAACAAGATAAAAGATATGTTAATAACAAAAAAGTAAATTGGGCTCATTGCTTATACTACTTGTAAAACTAATATATTTAGTAGTATAGAATTATGGAAGCTTTTATTACTTGATGTTTCCAATCGTAGATTCAAAATGATTACAGCCCAGCCAGTGTGGCTTTGTTGTTGAGTGTAGACCCATGAACCAGGAGCTCACAGGTTCAATTCCAGATCAGGACACAAGCCTGGCTTGTGGGCCCAGTCCCCAGCAGGGAGTGTGCAGGAGGAAGACAATCAGTGATTCTCTCTTATCAATATTTCTTTCTTCCTCTCACTTACTCTCTCTCTAAAAATCAATAAAAACATATTTAAAAAACAAAAATAATTACAGTAGTTTGCCACAGAACACAGAAGATGAAGGGTAAAACACATTATATTAAAAAGTAATATAAAAATTTGTAAAAATGTGTATTGTTGGCCTATTAAAATTAAATTCTCTATTCCTGAATATTAACATTGAATTAATAATATTAATTTAGTTACATGGGTGGCAGCTTTGTTGTAGATTAGCACAGGGTAGAGAGCATACTTCTATTCTCATATCTCTTAATCATATGAGTTTCAGGTGTACAATTCAATACAATGTCAATTAAGAGACATGAGAATAGAAATATGACCTTTAAGACAATAATGAGATGACACCTTATTGATGTTTGTTGTAGTACTATAATCTCTAATCAACATTACCTAAGTTAATGATAATGCTGTGAAAACATTCTGCAAATTACTGTGTGATTTTCAATTTTCTCAATATTTTTGCTGAAGAAATGTTAAACATCTGCTGAATATTATCATAGACTCTGCATCTCAAAAGGAAACAAACTTTGGTCAAGAACAGCATCCCAGAGGCAAGAATACCTGGAACATACTGACAGTTGTCGAAGTGGAGGGTAATGGGAGTACTGGATAAAAGAAGTTGAAGGGATTAGTCAAAAAACACATATGTGTATATATATGTGTTATAAGTATATGTTTACACACACACACAGACACACACACACATATATATATATACACACACATTTTTATACATATATATGTATATGTGTAGATATAGATAGATATAGATATATATAGATATAGATATAGATATAGATATAGATATAGATATAGATATAGATATAGATATAGATATATAATCTCCTAATATATAAAAAGCCAGGGGCTATCATGACCAAAACAACCAGATGGACTACAGAAAAGCAAGCTGCATAGGGCGAACAGACTGGCAGGGGGGCAGTTGGGGGTGACCAGGCTGGCAGCAGGGCACTTGGGGGTAATCAGGCCAGCAGGCAGAGGCGGTTAGGGGCAATCATGCAGGCAGGCAGGTGAGCAGTTAGGAGGTAGCAGTCCTGGATTATGAGAGGGATCTCCTGGATTAGAGAGGGTGCAGGCTGGACTGAGGGGACCTCCCATGAATGAATTTCATGCACTGGGCCTCTAATATATATATGCTGGGATACACATATGTGTGTGTGTGTGTGTGTGTGTGTGTGTGTGTGTGTGTGTAATGCACATTACACATTAACACAGATAACAATGTGGTGATAGCCAGAGAAAAATGGAGGGGGTATGCTGAGGGCTGGGTAGAAGTGGGCAAATATAGGGAAAATGGGGTCAGAGAGAGAATTTCCTTAGGGCGAAGGGCACATGATAAACTATACAGGAGATATTTTATTGAATTATACACCCAAACCTATATGATTTTGCAAAGCAATGTCATCCCAATCAATTTAGTTAAAAAAAAAAAAGAAGAGTTTCCCAGTCATTCTTGGAATAACTTATTTTTATCTAGGTATTCTTAAAATGCTTGATATCCCATAAAAATAATAAAAATATTATAAACTGAAAACACAATTATATAGTTTAATTGGCAGAAGTAAAAATTAACTTTACAAAATATGTTGTCATATTTGGAAGGGACAAAGGAAGATCCAAATGGAAGTCAATCTGAAGATGTGATTTTAAGATGAATTACTCTGCTATGTAGATGTTGCCACTCTGAGTGAGGGATAAAACTATTAATCAGAAAAAATAAAACAGATTTATGATGTTATTCAAGTGTCATACCTTTTACTAGTAAATCATTTGCATATATATGATAAAACAAACTTGCACAACAAAAGAAATATGTTATGTTTTTTCTCTCTGCACCTCTCTAAATCTTTTTTAAAAACAGCCTGCATGCATATAGTCTGGAACTGAAAAGATTTTATAACATTTTCTTCATGTGCGGCATATTTTTTTTTTTTATAGAAACTTCAGCCAGATAGTACATGCTTTTATATTTGTTTGGTTGGGTAGTTTATTGATTTAGCTTTTAAACATCTTATGAATCTATTTGACTTTACATTACATTTGCAATATTGGTAACTATTTAAGTGTCCATGAAAAGCAATTTAATAAACATTAAAGGTTTGAAAAATCATGTTTTCCCAAGCTGATGAAATGTAGCATGATGATATCTCCTGTTTCCATTTCTTTTGAGTGGATCCACTAATTTATATCTCCATTGAGATGATCATTTCAGCAATCAATAGTGCGAGGCCCCTGTAAAAAGATAGTTATTTTAAATACAGGAAATACCTTCATCTAATGTAGTGAAGTAACTGTCCCTTTTAAATTGGACCTTTGGAAGTTTATAAGCATTTTTGGGGACCACTTAGTTACTGTTAATATTTTTTTAAAACTAGGAGCCCAGTGCACAGGATTTATGCACTGGTGTGGGGTGTGGCCTGCGGGGATTGGCCCACTCTAGGAGCACCTCTCATCCTGGTCGGCTGAGTAATGTTCCCACTGTAGAAACACAGTGACCACCAGGGGGTAGCTCCTGTGTTGAGTGTCTGCTCCCTGGTGGTCAGTGTGTATCAGAGCAACTGGTTGATTGGTCATTCTGGTCATTTTGCTGTTCAGTTGCTGGGCTTTCATTATATAAGATACATTTTTAAAAGTGGTGAACACTTTCATTATAGGAGTTGTTTTAGAACAATTGGGCTCCTATAATAAAATACCATAAACTAGGTGGCTTGTAAACATTTATTTCTTACAGTTCTGGAAGGTAGAACCCGGCAATGGTGGATTCAGTGTCTGGGGAGAGCCTGCTTTCTAGGCTGTAGTCTTCTCAGTGAAACCTCACCTGGTGGAAGGGTCAAGGGTGCTTTCTCTGCCACTTTTATAAGGACACTACTCCATGTGTGAGGGCTTCACCCTTATAACCTAAGCATCTCTCAATGTCTCCACCTCCTAATATACTGGTTATTAGATTTTTATATAAATTATAGGGGTACCCAAATATTCAGTTCATAGCAGGAAACATGCCTTATATTTTTTCTTTAGCACTTAGGCATGTAGTGAGGTGATATTCATGGGTAAACAAAATGAGCTTGGCAACTTTGTATATGGTTGCAAAATGCAGATCTCCAAACTGGTAGGAAGTTCCCCCAAAGAAGATAACAGATACCCATAAATAGACCAAGATGTAGGGTCAGGGGACATCAGACAGTTTCCCTGTTCCTAAAAGATCAAGTGAAATAATTCAGAGTGTAGTCGCAAATAAATGGGGAAGATTGGGAAAAATATTAAATGGAGGTCTCTGTCACAGAGGAATGAGAATGAACATGTCTCTGGAACAAGGCTATGTCGTAAGCATTGTTTATTTGAAAAGAATCAGAGTAAATAGTCCAAATGATACAAGTGCCAGTAGTATGGTACTCCTTACACCACCCAGGCCCAGGAACAGACTTATCCCAGGATATCTATTTCTGGTTGAATTCATTCATATTTCTTCATAATCAGTAAAGGAAAAAAAAAAGGTTGTCATTTTATTTCTACCCTTCAAAGAGTTTATCTAGGACCTGGATGGCTGCTACCTAGGCCAGATGCTCTGGTTTTGGTTGGGTTCCATATTATTATTTTGTGGTGATGCTTTTAAAATCAACTCTGCATTCTGTACTTAGGAACTTTGGATCAATTACTTATTTATTTATTTTTTTTGGATGCGCCTCTTTTAAGTTTCCCACTTTGAACATATGTGCTTAGGTGCGAAGACAACTCATTATTTACCCCTTGCCAGTTTTAACCTCTTAGGATTTTATGCCCTTACCTTGTGTCAGGGCTTGCCATCCTAAATTTCTGAGAAGCTAAAGATGTGGAACATTCTAGGAATGAAGTAGGTTATAACCATCCTTCATCCAAACATGCATACAGGATTAGGTTGGTTATCTCTGCATCTTCTCATCATCAATTGTTGATGTCACTCTAAAAAGAAAGTTCAAGTAGTATAAAAGTAAGGGTAGAAATTATTATTCCTGCTATATATATTCACTCCTTTTAACTTGAGTTTATTGAAATAAAAATGTTGGGCTTAGACCGTGGCTACAGCAGTCCATTAACACCTGCCAGGAAGACAAGATGAGGCAGCCAGAGGACTCAGGCTTGGTAAAGCAGTCCACAAAGGAGTATGTAAATTGTGGAGGGCTCTCTTTAAGATTGCTTCGCTTCCATCAGTGACTAGGCAAATGTTCTGCATAATTGTTTTGGAGTTGGAAAAAGCCTTGATGTTTTTAATTTCCCCTTCTATAAAAGAGAACCATTTATGAGACTATTAAGTTGTAAAAACAAAGATTTTCTTTTTTCCCCCTCATGTATCTATGCCTCAAGCCAATTTTTCCTAATTAGTCAGATGGGGACCTAATGAAGTTACTAGAAGGCTATTGAGTACTTAGCAGTGCATGAAAAACATCAATCACCATTTGGAGATAGGAGACTGTGTTTAGCACTGTAACAGGTTGGTCCACTGAGATGGCTCAAGCTCTGGCCCCAAGGAAAATCTTATAGAATCCTTAGAACCTAATTCCAATGATCTCACCTCATTGTTTTAAGAGAGGCTGCCAGTAGTAGAGTACTGTAATCACCTTTATGTATCTTCCAAGTCCCTTAACCTCAGTTCTTTATTAATACCAGCTCTTGGAATATCCTAGAGGTAAAGCAGTTGCCTGCATAAGATTGGTTCTTTATTCATTGTTTATAAAAAATCATCTCTTTAGCAAATAAGCAGTTTTCATGTATATTGTGATCCTATGTATGTAAATTTGTTAAAGACATGGGGAAATTACTAGAAATATATAAAAATATTCTTAGTTTTGTTTTCTGGCCCAGTGAGAGTAGAATCAGAAGTTGGGGTCTGTTAAAATGTTTGATTGTATTCACAATGTATTTATATATTACTTTCCATTTAAAAGGTAATTCTATTTATTTGAAGTATTCCCATATCTTCCTAGAGAAGAAACTGCAACTAGAGAGAACCTGGCTCTTAGGAAAAGTTCAATTTGACCCTGCTTGTGCAGAACACAAAGCACTTATCTCAGGTGTGAGGCATGGGTGAGCCTTTAGGGGGGAGTGTATCCTGCAGTTACACTTCTTGGTCTGTTAGGGTCGAAATGCTGGCCGCTCAAAGGAAGACTCCAAGAGACGTTCTCATGCAAACAGCAAGGGGTTTATTGCAGACCAAGCATGCTGGGGCTCACAACGTACTCTGAAAGCAAAGCAGAGGCTGAGAGCCCTGAACCAAGTTACAGGGTATTTTTATAGCAGTCTGGAAACAAAGACTTCTACCAGGTTAGCAAATTTGTGATTTTACCTGAAAACCCTGTGACCTTTACACATTAACTTCCCGATAAATTCTGGTTACCATGGGATTACGATAACATGATGCGGCTGGCGGTTATCTCTGGGTTAATCTCTTGAGACATCTGGGCCATGTCTCCTTCC
Organism: Lasiurus cinereus; assembly: GCA_011751065.1. NCBI lineage: Eukaryota > Metazoa > Chordata > Mammalia > Chiroptera > Vespertilionidae > Lasiurus > Lasiurus cinereus. The sequence continues at coordinate 62,808,266 of JAAGEH010000012.1, forward strand.
GCAATTTGGCTACAGGCTGTCTCGCTACACAAGATTATCAACCTGCACCTGGGTTACAGCATCCTGAAGTTTCCACCCTGTTCTCAACCCTGAGACTGCAATAATAGGATGTAACTGGGGGATATAATTTTAAGCCGAGCTGTGTTAACTCTTTCCCAGGCCAATCCTGATTTTTGCAACCTTACAGGTCAACCATGAGTCATCAGCAAACTCCAAGGGATCCTTCAGTGGTCGTGTTCCTTCCTTGATTCTGCTTCAAAAACAATAGATTGCCGAAATCGGTTTGGCTCAGTGGATAAAGAATCGGCCTGCGGACTGAAAGGTCCCAGGTTCGATTCCGGTCAAGGGCATGTATCATGGTTGCGGATGCAGAAAGCGGCTGATCGATGTCTCTCTCTCATCGATGTTTCTAACTCTCTATCCTCTCTGTAAAAAATCAATAAAAAATATTAAAAAAACACCAAAAAAACAAACAAAAAAACCCCACAATAGATTATTTTTGTTTTCAAAGTTGATTGAGTCTAAATAAAAATAGCAGGTAGTTTTTTTCAGTTAAGGTCATTTAAATTAACATGTACTGATCCGATTGTTTTAAATTAATCTCTGGCAATTTAACAACAAGAAAGGCTAAATTGATTTTTTAACATTCCGATAAGAAGATATTACTTGTTGAATCTTTAATTGTCTATATATTATCTCTGCTCATTCTTCAGTGAAGTTTGAGTGAATAATATCTTAAATAATCCAAACTTTTTTTCCCCTGAACATTTTAATGTATGAGTACTAGCATATCCTAAATTCAGTGAGGCAGAAAACAAAGTAGAAATGTATTTTAAAATATAATTATTACAAATTGCCTCCAGTGTAAATTTTCTCAAAATGAATCAAGTCTGTGAGTTTAAGCTGTTTCCTCTCATCCAATTCTTCTCTTTGTCTTTGCATCCTTTGTCACAAAATGAGAAGTTGATGAATGGTGAAATTTGAAGTTCACTAAGAAAAGACTAAATTGAAAAACAAGGTTTTCTCCATTTTTATATTCATAATAATGCTGATTATAAAGCAAAATAGCAGTGACTGAGAGATCTGGTTGAAATATAAGCACCATAACATACTGGCTGTGTTGAAAACAGTTAAGATTTCAAATTGCCTCTCTTCTGTTTGCCTTACTTTGGCTCAAGTGTAAATATTTACTCAGCTTGAGGTAAAACAATTCCCAAAAATGATTACTACAATGTTAATTCTTTTGTCTGAATGCTAAGTTGAAATATACATTTTATTTTATTTCCTACTAGTGACCCAGTGCATGGATTTGTGCACATTGAAAAAAAATTAATTAGAAAGTCTCTGGCAGGGCAGGACTGGGTGAGATGGAGTTACTAGACTAAGTGTTATTGTGGAGTTGGAAGCTGTGAAGATTAGGCAATTGTGGCATATTGTGTGCAAATAGGTAAAGGATAGTACTGTATATGACATTGGTCAGCAAACTCATTAGTCAACAGAACAGCAAACTGCAGCTTACAAGCTTCATGTGGCTCACGATCTGCAGTTTACTGACCACTGAACTAGACACATCCTAGAGCCAACCTCCCAAGGTCCCTCCCATGTGTTTGTGGAGAGAGAAGGGTCCTTCCAGCAGGTGGAGGTCCCTTGGCCTGGCCTGCAGGGATCAGGCCGAAACTGGCTCTCTGATATCTCTTGAGAGGTTCCGGAATATGAGAGGGCACTTTGCAAAGTTGCTATCATACAGGTTGTGAAACCCAAACGCAAGTATGCAGTAAACCAAATTCGGGGCTGAGAGTGCCCAAGCCACAACATAACTGACGGGCAAAGGTGGAATCATATGGCCCCCAAGGAATTGGGATCCCACCTCTCTGATTTGGGGTGCATCACCCAAAAAAGACATCTGCCAAGTCACTGCAGTCTGTAGCTTCTGCTTTGCGCATCTGCCCCCTGGTGGTCAGTGCTGTCATAGTGAGTGGTTGAATGGGTAGAAGGACATTTAGCATATTAACCTTTTATATATATTGATTGTATTCTCATCAGGGAAATTTGGGTACCCTTTTCCTCACTGAATGCTGGAGGTGGAGTCATTATGATAATCTCAAAAAAATAATTTCATGAGAATTGCACAGGAAAATGAATGATTTTTTATTTGCTTGGAATTACATACCTTCAGTAGAGCAAAAAGCAAAGCCAATGTCCAGAGTTTCCATTCCATGTCGCCCTTGGGTCCAGGTCAGCACCAGGCTAATTACAGTCCATTAGTCCATCGTATGTGTGGGTCCGCATGGCTATGAACCATGTGGGTGAAGGCAAGGGAGAGCAAGAGAGTATGTCCCCTGCAACAATAGTCCCAAGAGAGCCAAGAGCAACTGAGAGCACAAACTCCTTGTATTAGGGGGATTACACATCCTAAATTTTATACCTTTGCAGTGGCAATGCCCATTCTGGCCAATCACCTGTTCCCAGATGTGACAAACAGAATATACCTTTGCTAGTCCTCCCAAGTTTACTGGGAATGCATCTATCTTCCCTCTGCTTAGAACCTTGCCCCAAAGATTGAGAGGGGTACGAGGGGGTGAGTAGGTTGCTCCTTGGAGAGTGTAAAGCTTTAGCTTCCTGGTAAAACTGCCCAAAGGACATGCCTATAATATTTGGCCTTTCCTTTGCTCCGTTCCTATTATTAATAATTAGTTAATTACAATAGTATCAGTATATCAGCACAAACTTTCCCTCATCAAAATAGCAGTCTTACCTAAATCATTGTCTTGATGTCTTTGCCAGACTAGCAGAGCTTCTACTATAGATGAGTATTCCGTATGCTTACTAATATGTATCCAGTGTGGGATTCTTTTATAATTTCAACTCAATAAAAAAAATAAGAAATACTGAAGCACTAAATTAAATTTCAATTACTAAAGCAAAGTAAGAAGTAATTACAGTTTCAACAATACAAAAGCAACTGGGCATATAAACTGTGTAATTAGAGGAAAATGTGCAAATTCCCCTCTTTCTAACACTATCAGCCTTTGAAATATTTTCTGGGAAGTTTGTTGCAAAGAGAATTGGTAGTTTACTAGATAGTAATAAATAAAGGAAGCAAAGGGAATCAGACATTATAGAGCATAATCACTGGAGAGCATGAGATTGCTTGTTTCACCAGGACATCACAGATTCACCAAGGGATCCACTGGTCTCTTCCCTATAGATCACTATGGGAAGGCATTTTATATAATAAAAGGCTAATATGCAAATCTACCAAAAGGTGAAACAACTGGTTGCTATGATGTGCACTGACCACTAGGGGGCAGACACTCAACGCAGGAGCTGCCCCCTGGAGGTCAGTATGCTCCCACAGGGGATTACTGCTTAGCCGAAAGGTGGGCTGATGGCTGGGAAGGCTCCTAGTCTGTGAGAGGGCGCAGGCTGGGCCGAGGGACTCCCCCTCCCCCCCCAACGCCTCCAGTGCATGAATCTCATGCACCAGGTCTCTAGTAGAAAAATGAATAGGGAGGTAAGCACTAGTGCAGTAGAAGTCAAAATGAGGCGCGCCCACTAAAAGCCAGGGAAAGCTTGGGAAGTTGACTGAGTATTTTAAAAAAGTGACTGGCCTTCCCTAAGCTCCAAGATAATAGAACCCCAGGGAAACAGAGAAATCATGTTGTTCCCCAGGAACACATGCTACCATGAGGCTCTTGGCCACCTGGGGCCCTCAGCAGACCATGTGGCCTCCAAAGGATTAAGCTTTAATGTGAAACAGACACTCTGGCCACTGGCCTTTATTTCAGCCTTGCTGAAGATAGGGTTGGGCTCTTTCCATGGTTGGACCAATGAAGATAGGACCCAGGCAACGACTTCTATTTCCAAGCAAATAAATCTTGCCACACTCAATCTCCCATGCATGGGACCTTGCTTTTCTCAGGATCCTGTGGAAGAAAACGATTTCTACTGGCAAAACTAATGTCAGATTTCCCCGCCTCAACTCTTCCCCCATTCTCAACATTCTCAAATGTTTTCTACTCAGACTTATAATGAAATCATTTATCTTTTAAAGAACACATTTTATGTATCAATGTTGCTTATATCTTTTGAAATATAATACCTCTTAATGGGACCAGAATAAACAAGTTGAGGATATTCGTTTAATAGCTTCTGCATTGTTTGCTACCTGTACTGCATATGGCTTTTAGCAGTGCAGAGTACAGAGGATTGGCATATAATAGTGTTAATAGCATGAGCATTGAGGTCATGGGGATATATGCCCCATCTCAGTTCTATCATTTAATACTGAATGGTTTGAGACAATTCACTAATGTAACTGCCTGCTCCTGAGTTTTCTCAATGATAAAATGAGACCTTTGGGAGTACTTCATAGGAATGTTGTGAGAAGTAACAGCATAGTGTAGACTAAGCAATCAACATATTCCAATTATTTCAATTTAATTTGGAAGCAGATCACACATCTTGTTTTGGAAAATAGGGAAAATTTTATGTCTAAGAAAATAGCTATTTATAATCACTCTCTTAAGTTGATTTTGAGCTCTGCTGTAGATTCAGCCTTGATGGACAGAACAGGACAACAGAGTGTTTCCTAAAACACTCATGAGACAAAAGTGCTTCCTTGACACAAGTTATGGCATTTAAATATTATTTCTATTGAAAGGACAGATGCTAGAAGTGAATATATATGATCAAGAGAGAGAAGTTATTTTTTCATAGCATCTCTGTTTCTATTATATTTTTCATATTTATTTTGCTAGTGATAAAGAAGGTTCTTCAAGTATAGAAGGTTTATTATGTCTATAATGTGTCAAGGTTGGGGAATCATTTTCTATTTATAAATGTTTGCTTTAAAGATTTTAAATGAAAAGGCCATTTGTGTTTAAGTAATCATTGACATTAAACTGGAAAATTTTAAGGAGCCATTAGTGTGTTTTGTAATATTTATTCACCTCATTTCATGAAAAAGTGAGACATATTTAGAGACTTATACTTTATAAAATTAACTAGACTTTTGCCATGATTATTTCTACTTTCTACTTAAGAATGAACTAAAAGGTATTATAATCAATTAGTTAGCAATGTGAAAGTATTTTTAAGAATATTTGATTTCATATGCACAGAAAAATATTGGTTAAGTGTATATAAAAAATTAGGGATTGTATATTTAAACTAAAGAATTTTCAAATCTACAAATATGTTATTTTAAAATTAATTTTAATAAAACCAGGTACTTCTACTTGATCTGCACATATTCAGAACCATTAAAGACATTTATAGTAAGGTATTCTCATAACTATAACAATTTTATTTAAAATAATATGTACTCTCTAATCAATAATTTATACTTATTAGGTAGTTAAGTTATATCTCTGTTTTTACAATGAATTAATTGTACTTATTCTGAGGAATGCACACAAAAAAATCTACAGCTATAAATATGCAGTTTTTGTACCTATGAACAAAAATATATGAAGATGCATACATTAGTCATTGTTTACTTTTTATTATCTGTACATATATTACCAAAATATACTCAGGATAAAAAATAAGTGACAAAAATTAGAGAAGAATTAATACTACCTTAGTACTTAATGATAGAAGAAAGATGCAATTTTGGCTTACTAGTTGTTACAATCAGGAAATTACTTATTACACATTTCCACAATAAAATTATATGCAGTTTATAATTGTTATTTATATTCAAAGAAGCAGTTATAGTAAGGATGAAAGAGGCAAAATTTTGGAAAGAAGCCTTCTATTCAATGACAAAAATTATAACCCAAGCAAATGTTAATGTTAAGAAACCAGATGAAATGAAAATTTCTCATATCTGTGCCTAGTTTTTGAAATCTGACTGAATATAAAACTTTTCATTTTGACACAGTTCTCTAATATTTTAAGCATTGTAATTTTAATTGATCTGTGTTTATTTTTTTGAAAGGACTGAATTGGAAGCTGTTGAAGTATGAAAATAAAATCACTTATATGGCTGTATTAACAATAAAAAACATTACTGTGGCTTTTATAAAAGCCTAAATATTTTACTTCTACTCCTAACAGCTATTAAAAACTCAAGTTTGGCTTTAATAAAACAATAAAAAAATGTTCTTTATATGTCCTACTATATAGCACTTAATATCATCATATAGGCCACTGGGTTGTAAAACAAAAAAAAAATCATATGATGAACATTATCATAAAGCACTAAAGCAACAGAATTATTTTCTATTTAGCTTGTGCTTTTCAGAATTGTATTTGCTTTCTCTATTTTTTTCTTAATTTTAAAACTTAATATTTTAATAACAGACATATTAAAAAATATTTGTTAGCAATATAATGAAAATAATACTTCACTTATATTTTAGTTTTAAGAAGACTGGATAAAAAATATGTATACATTCTCAATCAGAGATGAGATGATAAAATATTTTGTTAAAAATACCAAATTATAAGCATCATTAATTTACTGATATTTTTCCAGTATAAAGGACTTTCAAGAGCTTTCCTTTGATATTTTACAGTAAATCTTATCTTAGCAAGCATTCATGGAGGAAATAAATTCAGGCTCTTTTGTATTTATACTGGGACTAATCTCAAAAGGCACATTGCTGAGTCATATAATCTTAACAGCTTCTAAATTTTTGATGAGATTTATGAAAGACATAGGTTTAGTTTTTTTTTTATAATTAAGATTTATAAATTTTATAAACTGACCATCCCTCCGCTACACCCACCAGCCAATTTGGATTAAATTAGAACAATAAAATAAACTATTTGTTCTGGCAATTTTAAAGTAATGCAATATATATTTTAGGGACTTTTTTACAATTTTTTTCAGGTTTTCTTTAAAAATATTTTGATTGTATAATTAAGAGTTGAGGTACTGATTTAGTAAGTTTAAATTTGTGTAAAAATAAAACTTTAATGATTGCAAACATAAAATCTTTGCAAACATAGTCACTTGTTTTTAAATTATTTTTTGTTATTAAGCACTAAAAAAACCTTTTTGTATGTAATCAATGAAAGATTATAAAATTTTACAGGGTACCATTTATTGAAAGGGGAAATTTTACCCACAGAAACATGAAACACAAAGACACTAGAAATTATGATATTTATAAAAGGGGAGATAGAGTGTGTCTGAGAGAGGAATCACTGTTCCTTTTTTGTTGGACACATATGTTTATAAATTGTAATGTTAGCATCCTAACATTTCTATTTTTAGCACTTGATAGTTTGATACCTTTACTTCTCAATTCGCTGACATCTTTCTCAAATTATCTTTTCTTATCATTTTTTGAACCTCTCATCACCTCTAATTGTTTGACTCTTAAACCACATCACAGCCTCTTATCTGGGCAGTTTCTTTCTCAAGTATAAGCTCTACAGTTGCCTTCTTTAGGCCACGATGTCCATTTTCTTGAGCTCTAATTTTCTTTTTTCAGATTACGCTACTTAATTAGGTGTCTCCCCCATTTCTATCTAACCCATCATAATTTCCCATCAATTGTTCAAAGAACCTCCCCCCTGGGATATTGCAGTAACCTCCTCATTAGTTTTCTTGCACCTAGTATTGGTGAATATTGGTCACAAAGATACCAAATGCTGCCTTAAAAAATATGAAGGTTTTAATGTCAATCTCCTGCTGAGAACATTCCATTATTTTTCATTGCTTTTCTGTAAATGTTCTAAGTCATAAAAAAAAAATCTAGAAGCTATCACCACTTTCTATTACTCCAGTCAGGTATTTAAATTTCATCTTCATGGGATTTATTTAAACCTTTAAGTATAATTTTATCATATTACTTTAACACATTTTCTTGCACTTCACTTTCATATATTACACCATAATTCAGTGTATTTCCTATCCATCAAGAACACAATATTTATATACTTAATATTTTAATTAAAAATGTAAATAGATAATAGATGAAACAGTACCATGGTAAGATGTGAAGCTCATAAAAACCATTTGTTTTTTGCTTCATTTATCAAGGGACCGACATTTTTTATTTTTTAATAATTGGATGTATCTGGTGGTGTCTTTCACGATATCAGCAAGTAGTGGGTGTTACAACACCACTTAGACACTTACTGCAAAATCACACGTCATCATCATTTAGATCAATATGTCTGCGCCTACATCCCAGGTGCCAGGAAGAGTAGCAAATTGCTAATTAGTGACAGAGTTTGGAAGATCAAGTGAAGTTCAATTGCCCTATATTATGAGAAATAGTGTGGTGCTTTTGGTTTTGATTTTGTGGTTGTGCTAATATTCTTGTCCTTAAACAACTTACTTTATTTCCATTTCCTCTGAAATGGAACTGAAATTATGGTATATTACTGTAATATTTTTCTTAAAAATGCTTTACTTCATGAGTTCCCATATTCTGCTTTGATATACTGGGCAAATACAGTTCTTCTGATTTGAGTGAGACATATATTAAAACACAATAATATGACTGTTGTGATTTATATTGACACCTTCTATTTTTAAAATAAGCCCATCTTAACATGACTTTTAAATAAATTTAACATTTCAATAGCTTCCTCCTAACACTGATTGCATTTCATTCAAACATACATCATATTTGTAAAATAATAGTTTGTAAAATCTTGTACAAGGGTGGATGAAAAACCACTAAACACTTACCTGATGAATACTTTATGGAAGTAAAAACAAATGGAATCAATGATACATGAAATATGCATTAAACTTGAAAATATTACATTAAATGAAGAAAAACTAGGTTCACTATTTCCTACAGTATCAAATTATTCCTATAACGTTAGAAGCATCTCATAAGCAAATATACTTTTTAAAATTTACATATTTAGCACATATGCATATAAAACTGAAGAAAATGGAAAGGAAAGAACAAATAAGTGAATAGAAAGATTCTCAGGTTTTTCCCAATGTTAAGGCAGAAGGGTAGGATTAATGAGGAACCATCTGGTTTATCATATATGTTGTTTGGGGTGGTATATTTATACTATAAAATTATTTTTTAAAAAATTGCTCAGTAAATCAATAAATCTATATAGCAGTCTATGCATAAATATATGACAAATGTATACAATGCACCAAGGTTATAGTTATTCTACTGCATTTAAAAAAAATTAATTTTGGGGGGTGACATTGGTTCGCAAAACAATATAGGTTTCAAGTGTACAACTCAATAAAACATCACCTGCATACTGCATTATGTGCCCATTACCCTAAGGGAAGTTTTTTTTCATCTCCATTTTCTCCCCTTTGCCCATGTCCACCATCCCTCATGCCTTTTCTTCTGGCTATCACCACACTGTTGTCTGGGTCTGTGTAATATATATATAATGTCTGCGGCTGGCCAGAGGAAGGGAAGCCAGGGTCCCAGTTGCCTATGGCTGGCTTGAGGAGGGAAGTATGGGTCCTGGGTGTAGGGGCCAAGATAGAGGCAGTTTGGGGTGATCAGGCAGGCAGGTGGGCAGTCAGGGGTGATCAGGTAGGCAAGCGAGTAATTAGAAATGATCAGGCTGGCAGGCAAAAGAGTTAGGGGAAATCAGGCAGGCAGGCAGGCAAGTGGTTAGGAGCCAGTGGCCCCAGATTGCAAGAGGCTGCAGACCAGGCTGAGGGACCCCACCTCCCCATTCCATGCACAAATTTCATGCACCAGGTGTTTAATATATCTATACTAATAAAAGAGAAACATGCAAATTGACCACCCTTCTGCTATACCCACCAGCCAATCAGAGCAAGTATGCAAATTAACCCAACAAAGATGGCAGTTAATTTGCATTTGCAGGCAGAGCAAAGACTGAAGACAGTGTAGATGGAAGCCAAGGAGTACAGAAGGGAGAGAAGCTGCGGAAAAGCAAGCAGGGTGGCAAAGACCAGAGGGAAGCAGGTGGGGTGTTGGAGATGGATCTGCTTTACTCTGGCTGCAGGAAGCCCAACAATGCCCTATTCTTGCAGGAATCTTCCTGCAATGGGCCTCTAGTATATATATTTTTGCTTAATCCCTTCTCTTTCTTTCATCCAGTCCTCCACGCTACCTTGCCTTTAAAAACTGTCATTCTATTTTATGTATCTATACTTACTTTGAATAAAAATAATTATTACAGTATTAGTGTTTTTGTAGAGGTGTGGATAAACATTGATTTCATTAGCTAAAACATTAAACCTTTAGCACTAAATGATTTTCTATTCTAAACAAAAACTACTTATATATTAATGCATATTGAAATTTATTTCTGTAGAGAATAAAGGGATTATAAAAATGCATATACACTCCATGCACAACTAAGAATGTTTAGCTATTTTGAATTGAAATATACAAATCTTATTTGGAACAATAATATTTTAGAACCCCTTTTATGCTAATGTTCAGAAGAATGAAGTTCATGAACAGGCTTGTCATTCTTTCTCATGTATTCTGTTAGTAACCCACATTTTAACATTTATTTTGTTTGACTTTATCAAAACATAATTCTCAATGTGATTATAAAGTTGTACATGCCCTAAACTTATAGCCTGTAAAGCTTTTGTGCTGTAATTTGACAAAGAATTGTGATCATACATTTGGTTGAAATAATTTTCCGCTAAAGAATCATGCTATTTCATATTAAATCAAGGCTTCTCTGACTTGTCACTTTCTATTGATACAAACACAGTAATATAGCTAATATTATATATAACTTTTTAAAAAATAGCTCAAATTAGGCTTATCATGATTTTTCCCCCCTTATCAGTTGCTAGCAGGTTAAATAAAGATGTATTAGATAATAAATTTCACTTAACCAATACTAGAAATGGAACAAGAGCCTATTTTTTCACAATTTTCAGACTAACATTGCTAGTAATTTATTCCTCAACTTATTGAGTATTACAGATAATTTTCCATGTACCAGGCAGACACTCTTTTAGGCAGTGCTGCTGGTGATTCTGTCTAATGGGTGGAGTAATCTATACTAATAAAAGGCTATGTGGCATTTCACTCTCACATCATCACAAGATGGCTATCCCCATGTTGTCACAAGATGGACACCCCCACATCATCACAAGATAGCTACCACAAAATGGCTCCACAGGATGGCCTCCACAAGATGGCTGGCAGGTGAGGCCAGTTGGGGGTCACTTAGGTCTACAGAGAAGGGCAGTTGTGGGGGACCAGGCCTGCAAGGGAGAGCAGTTAGGGATGACCAGGGTGGAAGGAGAGGGCATCTGGGAGAGAGATCAGGCCAGCAGGGGAGGGCAGTTTGGAGTGATCAGGCCAGAAGGGGAGCAGTTAGGCTTCAATCAGGCCAGCAAGGGAGTGGTTAGGGGGTGATCAAGCTGGAAGGCAGAAGCAGTTAGGGGCAATCAGGCAGGCAGGCAGGTGAGCAGTTGGGAGCAAGGAGTCCCGCATTGTGAGGGGGATGTCCGACTGCAGGTTTAGGCCTCATCCCTGGCCTAAACCAACAGTCGGACATCCCCTGAGGAGTCCTATATTGGAGAGGGTACAGGCTGCGCTGAGGGACCCCATCCCCTGAATACACAATTTCCTGCATCAGGCCTCTAGTCTATCTATATAAAAGCCCAGCGATTGGAACAGCAGAATGACCAGAGTGACTGTAATGACTGCTCACTGTGACACACACAAGCAGGTAGGCAGGGGAGTGGTTAGAAGCAGGCAGGCAGGCAGGCGAGCATTTAGGAGCATGCAGGCAGGAATGGGTAGGCAGGCAAGTTGTTAGGAGTGGGCAGGCAGGTGAGCAATTAAAAACAGTGGTTCTGGATTTTGAGAGGAATATCCAACTGCTGGTTTAGGCTGGATCCTTGCAGAGATCAAGCCTAAAAGAAAAGTTGAACTTTCCCTCAGGGGTCCTTGATTGCAAGTGGGTGCAGGCCAGGCTGAGTGATCCCCCCATGCATGAATTTGATGCACTGGGCCTCTTGTAAGTAAATAAGCAAACAAACATAAAATTAAATACTATGAAAATTTAAAAGTTTGTGATAATGAATTGGTAGCTAACTATATTCTATATGGTCAGAGAATTATATCTTAGAAGATGGCATTTAAAATAAGATCTAAGTCCCAAAGAAGAGTCAGTCATATGGAAATGAAGGGAACTACATTTTAGGCATACTAACACCTAGATGGAGGTTTTTGAAGAGAGTATTCCATCAAGCCTTTGGCTTAGTTCTGATTGCATGTGCCACTATCCAACGCAAAGGGAAACCAATGGAATAGTTCCTGTTCTCATCTACCAGAGTGGAAATCTTATAATACATGGGTTTTAGAACTGTCATAAAATTATTGTCTTACCAGTGGTATTAACCCTAAACTAAACTAAAGCTGTTTTAGACTGGCCTTTATGAAACTTAAAAGCAAGCCTTGAAAGCATTAACTACTTTCAAGTGACCTCCTTGTTTAAAAGACACATCAAATTCTAGTAACAATGCAAAATATACAATGTCCAACACTCAATCATACATACTTATGCAAGGAAAGAAGCAGAAAAATGATATGTATATTCAAAAGACAAATACAACTAAAATCAACTCTTGAAGATGATGAAACTAGCAGGTAAAGACAGCAAAACAATACATAAAATTATTCTCCATATGTTCAGAAAACTAAAGGAAAACGCATGATTTGGGAGAAATGGAAGATTTTAAAAAAGAGGAGCTGGGGAAAAAGTGGTGATGGAATAGATGGACGTGTCTCGAGCCTTGTCACTGAGCAGACAGAATAGATGAAGGTCACACTGGGAGTATTTGTTGGCAAGTTAAAGGACAGTTATCCTCCCGGAGAAGGTGGGGGACTATTGGACAGGGCTCCCCTGACCAGGCAGCCCCACTCCCACGGGGTTTGTGTCTCCCAGAACCACCAGCACAAATGCGGAGACCATGCCATCTTGCACGGGAAAGTGGATATCTAAGGCAGCCTGAAAAGCTATAGCTGCAGCACCCACCGGACAGCTAGGGAACCCAAAAGACCATTTTCCAATCAGCGCAAACACTCATATTCAGAGGAGCTCCACATACCACACAGAAAGGAGAGAGAACTACATAACCAGACACCTGGAGAAGAAAGATCATGGGCAGACCAAGAAACATCCCGCATATGGAAGAAAAGCAATTATCACCAGAAAAGGAAGTAAACTAAATAGAAGCAAACAACCTGCCAGAGTAAGAGTTCAGAGAAATGGTCATAAGGTGGCTGAAAAGAATGGAAGACAAAATTGACAATATGAGTAAAAGCCAAGAGGAAATGAAGAATAATCAAGAAGAAATGAGAAATGACATCGCTGCTGTAAAGAACTCAATAGAAAGCATCAAAAGTAGACTAGAACAAGCAGAGGACTGCATCAGTGAGCTAGAAGACAAGGTAGGAAAAAATACCCAAGTACAGCAGCTTCTAGAAAAAAAATTAAAAAACAAGAGAAGAGCCTAAGGAACTTTGGGATAACACAAAACAAAACAACTTCCACAAAATTGAGTTTCCAGAAGGAGTGGAAACTGAGCAAGAAATAGAAAACCTGTTTGAATAAATAATGACAGAAAACTTCCCTGATATAGGAAAGAAAAAAATCCCACACAAATCCAAGAAGCTCACAGAGTCCCAAGCAAAATGAAACCCAAATGCCGACACCAAGGCACATTATAATTAAATTGGCAAGCACCAACAACAAAGTAAGAATCATAAAAGTGGCCAGAGAGGGACAGAAAGTTACCTACAAAGAAACCCCCATAAGACTAGCAACTGATTTCTCAACAGAAACTCATCAGGCCAGAAAGGAATGTAAAGTCATACAAAAGAAGAGTCTGAATCCCAGAATACTTTACCCAGCAAGGCTTTCAATCAAAATTGAAGGTGCAATCAGGAGCTTCACAACAAAAAAGGACTAAGGAAATTTATTACCACCAAACCAGCAATGCAAGAAATGTTAAAGGGTCTGCTGTAAAAAAAGAAAAGGAAGCGAAGAAGGAACACAGAGGTAAAGAATAAAAATGGCGACAGATAATTACCTATCAATAATAGCTTTAAATGTAAACTTTAAATGCTCCAATAAAAAGATATAAGGTAAAGGATTGGATAAGAAAACATAACCCATATATCTACATCTACAAGAAACCCACCTCAGAAAAAGAGATGCACACAGACTGAGGGTGAAGATATGGATGATGGTGTTTCAGGTAAATGGAAATGAAAAAAAAAAAAAGCTGGCATTGCAATACTTATATCTGACAAATTAGATCTCAAAGTGAAGGACATAACAAGAGATAAAGAAGGACACTTCATAATACTAAAGGGAAAAATCCAACAAGAAGAAATAACTCTGGTAAACAAATACGCACCCAATATAGGAGCACCTAAATACATAAAAAAACTCTTGGAGGATATCAAGGGAGAGATTGACAGCAATGCAATCATAGTAAGAGATTTTAATACCCCACTGTAACAACTGGACAAATTCTCAAAAGAAAAAATCAGCAAAGAAACATCAATTCTAAATGACTCACTAGACCAGATGGAATTAATTGACATCTTCAGAACATTTCACCCCAAAGCCACAGAATATACATTCTTCTCAAGTGCCCATGGCCATTTTCTAAGATAGACCATATGTTGGGTCATAGGAAAAGTTTCTTCAAATTCAAGAAGATAGAAATCATATCAAGCATTTTCTCAGATCACAGTGGTATAAAACTGGAAATCAACTACAATAAAAACAATACAAAGAAATCAAACACATAGAGACTAAACAGCATTCTATTAAACAATGACTGGGTAATCAGAGAGATCAAGGAAGAAATAAAAAACATCATGGCAACAAATGACAATGAAAACACAACAATAAAAAATTTATGGGACACAGTGAAAGCCATCTTGAGAGGGAAGTTCATAGCTCTACAAGCCTACTGCAAAAAACAGGAAAGAATGGTAATAAATTACCTAACCCTACAACTCAAAGAGCTAGAAAGAGAGCAACAAAATAAGCCCAGTGTAAGCAGAAGGAAGGAAATAGTAAAGATCAGAGTGGAGACAAACAACAGAGAGCAAAGAAACAATTCAAAAGATCAACAAAACCAAGAGCTGGTTCTTTGAAAGGATAAACAAGATTGATGGACATCTAGCCAGGCTCACCAAGAAGCAAAGAGAGAAGTCCCAAATAAAATCAGAAATGAAAAAGGAGAAATAACAACAGACCCCTCAAAAATACAAAGGATTGTTAAAAAATACTATGAACAACTCTATTCCAACAAATTGGAAAACCTGCAGAAAATAGACATAGTCCTAGAAAAATATAACCATTCAAAACTCAATCAGAAAGAATATAAACATCTCAATAGGCCAATAACTATGGACAAAATTGAAGCAGTCATCAAAAAGCTTCCAGCAAACAAAAGCCCAGGGGCAGGCAGCTACACAGGGGAGTTTTACCAAACATTCAAGGAAGGATTCAAACCTATCCTCTTCAGACTATTCAAAAAAATCCAAGAAGAAGGAACACTTCCAAGCTCCTTTAATGAAGCCAGCATCACCCTAATCCCAAATCCAGATAAAGACAACACAATGAAAGAGAATTATAGGCCGATATTCCTCATGAACACAGATGCCAAAATCCTCAACAAAATTCTAGCAAATCAGATTCAGCAGTACATCAGAATGATCATACACCATGACCAAGTAGGATTTATCCCCAGAATGCAAGGATGGTACAATATCACGGTTTATCAGATAAACAAATTGAGAGAGAAAAATATCATTGTCATATCAATTGATGCAGAAAAAATACCTGACAAAATCCAACACCCTTTCTTGATAAAAACTCTCAATAGGGTGGAAATAAAAGGATTATGCCTCAATATAATAAAACCTATATAAGATAAATGCACAGCTAACATCCTATTCAATGTGCAAAAACGAAAATCATTTCCCCTAAGAACAGGAACAAAACATTGATGCCCACTCTCACCCTTCCTATTCAACATAGTAATGGAAATATTAGCCATTGCAATTAGTCAAGAAAAAGAAATATAAGGCATTTGAATTGGAAAAGAAGAAATAAAGATGTCCTTATTTCCAGATGACATGATATTGTACATAAAAAGCCGAAAGAGTTCATCAAAAAACTAACAGACTTAAATGAATTTGGCAATGTAGCAGGATACAAAATTAATGCCAAGAAATCTATGACATTTCTATACACCGATAGTGAACTTACAGAAAGGTATTCTTAAGATACCTATGAATAAACCTAACTAAGGAGGTAAAAGAGATATATGAGGAAAACTACAGGACACAGAGGAAAGAGATAGAGGAAGATGTAAACAGATGGAAGAGCATACTGTGCTCATGGATTGGGAGAATCAACATCATAAAAATGTCCATACTACCAAAACAATCTGTAGATTCAATGCACTCCCCCATTGAAATACCAATGACATATTTCACAGACCTAGAAAGAATTCCTCAAAGATTCATCTGGAACAAAAAAAAGACCCTGGATAGCCACGGCAATCCTGAGAAAGATGAATAAATTTAGGTGGGATCTCAATACCATATTTCAAGCTGTATTACAAAGCCACTGTTCTCAAAACAGCCTGGCACTGGCACAAACACAGACATATAGACCAATGGAATAGAATAGAGAACCCAGATATCCACCCAAACCACTATGGTCAACTAATATTTGACAAAGGAGGTATGAACATACAACGGAGTTAAGATAGTCTCTTCAATAAGTGGTGTTGGGATAATTGGACAGATACATGCAAAAAAAATGAAACTAGATCACCAACTTACACCATACACAAAAATAAACTCAAAATTAATATAAGACTTAAACACAAGATGGTAAATCATAAAAATACTAGAGGAATCCACAGTCAGAGAAATCTCAGACATATACTGAAGGAACTTTTTCACTGATGCTGCTCCTAAGGCAATGGAAGCTAAAGAGAAAATAAACAAATGGGACTACATCAAAATAAAAAGCTTTTTCACAGCAAAACACCATCAACAAAACAACAAGAAAGCCCCCTCTATGGTAGAACATATTTGCAAATATTAACACTGATAAAATTTTAATCTCCAACATCAGTAGGCAACTTATACAACTTAATAAAATGACGATAAAGGATCCAATAAAAAAAATGGACAATGGTCCTAAATAGAATATTTTCAAAAGAAGGCAGAAGGAAGGACAAGAAACACATGAAAACATGCTCATATTCATAAATTATCTGAGAGATGCAAATCAAAATGACAATCCAATACCATCTCACACCTGTCAGAATAGCTATCATCAACAAATTAACAAACGGCAAGTGTTGTGGAGGATGCAGAGAAAAAGGAACTCTTGTGCACTGCTGATGGGAATGCAGACTGTTGCAGCCACTGTGGAGAACAGATTGGAGTTTCCTCAAAAAACTGAAAATGGAACTCCCATATGATCCCCTAATACCACTTCTAGGAATATATCCTAAAAAACTAGAAACACCAATCAGAAAAGAAATATGCTCCCCTATGTTCATAGCAGCATAATTTACAATAGCTAAGATTTGAAAACAGCCTAGGTGCTCCTCAGCAGATGACTGGATCAGAAAACCATGGTACATCTGCACAATGGAATACTATGCTGCCATAAAAAGAAGGAATTCTTACCATTTGCAGCAACCTGGATGGAACTGGAGAGCATAATGCTAAGTGAAATAAGCCAGTCAATGAAAGTAAAATACCACATGATCTCACTCATTTATGAATAATAAAGAACATTATAAACTGATGAACAAAAAGACAGATACAGAGGCATCAAATGGACTGACAAATTACAGTGGGAAGGTTAGGGAGAGGTGGGGTAGATAAGAGATCAACCAAAGGACTTGTATGCATGCATATAAGCATAATCAATGTACGTAAGATAGTAGGGGCTTAGGGCATGCATGAAAGTGGGGGGGAGGGCAATGGAAAGATATGTACACATGTAATACATTAATAAAAAAATAAAAAATAAAACAAAGTATATTGTATAAGTAAAATAAATAATGTACCAAAAATTTATACACTTGCACAGCTAATAGCTCAATTTTGAAAATGAGATATATTTTAACAAACATATAAACGTGACTTTATAATTCAAACTGTATATACATTTTTGGGCAATAGCCTAAATATTGAAACAAACAACAAACAAAGCTTTGTAATTATTATTTTAGAATTATATAAAGCTGCATGATTCTGTGTTCCAATTCTGGTGCAGTAGGTTCATGCCTTTATTTTATCCCTATAATCAAATAAATTTTCACTTAAATAAAAAAATTATTTGATTAGCAATTCAGTGCCTTTTGGGAATGAATGCTTCATGAATAACTTTCTTTGACATCTGTAAACATGTGGTGTAGCAAACTACAATAAAATTAACATTATTGTGTCATTAAGATTTTTTTCTGAAATTCTTTATTTCTTGAGTGCATCTCTTTATAAGAGTGATATTGGTTTAATTTTTTAAAAAATGTGATGTCTGAACAGATATACTCATATTTGAGCTTTACATCTGACATTTCAATTCCAAGTTAAGGCCACCAGCATTTATTGATACTGCTGTTCTATTAAATATGTGTTAGAAAATTATATTTTTTCATACATCTAGCATATTCATCACTACACCTAAGAAAAACTGTTGCCTAGACATCAACAGAAATTTTATTTTTTGATTAAAACTCTGGTAGTGTTGTTATTCAGACATTGGCATTAGCACTTCAAGACTAGTGCACATATCATAGAAATAAATACAAGTTTGTTATTTGAAAAGTGAAGTAGGAGATTTGGGAATTGACATATTGCAAAAATACCTAATTTGCAGTTCACTTGGTATACTTGCAGCATTATTATTGCATAGATTTATTTTACTTCAAAGCATAGTTTGAAATTCTCAATAGTGAAGCATCATTTTGCACTCATGTCAGACAGGACAGTTACATTAATACTAAAGTCCCGGTGCATGAAATTGGGGAAAAGGGGGGTTGGGGAGTCCCTTAGCCCAGACTGTGACAGGGCACAGGCCAGGCCAAGGGACCTCACTGATGCACGATTAGGGTCAGGGAGGGATATGGGAGGTTGGCCAGCTGGTAAGGGCCCACAGGAAGGCTCCAGGTCATGTCCAGTCTGTCTTACTCAGTCCCAAATGGCTGAGCCCCAGCAGCAAGCTAACCTACTGGTTGTAGCATCTGCCCCCTAGTGGTCAGTACACATCATAGCAACTGGTCAACCAGTCAACTGTCTCCTCCCTGGTGATCAGTGCACATCATAGAGAGCAGTTTAATGGCCTTAGCATATTTTTAGCATATTATGCTTTGATTGGTTAAATGGATGACTACACACTTAGCATAATAGACTTTTATTATACAGGATTATATAGGATTTCATGAAAGGTTGACACATGTCAAAATCTATACCTGTAATGCACATAAATAAGGAACCAAATACAAGATTGAAAACAAGAAAAACCATATTACTCAGTATATTCTCAAATGAAGAGTTGATGACACTAGGCCATCTTCTAAAACAACAGAAAATGATATTTGAATACCCATAAGATTTAATCTATTTCATATTTTACATGATTTTAAAAACAGTTCTGTCAATATCACACACAAACAACATGTAATTTTAATCACCATGATGCACTCATCAAGAGTGATATCCTAAAAATTTATATTTTGTTGGATACAAATATTGTCAACAGCTAAATAATTTATCTATTGGCAAATAGATATCTACAGACAAATATTTTACCTATTATCTATCCAAACTCTTGTAACTTTTTACATTTTTCATTATATCAGTGATAAAAGTCTTAGTTTGGAAAGAGGTATTCCCTATTCATTATATAACAAAGTTAGTTGATATTGCCATTTCTTATTTTGAAATTATTTTTCATTTTTTTACTCCAACTTTAACATTCCCAAATTCTAGATTTATATCTTTATGTAATTGAATAAACACAGTGATTTGACATGAGGAAGTGAAAGGGAGGTTTTCTATTTAACATAAAAGACAAATTTACAAACCTCCCCCCGAAATCACCCCTCACACACAATTTCCATGGTTTTTTTTTGTGACCTGGAATGAAATATAAAAAATAGCTAAGTGCTGATTTTCCTCAGTGCTGGAAAATGAGGGCAGTTAATATGAAAAGAGTTTCCAGACCACTCTTCATGAATTGATAAATCAGTTATATTTTTGTGAATGATCAGCACTGTAGCTTTCAAATTCCTTATGTAAAGATCTTTTATTATCACCAATAAGCTTAAAGCTATATTTTTTTCTGTCAGAAAAAAAAAAACTTTAAAATTTAAATAGAATCCTAAAAGTTAAAAGTTAGAAGTGTCACTTTACAATACACATCTAGCCCTGGTTGGTTTGGCTCAAAGGTTAGAGGGTTGGACCCAGGGCCGAAGGGTCCAGGGTTTGATTCCTGTTCAAACTTGATCCTTGTCCAGGTCAGAGGGTGTGGGAAGCATCCAATCAATGTGTCTCTCTCATTGATGTTTCTCTTTTTCTCTTCTCTCTTCTCACTGTGTGTGTAAAACAAAACAAAACAAACAAACAAAATATCCATGGGTGAGGTTAATAAAATATTGGTCTGGATTATGAAAATTGTTATAGTAATGTGCTGAGTAACTTATGAGTGAATTACAATCCAAACTATTTAAAAATTTGGTATTAATTTCATGTATATTTGAAAGACTAGTGTCCAATTTATTAGAGTTAATTAAAGCCAGGCATACACATTTTTGAATCAAGAACTCCCTTTTTTTCCAGGGAAAAGAGTAATTATTGGCTTTTTGTTAATGAGGTAAAAAAGCTGTCTTTAAATGTTATAGTCAAGAATTAGCTTATGCCACTGTCTTTTCTCAACTTTTATACTATCTTGCTGTTATTTGTACAAGTAAAATTTGGGTTCATTCATAGACAAAACAAACTCATGAAGATAATATATGTTGAAGACTTAGTATTTTCCAGGTATTGGGATAGGCCTAGAGTAATATAATGATATACAAGATACAACCTCTGCCCTCACAAAGACTGAAATAAGTATAAAATTAGGATAGTGAAATAATATACTCTAAAATAATACGGTCATATCATCTCTGAATCTTTAGAGCTATTTCTAATGATTTTATTGTTGCTGTATGCCTTTGGTACCCAACATAGTATACAGAATTGAATGTGAGCTCAATAAGCAAAGCCTGAATGAATACAACTGAGAATATGAGTACTATAAACTATTCTAGGAAAACTAGTTTATGAGTCTTAAGCTATTCACTCAATGAACCTTAATAAAAATGAATTTAAAGCAGTGCTAACACCAAATCTCAGAGCATGCCATCTTAAAAGTCCTTTCAGTTTAATGCATAATCACCATTAATATTTCATTTCCTTATCTTTTGCCTGTAGTAATTAGAATTGATTTTTATAGTATACTTTCACAAGATACGAAAATAAGTGCTCTGCTAAAGACCAGGAAAAAGACTTATGGTCTGCATTCCAATGTTAACTGTACACTTCCATTAAAGAAAATCAACAAATGTTTAATAAGCCTATGTAGTGTGGTGCTCATCTATGCATTGTCTTGTCAATGTTTTCAGGCATGTTCTTTAAGACTACTTTAGCAAGTACTATCTTTAGATAACTTCCCCACTGCTCCAGAATCATCAAAACATTATTTAAAATTTAAGATTGATAAAATTTCCTTAGAACTTAGAATTCTTGGTGACACCTATTGACATTTAAATTTGAACATCTATACTAGGTGTACCAGTTAATAATGTGGATTTTTTTTAATAGATGGAGTTACACATATGTTGATATATATACAATTTGATAAGTATGCTATTTTGTTGTATTAACAGCAAGCTTTAAAACTTCATGTCAAATTTGCTGAAGGTGTTAACATCAGAGATATTTTTACACTTAAAAATATCAAATTTTGTGCCAAAAAAAAAGCAGTTGCGGAAAGTTTTAATTCATTACTTTATTTTGAAGAAAAGTGCTGCTGATAGTTATATACTTTGGGAAGGTTATCATGAACATGCTCCATCTCACAATACTTGTGAACCCTGGTTTAAATGCTTTAAAAGTGATGATTTTGATGTGAAAGACGAAGAATGTCCAGGTCAACCGAAAAAGTTTGAAGACCAACAATTACAAGCATTATTAGATGAAGATGCGAGTCAAACTCAAAAACAACTTGCAGAAAGAATAAACATTGCTCAGCAAATGATTTCTGATTGTTTACAAACAATGGGAAAGATTTTCAAGGAAGGAAAATGGGTGCTACATCAACTGAATAAAAGACAAATGGAAAACCTAAAAGTCATCAGTAAAATGTCACTTCAATGACACAAAAGAAAGTCTCTTTTTTTGTGCACGGAATTGTAACTGGCGATGAAAAGTGGATTTATTTTGAGAATCCCAAATGCAAAAAATCATGGGTTGATCCAAGTCAACTATCAACATGGGCTGCAAGGCCAAATTGCTCCTGAAAGAAGACAATACTCTGGGTTTGGTGGGATCAGGAAGGTATGGTGTATTATGAGCATCTAAAACCAAGTGAAACCATTAATACTGATTGCTACCGACAACAAATAAACAATTTGAACCACACTTTGATTGTACCAGAAGACACAGCAAAGTAATTTTACTTCATGATGATGCACCATCTCACACTTCAAAACCAGTTAAAGACATGTTAAAAGTTCTTGCCTATGCAGAAACCGGTTTGGCTCAGTGAAGAGAGCATCAGCCTGCGGACTGAAAGGTCCCAGGTTCGATTCCAGTCAAGGGCATGTATCCTGGTTGCAGGCACATCCCCAGTAGGGCGCATGCAGGAGGCGGCTGATCGATGTCTCTCTCATCGATGTTTCTAACTATCCCTTTCCCTTCCTCTCTGTAAAAAATCAATAACATATATTAAAAAAAAAATGTTCTCGCCTGGGAAGTATTAATCCACCCGCAATATTCAAAAGATCTTGCTCCTTCAGATTATACTTGTTCCAATTGATGGCACACACTTTCTGAACAGCACTTCAAAACATACAAAGAAGTAGAAAATTGGGTCTCTGAATGGTTTGCCTCAAAACAAGAAAAGTTCTGTTGGGACAGAATCCACAAATTTCCTGAAAGTTGGGGGAAATGTGTAGCTAGCAATGGACATTACTTTGAATAAAGCATTTTTGATGTTTCTCTTGAAATTATAATGTCTGATTACAAAATCCGCATTATTACCTGGTACACCTGGTATATGTAAAAAGTCAGTGTCCAGGACAACCAAATGACCATTCACCATGGGGTGCATTGGGCACCTCTCAGTCCCTTTCCCCTGGTCCCCAGTCTCTGATAGCAGCATGGTGAATGGGGAACCATGGTGAATGGAGCAGCAAGGCAGGACTGGCAAGTGGGGCTGGTTGGGCGGGATGGTGACTTCTAGGTCCCTTCTCACCCCCTGTCCCCCCCCCCCGCCACCCCCCAACTGCAGACTCCAGGGAACCAGAGCCATGCTGGGATCAGGGAACCATGGGAAACCGAAGTGAGTGACATCCTGCCGCTGCAGGACTGGGGAGCTATGGAACAGCGTCCTTTTGGTCCCTCCTCCCGGCCCACAGGCTCTGGGGAACTAGAGCCAGCCATACTGCGATCTGGGAACCACGGTGAACCAGAGGGTGGCGATGGAGCAGAAGATAGACTAGGGACTTTAGCCAAGCACAATTTCATGCACTCTGAGCCTCTAGTATTTATATAATTATATCTGAACATGGACAATTTAGTGAGTACTATAAAGTAGTTTGATTAAAACAAAGGCAGATATTCTTATAAAATATTAATATGAAATAACGTGATGAAATGTGTAGGAATAAGTATAAAAACAAGCTTCACAGACATGTTTGGGGAAGGCCATTAAAACTTGCCTTCCCCCCGCCCCTCCATTATGTCTGGTTCTTTGGTCCATGAATTTTAGCAGGACTTCACTGTTCACCTACTGAGCTTTGACTGTAACTGCTTAATTTCTTTTCCATTAAATGGCCAATAGCTTTGTAGTTTCTAAATTGTAAAATGCAGAGGGAATCATTACTTTGGAGTTATTGTCAGATGGAATTAGGAAGCCTTTGTCAGCTAACTTTATGGTTCCTTAAGCTCGGATCGAAACTCCTCCTACTTAATTTTCTCTAAAACCTAGAAATTAGTGGTTTCCTTTTAAAATTTGAAATAATTTTATATTATGTCAAATAATATTAGCATGTTAATGATCTTTATTAGCATTCTGTTAAATGGAAAATATTTAAGACACTTCTATATATGATTTTTAAAAAGCATTGTATATTTACACAGAAATATTTAGAAGTTGCGGTTTACATTTTTAGGAAGCAACTACTGGACCTAATATACACACACACACACACTCACACACATATATACATACACAAATATATATCACCATTTCACTCCAAAATATTTATTTTTTATGATACATACTTTATATAATTAGCTTACAATATTTTCTTGAGAAATTCATTTTGCCTTCTCATTCGCCAAACAGTACTTTTCAGAATTCATTTTTTGGTAAAGATATCTGTGTGCTTTTTTGCTTCCTTAATTATGGACTGTGGATGTGGTAGGTAGAATTTTGGCCCTATATTTGTTATCCACTGGTATTTTGCATATGTATGTTAATAGGACAAGACAGAGTGGCTTTGCAGATGGAATTAAAGTTTCATTTTAAAATAACACGTATTCTGTTTTATCCAGTGTGCCTAAGTAATTATATGGGTTCATAAAAGTAGAAGAATGCCTGAGTATGCATCAAAGAGATACAAAGGAAAAACAAGTAGGACCATTTCAAAACATAAGACAAACTTCACCTGCCATTGCTGGCTTTGTAGATGAAGGAAGGACCATGGATCAAGGAATATGAGTGGCTACTATAAGAGGAATAACCCTGAGGTGACAGCCAGCAAGAAAATGGGAACTTCATTTCTATAGCCACAAGGATCTGAATTCTGCCAATAACTTGATTAAGCAGGAAGAAATTCTCCCCTGGAGCCTACAGAACACAGTCCAGCTGACACTTTGATTTCTCCTTGTGAAATTATAGATATCCAACTGATTTCTCTGGCTGGACTTGTGACCCACAGAAACTATAAGATGATAAATGAAATTTTTGTTAAGATACTAAATTGTTGATAACATGTGACAGCAGCAATAGAAAACTAATGCACTGAATCTTCAGTACTTCGAGATGCTAAATTACAAATTTCTGACTAAAAGATTTTCTTCAGTGAATAGTATGTTTTCTGTAATTTTCAAAATGTGAAACACTGAAATGTTATTCCATAAATATAAAAGAAAAAGTAAATAAAAACAACCCCTACCTTCCAAAATTATATTAATTGGTTCTTACCTAATTAAAAATATATCTTTCTATGATATCAGTGATTTATCCAAAAATGGAATTCTTTCAAGTGAAATTGCTGTTAAGTTGCTACATATTCAAAGTATAAAAGAACAAATTTATTTTATTATTTGTTGTCATTCAGTGCTGACTCAAAGTATTTGAGATGAGGATTAATCTGCTAAATGCCATCATTCTTGACCTTGTTATTTTTCTATCCAAAAAGTCAGTGAGTTCCTTGTTGTGAGGATAATTGTATTGAGAGACTAAGAACCTAAGAAGAAGAAGTATTGTTTGAGCACTGTGGTCTCAAGTAATCATTTTGTTGCTATTACATCTCATGTTAAAAAGCCCCTGTAGCTATTAAAACAGAGCTATCTGCACTAGGTGAACTCTGAACATCTTTAGTTTCTAATTTTGTGCCTGCATTATGTTATACAGCAAGACATAACTTCATCATTACAACACATAATCTTTTTTGAAGTCTGCAGTTTATGTCTGACATTAATTATAACTCTTAAATACTTTGGAAGTAGAATATTTCCATTGTTTATTTAACAATGTAAATAGGAAAGGCACATTAGCTTTAAATCTAGAGCAGTTGTTTAAATATATTCTCTTCTATTTTCAGAGTCAATAGATGTGGTGTGAATAATCCCTTAACATGACATTCTGCATGTTTCCCAAGCATAAGTGACACTGCAATCAGCTAGATCAGCACATAAAAATCTGGAATACATTCTAGTTTTAATATATTAAAGTACACATATATTTAGAGGGAAAATAATACAATGCTTTAAAGTAAAAATAGAAAATGCTTTCAACATTTTGTCACAGATTCCCTTGTAATTGATATCAATGCTCCTCCATAAACTATATGCCATGTTCTCTCTGTAGAAAGAAATGCTAGCCATTGACCACTGAAACTGGTAAGTCCTGCAAGCAGTTACCAACTCTACCTTCACCTCATATAATGATTATAAGTCCTCATATAAGAAGTCTAGGGCAAATTCTTAGGTCTATGAATCCAAACTTCTGAGAAGCTTGATCTCTGTATTCTGTTATCTGGTAGATGTTTTATTCATGTCCTATGATTACAAATCTTTATGTCTAACTTACAGGCATTCATATCCCTGATAATATTCTGCTATTGAATATACCTCATTAAAAATATTTTAAAGCATAGAATGAAGTGAAGGTTATGGGGATAAATTCTATATATCACAAATGAAATTTTTAATATAGAAAAATAATAATCAGCTCTAGCTAGTTTATTTTACTATAAAAGGGATAAATCCCACCACAACTAACTAAGGTCACAATAATGTTCCTTCATCTGATGAACAGTGAAGAAAGAGATTGGTGAGTTTCCTAGAACCTATAAATAATTCATAATAAGATGATTGGTATAATGTAGTTATACAATACCATTCAGATTTTCTCGGAATTTTTCAATAATTCTATTAATATTATAGCAGATGGCTTTGATCTCAGATTGCAGTTTTCCTATAAATTTATCCAAACCTTGAGCTCACCTATGACTTTATTTTATTAACCCTCTTACTAATTGTAGAATCAAACTTGGTCAAATTTTCCTTTAAAAAAAAAAAAGAAATCATAGTATATATCCAAACCTTAGTTAAAATGTAGTTAAAATACTGCTATAGTAAGCCAGTAGAATGTTCCAAAATAAAATAACACTTTTCCAATAGGTTCTGATTCCTTATTAAATATTATTTCACAACTTAGATTTAGTAAAATTTAATGAAATAGCTCCTTTTACCACTGGAATGCAGGTAAAATAATTGAGGTCAGGTTAAGAGGCTGTGATTTGTAGTATTTGCTGATTTGTGTGGTGTAAATGGTTTCATATAACTGATTTTAAACTATCTACATGATGGCACTCTAACTTAAGAGATGTGCAATTGACTCACTCATATGAGTGGAGTGGAGCCACTAAGACACTCCTCTTGGACAAGAAAAGAAAAGGATTGTTGATAGTTTTGTTATAATTCTGATAGATTATAATTCTGCCTAATGGAATTCTCTAGATTAATGTTTCACAAACTTTTATTAATACTAGAGGCCCAATGCATGAAAATTCATGCACTGGAGGGGGCGGTTCCTCAGCCCAGCCTGCACCCTCTCACAGTCCAGGAGCCCTAAGGGGTGGGAGGTGACGCCCCCATCACACCTTTGCTGCTGCTACTGCCGGCAGTGCAAGTCTCAGGCAGCCTTGATTACCTGAGCCTCGGATAGCTCTAGGGGGCTGGGCAGTCTCCATATAAGGCTTATCTGCACTTCGGGCCAGCCCTGGGCAGCTGGGGTAAAGGGGACTGGACACTACCATCTTTGAGGGCAGGACAATCAATTACCATATTCCCTCTTTATTGGCTGCAGAAGACACCATCTTTGTGATAGTGTGAGTGTCAATTAGCATATTTACTATTTATTAGATAAGATGCAAACAAATCACTGAAGCAGATTATTATTTAAAATAGAATTTCTTATTCAACCATCTTGAGATGAGGTCTAAGATTCTGGACTTTTAGTAGATTCTAGATGATACTAAACTTCTGGTTCCATGGATCATTCTTAGAGTAAAAAGAGAATACAGCATTGGTT
This sequence comes from Lasiurus cinereus, assembly GCA_011751065.1. NCBI lineage: Eukaryota > Metazoa > Chordata > Mammalia > Chiroptera > Vespertilionidae > Lasiurus > Lasiurus cinereus. The sequence goes on from JAAGEH010000012.1 coordinate 62,836,316, forward strand.
CCAAAATTTTAGCATGCATCAATCACTGTGTGACAATGTTAAAACATTTCTTGGCCCCTTAGTTTTTGATTCAGTATGTGTGGGGCAGGGGGTCAGCTTCAGTGGATAAGCTTTTAGGAATACTGGGGATGCTGGTCCAGGGACCACAGCTTGAGAACCACTGGTCTGGAGATATCTCAGAACTGTTGAACTTTGTCTTTTAACTTAAAGTACATTTAGGAAGAGCACAATTAGAGTTTTGAATCAATCAGTTCTTTCAGTCATCCCATCATACCATTGCCAGCATGACATGACTATCCATAGGATTTACAGCTTTATGCTATGTTCTGTGGAGAGTTAGAGTGGAATTTAAAGAAATTATTCATTGCCTTTGGGAATTTTCAATCTATAATTAAACAGTAGCCAGGAACAAATGACAGCAGTATGAAAGATGTATAAGAAAATTCATCAATCCTGAAGTGTGATTATGTAGTTATTAAGTAAAGGCAATGAGGGAAATGATGAAGGAAGGTGATTATTTATGTTACCTAGAGATATGGTGATCAGCCAGATGTCTAACAACATTAGGTGGGAAATATGGTTTATAATATTAAGTCCTGGAGAAATTTGATGAAGAAATTTTTAATGTGGAATGCAGATTAGAATTGAGATGTCACTATTAGTAGTTTAAAGACTTTTTATAAGATATTGTCACATTAAGGTTCATAGAGATCCACGGTGAGCATGTTGTTTTAGAAAGTAAAACAACAACAACACACACAGGTATTGTGAGACCCTGGTATTCTAGTCTAAATTAGTGCTGAAAATTGTTAATTATGTAACTATCAGATTTTTTTTTCTTCTTGATAAAATGAAGATATTACTAATTGAACAAATACTAGCCAAATGAGAAAAGGCAAGTTGTTCATTTATAGTAGGGGAATCAATCATTAGATACTCAAAGGTAGGCCAAGGAATGGAAACATTTTATAGTACGAAAAAAAGGAAAGCTTCAGGTATACTCCAGTTGGAGATAGTTGGCATGGCCAACTAGAACAGGGCATGTGATTGGTTTGAGGTTAATCTTTTATTTTCTTTGGTTGGTCCTGAATTAGAAGTGATTGGCCAGTTTATTATTATTCTGAGATGATTGTTATTTATTAGTCCTAACAGGATTTTTTTAATTTTTAAGATTTTCTATATAAAAGTATCATCTAAAATAGAGACTATGCAAATTTTATTCTTTCTTTCTGATTTGGATGCCTTTTATTTATATTTTTTGCTTAACATCCCTGGTCAGTACTTTCAGTGCTATGTTGAATGAAAGTAATGAGAAGGGGCATTCTCATCTTATTTCTCATCTTTGAGGGAAAACTTTTAAGTTTTCATCATTGACTATGATGTCAGTTTTGTGTGCTTGCTATGTATTGCCATTATTATGTTGAGACATTTTCCCTCTTTACTCAATTTTTTAAGAGTTTGCATCATGAAAGGATGTTAAATTTTGTCAGATGCCTTTTCTGGTTTCATTGAGATGATCATATGATTTTTTAAATATATATTTTATTGATTTTTTACAGAGAGGAAGGGAGTAGGATAGAGAGTTAGAAACATCGATGAGAGAGAAACATCGATTAGCTGCCTCCTGCACATCCCCAACAGGGGATATGCCCGCAACCAAGGTACATGCCCTTGACCAGAATCAAACCCGGGATTTCTCATTCCGCAGGCTGACACTCTGTCCGCTGAATTAAACCAGTCAGGCAAGATGATCATATGATTTTATCCTTCATTTTTTAAATGTATTGTCTAAAGTTGTATATATGTCTCCTCCCCCCTCCCTTAATTCCGCCCCCCCACCCCATACATTTCCATTCCAGGCAAGCCCCCACCTCCCCATCCAGTGTCTGTGTCCATTGGTTATGCTAATATGCATGCATACAAGTCCTTTGGTTGCTCTCTAACCACTTCCTCTCTTCTGCCATTTGTCTCTGGATCTATTCTAGTTCATCAAATTATGTTGATCATTATAGCCCACCTATGAGTGAGAACATGTGATATTTATCTTTCTCAGACTGGCTTATTTTGCTTAGCATAATGCTCTCCAGTTGCACCCATGCTGTTGCAAATGGTAAAATTTCATTCTTTTTTATAGTGGCATAGTATGCCATTGTGTAGATGTACCACAGTTTTTTAATCCACTTATCTTCTAATAGGCACTATGTTGTTTCCAAATCTGAGCTATTGTAAATTGTGTGGCTATAAACATAGGGGTGCATATATCCTTTCTGATTGGTGTTTCTGGTTTCCTGGGATATAGTCCTAAAAGTGAGATTGCTGGTCAAATGGGAGTTCCGTTTTTAACTTTTTGAGGAAACTCCATACTGTTCTCCACAGTGTCTGCACCAGTCTGCATTCCCTGCAGTGTAGGAGAGTTCCTTTATCTCCACATCCTTGCCAGCACTTGTTCTTTGTTGACTTGTTAATGATAGCCATTCTGACAGGTGTGAGGTGGTACCTCATTGTTGTTTTGTTTTGCATCTCTCAGGTGATTAGTAACTGAGCATGTTTTCATATCTCTCTTAGCCTTCTGTATGTCCTCTTTTGAAAAGTGTGTATTTAGGTCCTTTGCCCATTTTTTGATTGGATCGTTTATCTCCCTTTTATTAAGTTGTATGAGTTCTCTGTAAATTTTGGAGTTTAAACCCTTATCTGAAATATCATTGGCAAATATATTCTCCCATGCAGTGGGCTTTCTTGTTGTTCAGTTGATGGTTTCTTTTATCCTTCATTTTTTTAATATGGAGTATCACATGGACTGTTTTGGAGAATTTGAATCACCCTTCCTTTAAAAGAAATAAATTCCACTTGATCATGGTGTAGGGTCCTTTTAATGTATTACTGAATTCAGTTTGCTAATTCTTTGTTACAAATTTTGGTATCCATAGATATTAGTTTGTAATTTTTTTCTTCTATACTGTCTCTTCATGGCTTCAGTATCCAGGTAATGCTGGCTTCATTAAATAAATTTGGAAATGATCTCTTCCTCTTATTTGGGAGAGTTTGTGAAGGATTGGTATGTATTGTTCTTTGAATGTTTGGTAGATTTCCCCAGTGATGCTATCTGGTCCTGTACTTTTCTTTTGTGAAAGGTTTATTATTCTGTCAAATCCTTATTGGTAATTGGTCTGTTTAGATTTTTTTTCTCTGTGATTCAATATTGGTAGGTTGTATGTTTCTAGAAATTTACCCATTTTCTTTCTAGGTTGTGCAATTTGTTGGCATGTATCTATTCACAACCACCTCTCAGGATTCTGAGTTTGTGTAGTATCAGTTGTAATGTCTCCTCTTTCATGTATAGCTAGCTATATTTCAGTGTTCTCTTTTTTCTTGATTGATTAAGCAAAAACTTTTGCTCATCTTTTCAAAAAGTCAGCTCTTTCATTAATGATCTTCTCTGTCCCTTATTACACTCTTTGGCTTAATGTTTACTTTGTCTAATATACAGTAAGAATAGCTACCCCTACTTTATTTTGGTTTCCAGTTTTCTTGGAATATCTCTTTCCATCCCTTCAGTTCCAATCTGTGTGTTTTTTAAAAGTTGAAGTGAGTCCCTTGTAAATAGCATGTAGTTGGATTTTTTCTTCTTTTTCTTTTTTACCCATTTAGCCACTCTTATCTTTTGATTGGAGAATTCAGTTCATTTACATTAAAAGTAATTATTGAATCTAATGAACAAAATAAAATAGATCCAGAGACAGAGAAGCATGGAACAGACTGGGGAATCTCAGAAGGTAAGGGCTGGGGAGGAGGTGGAAAGAAGTATTATCCAAATAATTTATATATGCATAACCTATGGACACAGATAATAGTGCAGTGATGGCCTGGGGAGGTAAGTGGGGGTCAATGGTGAAAAACTGGGACATCTATAATACTTTCAACAATAAAGGTAAAAACAAGTAATAATTACTGAAGGTATGGATTTACTATACTTCTATTCCTGGCAAGGGCAGAAAATTGTCAGGATTTAGGTAGATGTTGCAATCATGAAAATTACCAAGATAGAGAGAAAGCAACAGAGTTTCATAAAATGTTTTTTTGGTACATATTCAGCTTTTACTTGTTGGTCCTAATTGGAGTCAAGGGCCCAAAATAGAAAAGCTAGAAGACATTGACATGAATATTCAAAGCTGATTGCTGGAGAAGTTGTGATTTTCTTCCAGGCTAGTTGCTACAGTGTTTGTGGATTCATTTGTCATATCTTGTCTAGCCATGTCCTTTTTAATAATCAATCTCTCACTAAATTAATAAAATTATTAAATTAGAATTTAAAACAAAATATAACATCTTAGAATAAATGAATATATGTCAAATATAAATATACCTAATAAACTACATTTGTCTGTTATATTCTTACCACAAACCACATATATATTTTTTAATGCTCACTAAGAACATGCTTATTGATTTTAGAGAAAGAGGATCAAGGTTGGGAGGAGAGGGAGCAACAGACAGACATACAGACATCCATTGAGAGAGGAACTGTTGCCTTTCAATAGGTGCACTGACCAGGGTTCAAACCCACAATCTTCAGATATAACATTCCAACCACTGGGCCACACCAGCCAGGGTCACATAACTACTTAAGTGACAAAAGTTACATACATTTAATATGGTAAAATAAAATGAAATACCTAAAATGAAAATATTACTAATTTATATTAAAATAGAATACTAATTTAAACCCAATTTTATCACTGCCTAACACATTAAAAATCCATTGAGAGGATGATTCCATAGGACATGTGTCCAAGTAGTATTGTTAGAGCATCAAGACTAAGTAGAAATAAAATGTATCCTATTAGCAGAATTGAAAAGTGAGATTTGTCTTTACTTCTTATTTTTGTTAATCCAAATACAAGGATATTTTTCCATTGGCTTTTTAGAGAGAGTGGAGAAAGGATGGGGAGAAACAGATAGAAACATCAACCATGTGCCCTGACCAGAGGGGTCAGGAATGGAGCTTGCAAATGCAATATGTGCCCTTGACCAGAATCAAACCCTGGACCCTTCAGTCTGTGGGTTGATGCTCTATCCAATGTGCCAAACCAGCTAAGACTGTCTTTTCTTTTTTTTTTTTTATCATTGGGATCTAAGAAAGCTTTACAATTTTTTTTTTTCATCAAGTGTGGTGACCTGCATCAGAAACACCTGGAAGGATGGCCTTCAAAAATCCACATTCCTAAGGCCCACAAGTAGAAGCATTTAATGAACCAAATTTTAAAGACTTCAAAGCCTCAAGTTTAAAATAAAATGTTTCTTCCTAAAGGTCTTTGTGTTGCATGGATTAGTATGTTTTTGTCTGCTGGTTTGCTTTTTATTTTTTATTTTTTTTAAATATATTTTATTGATTTTTACAAAGAGGAATGGAGTGGAATAGAGAGTTAGAAACACCGATGAAAGAGAGACATCTGCATGCCCCTACTGGGGATGTGCCCACAACCAAGGTACATGCCCTTGACCAGATTCGAACCTGGGACCCTTCAGTCTGCAGGCCGATGCTCTATCCACTGAGCCAAACCGGTTTTGGCTGGTTTGCTTTTTAAAATTACTAACACATTTCTATGTATAAAAACAAAAATAGAATAACTTAATACAACTCTACTGTTGCATTATAGGGAAAAATATCTTAAAATAAGGAGAATTACCACAATTAATTTCTTTAAAAAATAAAAGGATATAATAAATTATTTTAATTAGTATTATCTTGAGGAAAAATTGAACTTAGGGAAAAATATCTTAAAATAAGGAGAATTGCCACAATTCATTTATTTATTTTTTTTAAATAAAAGGATATAATAAATTATTTTAATTAGCATTATCTTGAGGAAAAATTATATGTGTACTTGACAACATAAGGTATAAACCTTTTTCCAATAATATATTTTAGATTCCCATCTTTTTTCCTTTGTCTTGGTTTGAAATAAAAAGAACAAAGTAAATTTATTTTCTTTATTTTTGTCTTTATATCTTTTAAGTTCCATTCTTCTCTATGGTAACTGAGGGACTTGAAAATTCTGTCTTATAGAATGCTCTAACTTCAAAGAATTTGGGGATTATTGCTTTTTAGAGGAAATACACATCTAGTAATCATTTTTATTCTGTGCTCAAAGAATTGTCTCCAGTGTTCCTAAATACGTTTTCTTGCTCTTAACATATCCTGTGACACAATTTTTTCAATTCCCTAAATTGTTGTCATTTGAAAAACTAATTAAATTAGAGGCCTTAGAGTGTTCTTTCCTTTCCCCAGACACACTGAAATAGGAAGGCAATAAACCATGTACTTCGATTCTGAGCTCAAAAAGGAAGACCCGAGTAAGGAGTCTTCAATAATTGAATAAAAATGTGTGGTTTTTTTTCCTCTCCAGAATATCATATCACTGGTATATACAACTCTGGCTGAAACTAAAGATAATGTTCTTTGTTTTGTATTATATATAAATACTGTATACTAAGGAACTGCAAACCATGGTCCAATTCAATCCATCACCTATTTCTTTTAAATAGTTTTATTGGAACACAAATGCCCGTTCATTTACTTATTACCTACAGCTTCTTTTAAGTTTTGAGCCACAGTTTCAGAGTTGAGTAGTTGTGACAGAGATGATACAGCTCACAAAACAAAATGTTCACTAGCTGGATTCACAGATATAAGCCCAATACTTTTTTTTCAATAATTAATTATTTTTTAACTCCAAAAAACGTCCGGTAGTAAAAGGAAGACCTTTTCTGTAATTGTTCTTGTTTTTTGCTGATGCCCTACCTGGAATTTATTTTTATCCTTTGAACCTTAGTTTTTGAATGAACTCTCCATGAGGCTTTTCTAAAGCTTGCAAATTAAATGAATCACTCCTCTGTGCTGTCTTCATATTTGGAATATGCTTGTACTGCTGCAATTTTCATTCAGCTGTTTAATTACAATTTACTTTTCTGTGTTCCGTACTATACCCTGAACTCCTGGAGGAGGAGGATAGGATTAGTACAATGTTCAATGAGTGTTTATTGAATTACACTTACATTAGCATAGTATTCTAAGCATTGCTGGCTGTGTTTACTAAACCTAGTTTTACAGTATATACCAGGCAAAATAGTGGAAAGGACCAAGTGATATGAAAGCAGTTCATTGTGTTCATTAGATTTCACATATAAGTGAGATTATGCCATCTTTGTCTTTAATTAAATATATTCACAAAATGCATATTAAGGTAGATATACATACTGTTTTTATTTTACTCTCTCAGTCCAGGTTCTTTCAGCCACTATTTGATTGATCAGTGACTACAACTAACTGCAGTTCAGCCAAATTTCATGGGAATTGGAGCAAAGATTTGTAGATGAATGGGTGATTATGGCATTTGTGCCCAGTTTGTAATCAATCCTACCTTTCTGCTCCAAGACTCTAAAATTCACTTGGAGACTGAGGATGGGAACTCATTTGTTTTTATAATTTTTGTTTGTTTGTTTTCTCCTAGGTTGGACAAAAACTTGCTTTAAAAAATCTAATTATTTTAGTCAGCTCTATTAAGACACAGCATGACTTAAGGAAATGTAATTACATTCCCATTATTTATGTAATCAACTTATAGTCCTATCCTATAATAATTTTCTAAAACATAAACATTTCAGTGGTACCAAGGCAGTGTATGTTATTTTTCTTTAAAAAAATCTCACAGAGTAACTTAAAAACAGATAAATATAGCATGTGAACCTGAGTTTGGAGGGCAGAATAAGGTAACCTCACGAATTGTTTTAATCAGGGAAGAGAGAATCAGTGCAAAATTGATCCCAAATAAATAGTAGTATGTTACATGTGCGGGGTTTAAAGAGGGAACAATAACTTCACCCCAAATGATTCTTGACTTATTTAACCTCTGAGCAAGAGTCTACTATAAAATAGATACAAGCAGAAATGAGAATTAATGTCAATGATTGAATAGTTTTTATAACACATGTCCAATAAAGCACTAGCTAGACCATCAGGGATGCCAGAATTCCCTTCCCCACCACCAAATTTCACTCTGGAACTATGACAAAGGCAAATGTCATATGAGATGATATCTACCCTAACTACATTGTAAAGATGTGACCAATGAATGGCTGACTCTGGATTGCTGAACCACCTGAGTTACAGGTATAAATGACTAAAACAAGTGTATTTTCTCTGCAAAGCAACTTTAAAACACTAGGGGTCCAGTGCATGAAATTTATGCACGGGGGTGCGGAGGGGGGTGGTATCCCACAGCCCAGCCTGCACCTTCTCCAATATGGGACCCCTTGAGGAATATCCAACTGCCCATTTAGGCCCAATACCATACCTCTTACAATCCAGGACTGCTGGCTCCCAACTGTTCACTTGACTGCCTGCCTGATTGCCTCTAACCGCTTCTGCCTTCCAGCCTGATCACCCACTAACCACTCTCCTGCCAGCCTGATTGACAGCTAACTATTCCCCTGTAAGGAATTTGCTTATGTTAGCTCTGGCCATTTGCTGTTCTTATTTATAGTATTTTTTTTTTGCCAGTTTGGCTTAAACCTCCTGCAAAACTAAATGCCTGATTGCCCCTAACTGCCCTCCCCTACCTGCCTGGTCACCCCTAACTGCCCTCCCTTGCCAACTTGGTCACCCCCAACTGCCCTCCCTTGCAAGCCTGGTCCCTCCCAACTGCCCTCCCTTGCAGGCCTGGTCATCCTCTACTGCCTTTCCCTGCAGGCCTGATTGCTCACAACTGCCCTCCTCTGCTGACCATCTTGTGGCAGCCATCTTTGACCACATGGGTGTGGCCATTTTGTGTATTGGAGTGATGGTCAATTTGCATATCACTCCTTTATTAGATAGGATTTCCCATAAATGGGTTTTCATTTTCTAATTGCTATTATGGGAGCAAAACATTAGTCTCTCATTTCAATGTGCTGAAACACATCAGTGGTAGCCTACTCCTGGCCAATTAAATCTGAATAAAAATGCTACACAGATATATTTGATACGTTCATTATATTTCAACTATTATGGCAAAAGTGGTAATTTTAGAATTTGGTGGGGTAAGAAGAGAGAAAGAGGGAGAAATAAAACATAAACTACTTCATTTAGTGACCTAAAATCATACCCAAGTGACTCACTTAAGCTTTAGCAATCCAAGTAGTCTATGGCCTTCCACTGGAGAGGCTATACCCCATAAAACAAGCTGATTTCTAGCTAGGGCAATGTAATGAACCATAGAATATCTGTCACTATAACTAACTTTGCCTACTTCATCAAATTAAACTGAGCCTATTTAAAGTTTTACAAACCTAGTAAGACATAAGTTTCTTTTAAATTCTTGGTTCAACACATGAGAAAAGTCATGGTCCGTGAAAAATCTAGGAAAACTCTTAAGGTGTAGAATTCCAGAAACATTTAAAAACTCATGATGAGGAATTTGCTTATGTTAGATCCAGGCCATTTGCTATTCTATGTATAGTATTTTTTTGCCAGTTTGGCTTAAACCTTTTGCAAAACTAAATGTGTTAGCTATATGTAGAGAACCAAAGGGATCTTGACAATTTCCCTTTTGCTGGTTCCATGTGATCAAAGATAATATTTGCACAGAATCAATGTGCTTTGATATGTACATGTACATGACCAGCCCATGAGGCATAGCTATTTAACTATTAAAAAGCTAGATTCTACAAGTCATACAATGAATCTCTATCTCACTTTCTATGAATTTTAACTCATAGACACTAAACTATTATCCAGTGAATTGTTTTTAATATACCTATTGTGTCTAGTCAGTGTCAGCTCTTAAAAAAGTTTTTATAGCCCTGACTGGTTTGGCTACATGAATAGAGCGTCATCCTGCAGACTGAGAGGTCCCAGATTTGAATCTGGTCAAGTGCATGCACCTTGGTTGTGGGCATATCCCCAGTAGGAGGTGTGCAAGAGGCAGCTGGTCGATGTTTCTCTTTTATTGATGTTTCTAACTCTCTCTCCCTCTCCCTTCCTCACCGTAAAAAAAAAAATCAATAAAATATATTAAAAGAAATTCTTTTATAAATGTGTTTTAGCTGCTAATTGGAAATGGAAATTTCCATCTGCTTTTTAAGGGTGCATTTGTAGAATTACAGCCGCTGAATATTGTGGCAACAAGCAGCCATTCCCAAATATAAACATGGCCCACAGTTTCACCAAAAGACATTGATTCTACATGTTTAAAATAAATATTTATTACTCTCTAGAGAATTTACTTTTTAACTTCTAATTTGTTGTCCTGGTCCAGAACTTACTGTATTATTAAAAACTAGTAGCCCTGCACACAAATCTGTCCACCAGTAGCTCCCCAGTAGCTCGCTGCTACCCTCCAGAAGCTCTCCACATGCTTCCCTGCCTTCCTGTACCTCTCCTGTCCCCCTCCCCTGTACCTCATAGCTTGCTGCCCTGCCTTCTCCTGTAGCTCTCCAACTCCCACTTGTAGCTCGATGCTCCACCCTCCTGCTAATTCGTGATCTGGTCATTACATAGTCGATCGTTACACTTCACAGTGTAACAACCATTTTCCCATTATATCTTTATTATATAGGATATTTCCACTATAATAACGTAATTATTGAAAATAATGTCTCATTGTATTGGACGTGCTTCAACATGGATGTTTCTCTGAGTTTGAATGTAAACCTTTTGCTATTTTGAAATTTAACCTCTAATCTGTTTATTCTGAAAATGTGTGGGCTACTGGACTTGACCAATGCCTTTAACAGAGTCAGTAATAGACCATCAAACTTCAAAGGGAAGGTTGGGGAGGGTGGGGATAAGTGGGAGAGATCAATCAAAGGACTTACATGCATGCTTATGAATGAACCAATGGACACAGACACCAGAAGGGTGAGGGCATGAGTGGGGGAGAAGGGGGCAAAGTAGGGATAAGGACACATATGTTATACCTTAATCAATAAAAAAATAAAATAAAAATTAAGATTACCTTGGTGATGGGTGGTAAGTAAACATTTGGTGATGATCACTTTATAGTGTATGTCGAATTATAATATTGTACATTTGGACCACATGTCATATAGTAGTTTTACCTCAATAAAATAGTGTACCTTAAAAAAAAGAAATGGAGGCCTCAAATAAAGAAAATAAAAAATGAAAGAAGGATGTAACAACTTACTCCACAGAAATACAAGGGATAGTAAGAAAATAATATGCACAACTATGTGTCAACAAATTAAACAATCTGAATGATATGGATACATTCTTAGAAATGTAAAATCTTCCAAAATGGAATAAAAATGTAATCAGGAAGAATAAAAAATCTGAATAGACAGATTACAACTAATGTAATTGAAGCAGTAACAAAAAACTCCCAACAAACAGAAGTCTTGGACTGGATTGTGTCACAGGTGAATTTTACCAAATATTTAAAGAACTAACATCTACTTTTCTTAAACTATTCCAAAAAATTCAACAAAAGGGAAACCCCCTTGTTCATTTTAAGAGGACAGCATTATCCTAATTCCAAATCCAGGTAAAGGCAGTACAACAAATGAAAATTATAGCCAATATCTCTGATGAACATAGATGCTAAATTCAACAAAATATTAGCAAATGGAATCAAGAGATACATTAAAAGGATTATATACTCTAATTAAGTGGGGTTTATTCCAGGGATGTTGACTGGTACAACATTCACCAGTCAATAAACCTGATATGTCACATAAACAAAACGAAGGATAAAAACCACATGATCATATCAGTAGATGCAGAAAAAGCATTTGATATCATGCAGCATCCATTTGTGATAAAAACTCTCAGTGAAGTAAGAATAGAGGGAACACACTTCAACATAAATAAAGACCATAAAAAACAAACCAGCCGAGATCGATTTGGCCCAGTGGATAGAGCGTCGGCTTGCGAACTGAAAGGTGCCAGGATCCATTCTGGTCGGGGGCATGTACCTTGTGGGCACATCTCCACTGTGGGGCGTGCAGAAGGCGGCTGATCGATGTCTCTCTCTCATCGATGTTTCTAACTTTCTATCTTTCTCCCTTTCTCCCTTCCTCTCTGTAAAAAAATCAATAAAATATATTAAATTATATATATATATCAAACAAAAAAACCAAACCAACCCGTGTCCTGACATTTCATTATAGTTATCTTTTATTGACAATGTGCTGCATGGTCTATGCTTACCTTGATCACAAATATTTTCATTGATTGATTGATTGATTGATTTCAGAGAGGAAAGGAGGAGAGAGAGATAGAAACATCAATCATGAGAGAGAATAATTGATCAGCTGCCTCCTGCACACACCCTACTGGAGATTGAGACCACATTCCGGGCATGTGCCCTGACCAGGAATTGAACTGTGACCTTTTGGTTCATAGATCTAGGCTCAATCACTGAGCCACACTGACTGGGTGATCACAAATATGTTTAATGAGGTTGTAGTCAATAAGGCAGAAATAAGAACACTAGATGGTGAGTCAATGCATTTTGCTAAGTAGTTACTCTCTGATTTCCAGAGGTTTAAGAGTTCTTCAACATGGGTGTTTCTCTGAAGTATTTAAACCACTTTTATTTATATACAGTTTCCTGTGTGTGGAAACAAATTTTCCTAGAAACCTGAATCTTTGAGAATTTATAGGTAATTCTTAAAAGTTAAACATATAGAATTGGATTTTATGATTTTGAATTGCAATTGTACCATCAAATTACTTAAGCTCAAACAAGTTTCATGTCCTCTGAAGCCTTGATTTCCTCACCAGAAAAGTGGAGATATAGGTAAATTAATTAAGAAGACAGATGTAAGGCATGCAGAATAAATAGCGTCTACCAGATAATATTCAATTGAAGTAAGGCATAATTAGTTTTACTAATTAAATTGTTTGCCTAATACAGCTTGAACTTATGTGGTGTTATTGCTCTAGATTTTTCCATATTTATTGAATATTTTATTATATCAAATTACTAAAATCAAAATTAACTTTATGTATACTTTACCTTTAAAGTATATTTTCCTTAAGTTAGGCTTCAAAATATACCTTTAGTATATTTTTAAAACTCCTCCTGAACTGTATTTTTTATTACAAATATTCAATTTTAGAATTTTAAAGTAATTGACTTTTTATTTATTTTGTTAATACTTTAAGTTAATGGAACATAAAAAATGGAAGCCAATTACCTTGATCTTTAACTCATATGTATATGTATAAGGGAAAGGAAATAGTTTTATACTTTCAATATTTTTGCCCGAGATAAATAAGCTTGCTATTAATTTATTGTAATCTCTGGGAATGAAGTGTTTGATATTTAACTTGAAATATATGCCACTTTTGATGAAGGAATTTGGAGTTCATATAGTGGTTAGAACAACATAACTATAAATGTCATCTCTGACAAAATATCTTCCCCATTTTGGAACTTTCCCTGGTATTTTTTGTCAATTCCCTCCAGCTAAAGGTTTCCGGGAATACCCCTGTGATTAAACAAGTTAGATGTAGTGCTCATTGCAGTGAGGAGGAACATACACCATGGGAAATCACGGGCATCTCAGTAAGAAGTTGTTAGAAAGACATAAGATTTGGACTCATATTAGGTAATGTGAGGGACATTTAAGGAAGCAGCTCTTTGCTGTGTATTGGATACTATCAGGAAGCAGGAGTGACTTTATGACTGGGTATTTCAATAAGCTTTATCTAGAAGTAGGGGACACTAGACTGAGACTAAATTGTATTTGGTAAAAAAAAGTAGCAGTCCTTTACATTAGCCAGGATATAGAGATGTTTGGTCAGAGTTTTTTTTTTTATTAGAGATATGATAATACTCTTGTTTATGTTTAAAAATAATTGTGGCATTGCCTCGCTTTTTGTCTTGACCCATTGTGGTCTCAGAATGACCTTGATCATAATGTTCTGTGAAGTTGTTTATCTCAAAGGAAAATACCATGATCTAGCTGTGAGTGACCGAAGGCAATCAGGCACTACTTTTCTTTTTCTTTGTGTGTTCATAATATACAATGGTCAGTAGATAATGGCAAATAAAACCAGCATTTACTCAGTGACAACTAAGTACCAGAGCTTCGCTGCATGTTTCAAATACATGATTATGTTTATACTGCACTGAAGTCTTCACCTTATAAAACAAGAATGTTATCTTTATTTGCAAATGTGGAAACAGAATCAGAGAGATCATATAACTTACCTATGGTTACACTCATAGTAAGGATTAGATCTCCAAACTATCTCTTTTCAAAAGGCATCTTCTTTCCACTATGGCATTCTTCCTCCACATGTTTTAATTAGCACACTGGAGAGAGAGAGAGGTAGGACCTTTCATACAAAACAACTTGGGTGTTTCTCTTAAAAACAGCACCGTGTGTGTGTGTGTGTGTGTGTGTGTGTGTGTGTGTGTATGTGTGTATGTGTGTATCCTTAATATGGAAATAGACGGAACGGCAAACTGAACAACTAGTTACTGTGACATGCTCTGACCACCAGGGGCATATGTGGAACATGGTGGGCATCAGCAACAGGTGGCAGAGTGCAGAACATGACAGGCTTTGGCTGAAGTGGGATGGTAGAGCAGTGAGTGGGGGCACCAGACCAAGACGGGTGCCAGTTGCTATCATTGGGATGAGCTTCTGGTGGTTACTGAAAATTCTTTGCTCCTGCATGCCACGGTCCTGCCTGGCACTTGGACCTGTTTCACCCACTCACACTCACTGCTAGCGCTGGAGCCACCACTTGCACCCACTGTCAGCGCCCAGCACCGATCGCTTGGCACCATCAGCAGATATGAGCAGCAGCTACTGGCCTTGATCACCCCTGAGGGCTTCTCCACCTCCCCCTGCTCCTGAGGGGCGATCAGGACTCCAATCACTCCATTCTATCAACGGGTGCTAGCAGAGTCAGTGCCATTAGTGTATGGGAACTGTAGTGGTGAGAGTGGGACTGCTGATAGACAGGGAGCTGAGGGTGGGGAAGATGGGGCTCTGCAGGAGGGGTCAGGCTGGGGTGCAGAGGATGGGCTGAGACCTTCCTTTGTGCCCACTGCAGGCTTGTGGCCCACAGTTCCTTTCAAGGTGCATGCATTTGTGCACTGGGCCCCTAGTCTATTATAGAAACAAGACTCTAATTAGAACCATTCTCTCTTTTAGAATCTACTTACATGGATTTAGGTGTTTTTCTAATAAACTAACTATGTGTAGTTCCAAGTCATAGAAAATATGTACCAAAAAGCAAAATGAGAATCACTGTGGAGTGGGATCCTGCAGATTAAGTACATTACTAACTACTGGGAAAGAACAGAAAACCCTATGTAATAAGCACATGTTCTCAATGACCAAATCAGTTTGAAATTTTTGAGTGTAAAAACAAATAGCATAATCAATTTCTAAGCCATTAATGTATGAACATAATAATGCCCTGATATTGTTATAGTCATCATGTTTGCTATAGTAGTATCAGAGTTACACTAAGTTTTTAAAAAATGTAAAATAATATTCCTCTTTATTGAGTTGATGAAGGTAATACATTTTAAAAAGTATATTAAAAGGTCTGAAATAGAACATGCTGATTGCTCAGAGGATAAAATACTATAATCTAGAAAATTTACTACTTATAACACCACTTTGTCAGATAAAGCTGACATTATGGTTATTAAAGATAGAAACCAAGTAATCTTATCACCATTTTACAACTGATTAGAATTTTGTCTTCATTCAGGGGATTTGCATAAATTACATAGGTGGTCATGAAAGTTTAGAAAATAATAATTTACAATGTAAACCCAATGTCTAAAAAAAATGTCAAATGTAATAGTTTATCCTGAAGGCAGGATAAAATTGGTATAAACTGAAAAAAGATTATTTTATACTAGACCTTAAAATAGCTAATGAAAATAACACCACTAATATTATTCCTAAAGGATTTTTGTCAGGAAAATGAAATATATGAGCACCAGAGTTGTCTGGATCAGAGGTGGCAAACCATCAGCCAATGAAAAAATGCATTTTGCAGACATGTTTTGTTTAGTCTGCCGAGTATTGATCCACTCAGTGTTTTTTGAAAAAAACATAAGCTGATCTCTACAAAGATAAACAATGAGCCAGCGTGGGAGTGATGAAGACATCTGTGTGTTCCATGTGTCTGCGTGACATAGTCAACTGGAGCTAAAGAGCAGCTGCTTTTTATGAGGTTGTGGTCATAGTCACACACCTGCAAGTTCCCCATCTACCCTGGGCTCCTGTAGACAGTTGTATTTATGACCAGACTCAGGGTATTTGCTTAGATTTCCTTCTTGCTCTGGCTCTTTATATTCATCAGTATGCCTTTCTTCTCCTTTCTGGCTTTTTATGCATCCCTTAATCTTTATCTGTGTATATGACTAGCAAGAGGAAAGAAGGAATTTTTCAGAACTGAATATGTGTTTTATCAAATGTATATATTTTACCAAAAAAGGTTTCATTTTACATTAGGTATATTAGTAACATCTATTTTTTTAACAAAATATTGAAAAATATTTAGGGTATTGGTTCCAGTATTCATATTTTCAATGTATTAGTTTTATTTATAAGTCTGAGAGTTAGAATGGGGTTTAAATTATGATATCTTTGCTTTAAAATATAGACATATATTTATGAATTCACATGAGAAATTAATGTTCACTTATTTTCTTCAGTGTATATTTCTATCTTTTTTATTTGCTCTACATAAGCAAGATTAGCAGCCTCATTACGTTGCGTGAGAGGCATCACAAATTTTATTTTGGAAAGATTTCCTCATTAATAGAACTCTTTATATATTTATTAAATATAAAAAAAATCACATTTTACATTAATGTATTTATTTTTCAATCATATTTTGTTGATATTTTTGCAGCTATAAATACTAATTTTGTAGCTCCATGCCTGCATCACAATTATATCAGTTTTGAATTTTTATCATTAATGCAATATGATTATCCATTTAGATACAGCCCAGCTGTGAACACACATCACATTATTGTGATGAGTAAGCTATAGTAATAAATTTTTCACAGTAATTTGTTTAAAATACCAGATGATTTACAATGTTTTTGTTTGATTGAAAGTGAACTTTGTATATTTTCTCTGCCCAAATACAGAATGAGATTTATATACAGTATTGAAGACTTTATATTCTTATTTAAAACTTCATATATATACATTATCATGATCCTCCCTATGTCTAACAATATTTCAAAGGCTCTATTTTATAATGTTATACTATAGATTCATTCATTGGCCAGAATGATATCCATCTTCTGGATTACTACTCTTTACATGAATAATATATAATCTAATTTTTACCTTAATATCTGATACTGTATTTATTAATGGCCTTTTGTAAAGACTTTCTCTACTAAAATTGGCCATTTTTCTTCTGGCTCTCTTTAGAAGCCACCACCTAATCCTTTAGGCACTCATATAGAATTTAAGGTATATTGACTATGACTTTCTGAAAGTCATGTTTAGAAAGATGTAAGTCAGATTAGATTCCACACAGTTAAGCCATATGATGATGGCAAAAGGGGATGGGTTTGGGAGGCAGGGAGGCTGTAAATGGTCTTCAATCACCTACCCTAATGATTTTATAAGAGCAAAGAAGTACGCGAGGATAGAGGTACCCAAAAGTTAAGGATGTATATGATTATATAAAATCAATGTTAGATACTAAAGCAAAACAGGAAGAGTTAGTGTACTAGAACTAGGATAAAGAAGCATCCATACTGTGACAGTATTTCTGAAAGGAAAAAAAAAAAGGATATTTTAATAAAAAATATTATTCATGTAAAATTTTATCATGTGAGAAAAAAGCTATATAACCCATTCTATTTCATAGGATAGAACTAAGGACCAAAATTGACAAAACACACAAAAAAAATCAGATATGTTTTAGATTGGCAGTTGTTATACTTTTGCAAATCTGATTCCTAAGTGATGACTTACTCTTTTTTAATCTCAGAAAGCAATTTTCAACTGCTTTTAAACATTTAATTATATTGTTATCTTTGACTCATGGCCATTGGAGACATTTAGAGGGTCAATTTTGTTTAATGCTATAAAGCTATTTTTTAAAAATATATATTTTTATTGATTTACTAGAGGCCTAATGCACAAATTGGGAAGGGAAGGGAATAGAGAGTTAGAAACATCAATGAGAGAGAATCATTGATCAGCTACCTCCTGCAAGCATGCAACCAAGGTCTCTATATGTCCTTGACCAGAAGCAAACTGGGACCCTTCAGTCCAGGGTCTAACACTCTACCCACTGAGCAAAACCAGTATAGGGCATAAAACCTGTTTTTGTTTTTTTCCTTATTCTAAGATGACATTAGAAAAGAATTATGGGGGTGACATCCTATCTAATAAAAGAGTAATATGCAAATTGACCATATCCCTGCTATACCTACAAGCCACACCCACTAGCCACATTCACCAACCAATCAGAGCAAGTATTCAAATTAACCCAACCAAGAAGGTTACAGTCACAGAGAGAGCAGGAGGGAGGCTTGGGTGCCTCTAGTGATGAAGGAAGCCAAGCTTTCCACAAACCCTGGCCAGCGCTTAAGGCAACTAAATTTCAATGGCTGCTGCCACTGAGCAAGGCTTGGGTTGCCCCTGGCAATAGAAGAAGCCAAGCTTTCTGCACACCCTGGCCAACACTTAAGGCAAAAAAGTTTCAATGGCTGTGTGAGCAGAAGGGTTGGCTCCACTCCAGGCTACAAAGTTTTAATAGTAGAAGATAAATAAATCCCAGATATCAAGGCCTCTGCTTGGGTTGCCGGGAATGTGGTCAGCCTACAAACCACCACAGGCCCCTCACCCAGGCCACCCCACACCCCAAGGAAACTCCCACTCTGATCTGGACACCCTTCAGTGCAAACCAGCTGGCCCCCACCCATGCACCAGACCTCTATCCTATCTAATAAAAGAGTAATATGCAGATTGACCATCACTCCAACACACAAGATGACTGCCCCCATGTGGTCAAAAGATGCTGCCCCCATGTGGACACAAGATGGCCTCCACAAGAAGGCCAGCAGGTGAGGGCAGTTAGCAGGGACTAGGCCTGCAAGGGAGGACAGTTGGGGGTGATCAAGTCTGCATCTTATGTGCATTGAGATTAAAATGGTTGAAAATTGTTGCAATATACAGATAAGTATAGAATGGTACACTTTAACTCTATACAATTTTATTATCCAACTAGAGGTCCGGTGCACAAAATTTGTGCATGGGGGGGGTGTCCTTCAGCCCAGCCTGCTCCCTTTCCAATCTGGGACCCATTGGTGCATGAATTTGTGCATTGGGCCTCTAGTAAATAAATTCTACCATTTGGTTCACGTTTCTATTTATTTTTTCACTAACATTTATTGAATATAATATGTGTAAATATTACATATTTAAAGGAGAGGGTGGTTAGAGGGTGATCAGGCTGGCAGGCAGAAGTGGTTAGGGGCAATCAGGAAGGCAGGCAGGTGCACAGTTGGGAGCCAGCAGTCCAGGAATGTGAGACAGATGTCCTGGTAGTATTGGGTCTAAACTGGCAGTCAGACATCCCTCAAGGAGTCCCAGATTGGAGAGGGAACAGATGAGCTGAAGGACACCCCCCACCCCCACATATGTGTACAAATTTTATGCACTGGGCCTTTAGTTGGATAATAAAATTGTATAGACTTCAAGTGTACAATTCTATACTTATCTGTATATTGCAACAATTTTCAACCATTTTCATCTCATGGCACATAAACAATTACTAAAATTCTGTGGCACACCAAGAAATATGTTTTTTGCTTGTCTTGTCAAAAACAAAAATATAATTTTGATTCATTCACACCAGGTGGCTATTGTTATGCTAGCTGTTATCATTTTTTAAATTTGACAGTCTAAAGGAACAGAGATCAATGCCCCTGACTAAATAGTCAGGTATTACATGTTTTAAATATCTTGTGGCATGCCAGTGTGCCTTTTGCAACACACTGGTTGAAAATAGCTTTTATAGTGCATAGTGAGACAAAATTTTTCACTTGTTCACTTTCCTTGAGATTAATTTTTTTCATTTTATTATCTTTGATTCATATGACCTTTGTTAGTCTGCAAAGGAATTTATGTAACAGAGGCTTTTTGTTTTTCTCTGCTGTTTTCTCAAATGTCATCCTGGAATAATTTTGTAGTATCCAGAGATTTCCAAATGCCATTCACGGTTATTTCATGAAGTGAGTTTCCCAAGCTTGGAGGTATTCAAGCACAGATTGAATAATAATGAGAAGAGAGTTTCCAAAGAGAGAGCACAGTGGAGTTTTGGCCCTCAAATATTCAATTATCTAAGTGTGTATTGTGTATCACTACATTCATGTAAAGAGGCAAATGAAAACCTTGCTAGTGCCCAACAGTTTATTAATCTGTATTTTTTGTTTTATGTGT
Source organism: Lasiurus cinereus (assembly GCA_011751065.1). Classification (NCBI taxonomy): domain Eukaryota; kingdom Metazoa; phylum Chordata; class Mammalia; order Chiroptera; family Vespertilionidae; genus Lasiurus; species Lasiurus cinereus. The sequence goes on from JAAGEH010000012.1 coordinate 62,856,773, forward strand.
ATACATACAATACATATGCCTATACATATCTTCCTTAAGTATGTCACTTATGAAAGTTGTTTTAAATAAAAATAAACAGGTTTTAAAGTTGTAAAGTTATAAAATTTTAAGTATATTGATATGTTTTATCATGTGTACATAGTTCTTTAAAAGAACAATTTTAATCCTTGTAAATATTTTTACAACAAAATTTATTTTATAATTTTTAAATAGTGTTAGTTGATAAATATAATTTCAGCTTTTTTAATCTAAGATTTTTCCATTTCTGTTAATGATATATGACAGTTATAGTTCCATAAATTAAAATGTTTAGCTCTAGCTGGTTTGGTTCAGTGTATAGAGCACTGGTCTGTGGACTGAAGGGTTCTGGATTCAATTCCCATCAAGGGCACATGCCTGGGTTGTGAGCTCAATCCCCAGAAGGAGGCATGCAGGAGGTACTCAGTCAATGATTCTCTCTCATCATTGAGTTTCTATCTCTCTCTTCCTCTCCCTTCATCTCTAAAAACAATAAAAATATATTTTAAAATCCTGTATAATAAAAAGCCTAATATGCTAAGTGTCTGGTCATCCAGTCATCCCTTCAACCAATCAAAGCATAATATGCTAATGATATGCTAAGATCACTCAACCACTCACTATGACATGGACCAACCACCAGGGGCAGATAGCCAACCAGTCAACCAGTCACTATGACGTGCACTGACCACCAGGAGGCAAATGCTCTGACCGGTAGGTTAGCTTGCTACTGGGATTCGGCTGATTGGGACTGAGCGAGATTGGCCGGACACATCCTGGAGCCCTCCTACAGTTCCTTCCTGGATGGCCAACCTCCCACATCCCTCCCTGCCTTGATTGTGCACCAGTGAGGGCTATCAGCCTGGCCTGTACTCTTTCACAATCCCGGACCCCCTCAGGGGATGTCGGAAAGCTGGTTTTGGCCCGATCCCGCAGGCCAGGCTGAGGGACTCCTTGGTGCATGAATTTGTGCATTGGGCCTATAGTAAATAAATAAAATGTTTAAAATCATCTTTTGCTTTTTGACCACATAATGACTAAGTCCAATTGACTCTGCTAGTAAAACTTCTCTTTCTCCCTATATCTCCATCCTATCCCAGATCTTCCTTATTCCCCTCCTACACCCTAACTTGCTTCTGCCTTTCTTGATCCGATTCTCTAAAATGTGTTTTTTAATACTTTTAGATTTCAACTCCCTAAGTGAGGCCAAGCCTTCACTCAAAAATCTCTCTACAGAGGCTTATATTTTGTCAATTCAAATTTGATAAGTTCTACCATTTGGTTCACATTTCTATTTATTTTTTCACTAACATATATTGACTGTAACATGTACAAATATTACATATTTAAATATATATTTATATGTATGATTATATGTATTATATATGTAATTATATTATACTAGTGGCCCAGTTCATGAAATTCATGTACATTAAAGAGAATTAATTAAAGGAAATATTTTAATATTGTTATTTGCCTTTCTCTATAATACAGTGGTACCTCGAGATACGAGTTTAATTCGTTCCGTAACCTTGAGGTGTGGGAAACTATGAGACGCTCAGGTCGCAGTAAACTGGTGGGTCGTGTGCAGCCGGCCGATCTGCGGGATTACTCCTATCTCAAATGGTGCTTGTATTTCAAAGCAAAAATCGCTCGCTCGACGACTCGTATCTCAAAAATCTCGTATATTAGGGCACTCGTATCTTGAGGTACCACTGTAGAAGTGTCAGAGATGAAAGAAAATTAGTAAAATGTATATGAAAATCTTCCCCCTGTCAGAGTGAATTCCCTCCTCACCCATGCACACCTTGAAATCACCGGAGACCCAGGCCCAGCTGGCCCCACCCCCATTGGGTGAGATCCAGACCTGGCTGGCCCCAACCTCGTCAAGCCCTGCAGGGCAAGAAGGTGCAACTTCAGGTCCCCTGGCCTGGTGCTGGGAGGGGGTCACAGCCTCAGATTCCCCCATCAAGCCCCACTCAGTAGGGGTCACAGCCTGAGGTCTCCTGTCCCAGTGCTGGGCCCAGGAGATGCAGCCTGAAGTTTGCAGTCAAGCCCTGCTGAGTAGGGGCACAGCTTCAGGTCCCCTACCCTGGCCCAGTGCCATGCAGCCTCAGTTACCTGCTGATCACTCACTATGGGAACTCTGCCTCCCCTATGGGCGCAGCCATCTTATGATAGTATGAGGGTCAATTTGCATATTGCCTCTTTATTATATAGGATATGTACCATACCAAGTGTTGTTCTGAAGGCACAACATAGTTTAGTGAGATAAAATCTAGACACTTTAAAATCCTGTCTAATAAATAGGGAATATGCTAATTGACCCTCACACTGTCGCAAAGATGGAGTCACCCACAGCCAATAAGGAGGGTATATGCTAATTGACTGCCACACCCTCAAAGATGGTAGCACCCACAGCCACAAGATTGCAGTGCCCAGTCCCCTTAGCCCTCCAGTCACCCAGGGCTGCCTGAGGCTCAGGTAATCAGGGCCAGCTGAGGCTTGCATTACAGGGAGTGGCAGCTGCAGAGGTATGATGGGTTGTCGACTTCCCTGATTGCCAGGTCGCCTCCTGCCCCTGAGGACTCATGGGCTGTGAGAGCGGCAGGCTGGGCTGAGGGACCCTCCCCATCTCCAGTGCACGAATTTTCATGCACCAGGGCTCTAGTAATTAAATAAAAACTGTGATAAGTGTATTAGTACACTTACGTGCAATCTATATTATGACCATATGACCTTGTACACATTACCCTCTGTTATTCCCATAATAGAAAGGGTCTAGAAGGAACTGGGGAAACATTTTACATAATATACTTATTTCAAGCATTTCTTCAAGTTAAATTTCAGTTGCTTCTTTCTAGACTAAAACACTCTCAGCCACTCCACTTTCCAACATACACATATAAAATGGGAACCTGCAACAGAGCCCTGTTTTTCCCCTAATTATAGACAGTATCATCACACTGAGTTTATATGATTCTAGGAAGAAGAAAAGAAATAGGTGTATTTTCATTAGGCATTTTGTAATAATGAGCATATTTTCATCATAAGAGACCCAGGGCACACAGGTGCCCCAGGAAAGAATCCATCACCCCTTTAGACTTACCCACATGTATCATTTACTTGTCTAGGTATGCTTTATCTTTCATTATTATTTGACTTTGAGTGCTTGTGTCTCATCTCTTTAAGTTGGAAAATAAGCTACTTCAGTACAATGATCATATTGTGTGCTTCTTTGTTTTCCCAAAGGCATCTCACAAAGCAGCTTACCTCTATAGACAGTTCATGAATTACTTGTGGTTGACTGACTCTGGGCTTTCGTAATTCAGTTTGTGGTCAGGCATTGGTTGCATTTAGAAAAAAATATAAATAAATTCAGATTTGCAGTCAGCCCTGGCCTCTGGGATACTTCATAGATTGCCAAATTTCTTCATGAATTAACTTCTTCTACAAAGTCCATTTTTTAAAAAGAATATAGTGGGAGAAATGGTGGTTAAACAATCTTTTCCGCATTATCAATGAGATTCTGAACTCTAAATGAGATACAGCATAAAGTAGCATGAATGTCAATATCATGTCCAATACATATTTCACTAAAAATAAAAAAATAAAAAGGTAAGCTCCAAAGAGACATCTCTTGTCTAAAAAGACCTCGTCTTCCATTTAGGAAGACCAAGTAGCAAGAACAACAATGAAAAAAAAAAACTTTCCCATATATGTATAGCATTTAATGATTTACCTACTAATCCAACAATTTGATATCCTGTTGTTTGCACAAATGCATGCCACCTAACACTAATCATGGCATGCTATGCAAATCTATCTGTTTTCTGAATGCTGTTCTTTTGCTGATGGTGTTTCATTGTCCAAGAATTTCCCTTTTCTTTCCCCATATGCCCTGAAATATTATGGAGTTTTCTTTTCAACTGTAGTGGAAAGTTATCTCTCTTGCCTCTTGAACTTTACAAAGCATACAAGTATATATGTCTATGACAGTAACACATTGTTTTATTTTACAGTTATTTTTCATTCTACTAGTAAAAGTTCAGGAATATATATTTTTATATAATTTGGTTAATTGAATCATTTTAAAAACAAAGATATTATGCCTGAATCATGTTTCCTTTCTCCATTTCAGGCTGTAAATGCTTGACAAGTATTGGCAGAACATTCTTATATGGTTTATTTTTTAAAAGTGAAGATATTGTATCTTATGATGGGGAATAAAGTGGTAAGATGACTAAATTTTTCTCCTATGACAGGGAGAAATCTTGTATATTCAGGGGCAGATAGAGGTTCTTGGCTTTGATTTCAAAATACCCCTTACATGTGATATATTAAATCAAATAATCTAAAATCATGAAGTATTCCTGTTCCAGTGACAGATTTATACAATACATTATTTTAGTTGCCAATAATTTATAAACTTGCTACTACTTATTTTGTTTTGTAACTTTTGGTTCAACCTTCTAAAGAATCATTCCTTTGGGGAAATTGAAAGAAAATAACATAACTTGACCTTCTCTACAATACTATAAGCTCCTTTAGGATATGATTGAAGCTTTCGTATTCTCTAGGTATATAGCATTATGCCCTGTCCTGTGTAGATATATATTGAATAAATGATGAAGAGTGGATGAAAAATGAAAATAAATTAAAGCAGCATATTCTGTTTGAAATTCTTTTACTGATTTACTTCAATTCAATTCAACCAGTGTGGCATAGGATTTAGGGATATGAAAAATTACATTCAATTTTAAACTTATTATTTCATAGATAACATTAATTTGCATGAAATTTATAAAAACAGACGAAATGCAATCCGTATGTTTATTTCCTAAAATTATTCTAGTGGCCTGTGAAAATTTTGCTCAACTTTTGAATAGTAAAGTTCAAATTCAAAAGAGAAAGTTGAAATGGTAATATGTAAGAAAAATTATATATAACCCATATTAAGTTTGAAAGGTTTCTGGAAGTCATTTCATTATACTATTCTTACAGAAATTCAAAATAATTAAAAGTAAAAAATAGCTATGGTGAATTTTCCTGGAGACACCAACAGTTTGCCTTTAATTATCTGAGCATAAATTGAGGAAGAGAGCATGTGCATTAAGAAAACATGACATCGTTAGTATGAAGAGCCAGAGCCCTTGCTTCAGTGCTTTTGTTGCATACTTTCCTCCTCATTTTTCATGAGGTAAATGGCTTAAAATAACATCTTGCCGAGTTTCCCGTGGCAGGCTACCTAAGAAGGAAAAATTGTCTGAAAGCTCCCGGTTTTCTAAAAGGGATCGTTCTTCACCATGTTTAATTGTTTTTAACAAGCCATCAGAAGGCCCTTATTGAGAGCAGTTGAACTAGTTGATCCCTTTTTCTCAGAAAGTCTGTATTCTGCTTGGCAATGCATTGAGTGGAAAAAAGTTGGTGAGCATAATTATTCAACAAGGTAGAACTCTAACTAGAGTATGAACTAACCAGGATTGGACAATACTATCTCCTTTTGTATTCAGCCTCTTCAGTATAACATCAGCCGCTACGTTATTATCAGTGGGAAAAATAAAAAATCACTATCACCTATTTTGATCATGTAATAATGGCAATAACAAACTTGTAACTAAGCAGTTCCATACCCATTTCCTTTTCAGCATAACAATCAAACTTTGAGTCTGAGCGTACTTCAGATTCAGAGCATGCAAGTTTCAGAGATATTTGGGAACCATATTAGTTTTATGCAACATAACGGTGATGCATATTTTTTCTTTGTGATCTTAACCTCCTTTGCACCTTGAAATTGATAGTGTCATTTCCAAGAATTTTAAAGCAAAATGTTTTTTGTGTGCCTATTTTTTTTCCACTAAGTTTGTAGCTTCTTGTTTTTTAAATGAATTAGAGTGGAAGCCAAAAAGCTCTTCTTGAAAGTCAGTTGGAAGCTCTTGACAAACATCTGAGTTTCAAAGTCAATTAGAAGCTGCCCTCCCCCACTTGTGTTAACTGTGTCCATTTGGAGTGTCTTATTCATATCACAAAAGATTCGTAAGGCAAAAAGAGGCTGTCTTTATGCTTCTCTTCCACTAAATTTAAAGTCAGCAGTAAAAAAAAAAAAAAAAGAAAAAAAAGAAAGAAAGAAAGAATAAAAAAATAAATAAAAATAAAGTCAGCAGCATAGCTCTACTTGTTCTTTTCTGGAAAAATAGTTCTTGCTCTCAAACCTCTCTAATGATTCCCTAAAAATGTTTCTTATGTCAAGAATCAATTCATTATATTCAAATAAATTGATAACTATAGCTACCACCCCAAATTTCTACTTTAATATTTAGAATTATCATACTACATTCTTCAATTTTGTCCAACATATTTCTGTTCTATTAAGTTTGGCAATGTTTAAGGCAAGATACCTAAAAAATTGTATAGAACTGCTGAAATGTTATTGGTTGAGGTTTAAGGAGTAAAGACCAAATAAACGAACTGAAAGCCATTTAAAATGTAGTTTTCCTAACTATGCATAAAGTACTATAAAACAACTTGAAGCAGACTAGCATGTTGAAGCAGTCAAGAGATATTGTTTCATAATTATACAATATTTATTTGTTCTTTCCAATGAGGGATTAAAAGCAGATATAGATTCTAGTCAATAAATTGCAAGGGCATAATCCAAATGCTAATAGGAAAAGTGCAGACTTTGCCAATATTACTGTATTTATAGTATTTTGCTAAATGATAGAGATTATGCATGGAGTTAATAATCTCAGCAAAGAAACTACTAACACCAATAAATATATTAGCAACTTATTCTAATGTGCTGAATTAATAAGTAAATAAGTATTTATAGAAACCAGGAAACAGGTGATTTCATTATGTCTAATTTACAGGAAGAAACTGAGTGCTAAACTCTGTTATTTTCAATGTCTCACCTTAGTGGAGCTAGAACTTGAACCCAATCTTCTGACTTCAGTGTTCTTTCCACTAAGCCAACACTTTCCCAAAATAGTTCCACCAAAGATACTTGGTAGAAATAATTTACCCCCAGTGATGATAATCTACTCATTCTGGTGATACATTAAAAGTACATCACAGAGCCCTGGCTGGGTGGCTCAGTTGGTTGGAGTGGCCTCTTCTACACTGAAAGGTCACAGATTCAATTCCCTGTCAGGGCACATACCCAGATTGAAGGTGCTATCCTGGTTGGGATGTACATGAAAGGCAACTGATGGGTATTTCTCTCTCACATTAATGTTTCTTTCTCTCTTTCCCTCTCCTTTCTTCTCTCTCTCTCTTTAAAATCAATTTATAAGAAAGTACATCACAGATAGCTTATTTTACTTTATTTTAATCATTACCCCACATACATTTTTATTTTTAGAAAGAGGAAGTTAGAGAGAGAGAAAAAAATCAATGTGAGAGAGAAATATCTATCAATTGCCTCCCATATGTGCTTGGATTGGGGACTGAACCCACAACCTAGCTACGTGGCCAAACCAAGAATTGAATAGCAACCTTTTGCTGTATGGGACAACACTCCAACAGAGTCACCCAGCCAGACCACAGATAGTTTACTTTAAATGTACATTTCAAAGTAAAGACAGAATCCCTTATTAATATATATAAAAATTTCAATTCTTATATTAAAACTAGAGGCCTGGTGCACAAAATTTGTGCATGGAGGGAGGTGTCCTTCAGCCCAGCCTTCACCTTCTCCAATCTGGGACCCTTTGAGGGCTGTCTAACTACCCATTTAGGCCCAATCCTACCAGATGGATCCCTCTCACAATCCAGGACTGCTGGCTCCCAACTGCTCACCTGCCTTTCTTCCTGATTGCCCCTAACTGCTTTTGCCTGCCAGCCTGATCACCCCCTAACCAATCCCCTGCCAGGCTGATTGATGCCTAGCTACTCCTCTGCCAACCTGTTTGCTCCTAAATGCCCTACCTTGTGGGCCTGGTCACTTCTAACTTACCTCCTCTGCCAGCCTGGATCCCCAACAACTGCCCTTCCTTGCAGGCCCAGTCACTCCTAACTTCCCTCCTCTGCCAGCCTGGTCATCCCTAACTGCCCTCCCTGCAGGCTTGATCACCCACAACTGCCCTCCCCTGCTGGCCATCTTGTAGTGGCCATTTTGTGTCCACATGGAGGCATAATCTTTGACCACATGGGGCAGTCATCTTGTGAGTTGGAATGATGGTCAATCTTCATATTACTCTTTTATTAGATAGGATAGAGGCCTAGGGCATGCATGGGTTGGGGCCAGCTGGTTAGCCCTGAAAGGTATCCTGGATCAGGGTGTGGATTTCCTTGGGGCATGGGGTGGCCTGGGTGAGGGGCCTGTGGTGGTTTGCAGGCCAGCCACACCTCCCGGTGACCCAAACAAAGGCCCTGGTATATGGGACTTATTTATCTCCTACAATTGAAACTTTGTAGCCTGAAGCAGAGCTAAGCCTTCTGCTTGCTCTGTGCCGGCAGCCATTTCTGTTGGAATTTATTTATCTTCTATGATTGAAACTTTGTAGCCTTAAGTGGGGGCATGGGCTGACCAGGGTGAATGGAAAACTTGGCTTCCTCCATAGCTAGGGGCAACCCAAGCCTTCCTCCTGCTCTCTCTGTAGCTGTAGCCATCTTGGTTGGGCTAATTTGCATACTCACTTCTGATTGGCTGATGGGCATGGCTGGTAGGCATGGCAGAGGTATGATCAATTTGCATATCACTCTTTTATTAGATAGGAAGTTTGTACATTTAAAACTTTTTTTAACACAAACTCTGGGTCTACAAAATCAGGAGATTATAATTTCAGTGTAAAACGCTGAATTATTTTCAAGGATTTCTTTCCCCTGTGTAAATATTTGAAGTTCATAATACTGACATGATATTTAATTTATGACAGCTGATTAGAGACATGAAAATTAGTAATATGAAACTAAAGTTTAAAATCTCTAGACTCCTATTTCTCTTTCAAGTACCTACTGTTTTCAACCTTTTGAAAACAAAACACTCTGCATTTACATGTACTCTAGCATCTTACATTTAATGGAAAGTTTGGCACAAACAGTTGCAAGAAAGGTGATTGATCACCTCTAGTGTTTGTAGAGTTGATTTACCTTTGCTGTTTCTTGTAGGGTAATTCTCCAAGTATTCAGAGGGAGCAGGTGGAATTCAGAGAGAGGATAGATGGATGATGAATAGATACATAGAAAAATAGATGAAGATGATGATGAAGATAGATAATAGATAGATGATAGATAGATAGATAGATAGATAGATAGATAGATAGATAGATAGATACTAACTATGACTAAGGGATTCACCAGGCTTCCTTACCCAGGGAATTTTTGAGTACACAGTTTATTAAATTTATTTAATCTACTATTCACCCGTTTTTGTGTTGCACTGATACCACTTAAATACAGCTCACGTTTTCCAAATGAAAAGTAAGTGTTCTTCAAAAAAAAGTATGACATAAATGCCCCATTATTAGATACTGAGGCTCTCTTGTTTACAGTTGTTCATATGGAAAATAATACAGAAGTAATAAATAATAACACAAGAATAAACAGTGTTTGGTATTCTCACAACTGTAAACCTACTTTTGCCCCACAATGTATTCACCATTTTTCAATCTTTAAAACCTGATTAGTATTAACCTCTGCAATTAATCTCTCCTAGAAATTATGCACTTGAAATTTCCCACAAGAAAAATTTTAGTTTATGGGTAAATATCAAGTGATAAATGAATTTAAATTTTCTGTGACTATGATACTAAAAATAGCTCTTTATTGATTTACTTTTAAATGGGATGACATTAAAATGAGTTTATCAATATTTTAATCTGTTTCTAGGCTGTTGTGCAAAAGAAAGACAATTATTTCTAAGGATACACAATCTGAATTTTGTGGGCATAGGGAGAAATCTGTCTAATACAGCTTGTCCTGGCTTAATTCTTTAAGTACATATTCAAAGGAAAAATAGTTGTTTTTAACCATTATTTGAAAAATAGTTTACTGATAAGCTTTATAAAATAATCTCTATTTTTTAATGGAACTTTGTTTGAGATGTTAATCCAGCTACTTTTTCATTAAATTAACAAGCTGTTATTCCAAATATAGGCATTATTTATTCTCTTTTTGAGTATTAAGTGCGAGTTTATAATAACAAAACTCAGCTTATTCTTATAAAAATTATTTATTAAAGTATAATCGAAATACAATATTATATTTGTTTTAGGTGTACAACATAGTGATTCTACATATATATACTTTACAATGTGATTACCACCATAAATCTAATAACTTTCTGTTACTATGGAGTTATCACAGTTAAAATGTTACTGAATATATTCCCTGTGCTGTCCATTGCATCCTTTTGACTTAGTTGTTTTATAATTGAAAGGGTACACCTCTTATTCCCTTCACCTTTTCCACCCATTCCCTTACCTACCATACCTATGTCAAGCATCAGTTCATTCTCTGTATCTATGAGTTTGTTTCTGTTTTGTTTTGTAGATTCCACATGTAAGTAAATTCATGTTATTTGTCTTTCTCTGTCTGACTATTTCACTCAGCAGGTATTTTCAAGATTGATCTATATTGTTTCAAATGGCAAGATTTCATCCCTTTTATTGCTAAATATTATTCTATTAAATCAATGCACATATATATACATGTATATATATGTACTAGTATGTATATACTGCACATCTTATTTATCCATTCATCTACCAATGGACGCCTAGGTTGCTTTGCTCCCATATCTTGGCAATTGTAAATAATGCATCAGTGAACATAAAGGTTTATATATCTTTTCAAATTAATGTTCCCATCTTCCTTAGATAAATGCTCAGAAGTAGAATTGCTGGGTTTTATGGTAGTACTATTTTTAATTTTTTGAGAAAACTTCACTGTCTTTTCCATAGTGCTACACTAATTTACTGTCCCACCAGCATTGCACAAAGATTTCCATTTCTCCACCTCCTTGTCAACACATACTAGTATAATAACCATTCTGAAAGGTGTGCAGTGGTATCTCATTAGTGTTTTTATTTGCACTTCCCGATGATTAGTGATGTTGAGTATTGTTTCATGGATCTGTTGGCCATCTGTCTTCTTCGGATAAATGTTTATTTGGGTCCCTTGCCCAATTTTTATTTGGATTTTTTGTTGGTGTTGATTGTGTATGAGTTCTTTATACACTTTATACATGTATGAATTGCCAGGTTATTATTATTATGATCTCTGAATGCATAATAATCTGGCCACTCAATATATATATGTGTGTGTGTGTGTGTGTGTGTGTGTGTGTGTGTGTGTGTGTGTGTATACCTGGCCTCTAATATATATATATATATTAGAGGCCAGGTGCATGAATTTGTGCATGGGTGGGGTCTGGCCAGCCTGGCCAGGGGTAGGGAACATGGGCAGTTGGCAGCCTGCCTGCTGGTTGAACTCCCGATTGAGGGGACAGTTTGCATATTAGCCTTTTATTCTATAGTATATATACTGAATGGCCAGGTTATTATGTGTTCAGAGATCATAATAACCTGGCCACTCAGTGTATATCATGTATATCAATCCGTTATTGATCTGTTATTTGCAAATATCTTCTCTCATTCAGTAGGTTGCCTTTCATTTCATTGATGATTTCCTTTGCTGAGGAAATCTTTTTAGTTTTATGTAGTCACATTTGTTTATTTTTGCTTTTGTTGCCCTTGCCCGTGGAGACATATCCAAAAATATATTAGATCAATGTCAAAGAGTTTAATTATGTTTTCTTATGGAAGTTTTATGGTTTTAGGTCTTACATTTAAGTCCTCAATCTATTTTGAGTTTATTTTTATATGTTGTCAGAAAGTGGTTCATATTCCTTTTTGTATATGTCTATCTAGTTTTCTCAAAATAACTGCCTCCCCCCACACTGCCAGCCAGGTCACCCCAAACTGCCCCCCCTGCCACCCTGGTCATTCCTAATGACCCCCCTGGCCTGGTTGCCCCCAACTGTCCCCCTTTATTGGCCTGGTCAACTCTCAAGGCCCTCTACCCTCTGCTGGCCTGGTCACCCCATGCAGCCTGCTGTTCAGTCATTTGGTCATTCCTCACTAACCTCCCTGCCAGCTTGGTAATAGGTAGCCATCTTGTGGGTGTGATGGTCAATTTGCATATTACCTCTTTATTATGTAGGATAGATTTATGAATATTAATTTTGTACCCTACAACTTTACTGAATTTATTAGTCCTAATAGTTTCTGGTGGAGTCTTTTGGGTTTTCTCAAATAAAACCAGGTTATCATCAAATAGTGACAGTACTGCTTCTTTATAATTTGTATGCCTTTTATTTCTCTCTGTGAGAGCCATTCCTGGTCTTTCAGCTTTTTACCATTGAGATTGATATTAGCTATATATTTGTCATATATAGCCTTTATTATGTCATATACGGCCTTTATTACTTTCTTGGCTTTTTAATCGTAAATGGACTTGAATTTTGTCACATTCTCTTGATATGACCGCTTGATACTTCTTGAGACATGTGCTTCATAATGATTCTTTTTTTAAATTATTATTACTGCTCAACAAAATTTTGTGATGTATCTTTTTCTCCTAATATGTAGTTGCACAACTTGTTGCATAGCATTTTGCTGTATTAGGGATATAAAATTGACAAACAAATTATTTTGAACACTTATAGAGAAATAAAAACAGAGAAAAATCTGATAGAATAAGACCTAAAGAAAATCTTGATAATCTCGAGATTAGTCTGATTTTATTACGTAGTAAATTTAAAAATCCTTGAATGAATTAGACACAGACAATAGTGAGGTGATGGCCAGAGGGAAGGGTGCAGGAGGCTGGGTGAAACTGGGAAAAGGAGGGGTTGGGGACATCTGAAATAATGTCAATAATAACAATAAAGTTAAAGAAATAAAAGTGTACATTTTTTAAAAATCACTTAAAAATAAAATACCTAAAAAAATCAAAACACAAAACAAACTATATATGAAGATTCTATTACTAAACCACATAACTGACTCAAAAAAGCAAATCATTACAAAATAGTGAAGGAATTTTAACTTGTAATATTTTTTAGAAAAATAAAGATTGTGGCCTATCTATATATCTAGCTACTTGTAAAAGGATATAAGTTCCTTGTGAGTAATGAAATACATATTGGCAATTAATTAATTATTTTAAATATTTAATATTTATTTAATTCAACTATAGTAGAATGTAAACACATGAACTAAGGACTGAGCACAAATAAAATCCCAATATTATTTCAATTTCAATAATGAGAAAATCTATAAAAATTATTGTAGATTTTTAAAAAATATCTATACTATAACAAATATAGAATTTATCTCTTAGTTTTATAAGATGGTTTACAACATGATATCCCAAAAGTACTAAAGAATCTAAAATACTTTTATTTTGCTTATTTATTTAAAACAACTACAAAGTATATGACCAAAATCTTATGTAATATAAAATAAAAACTTATATTTAAATAGTATAAAAATCCCTTTTGGATGGAACTTTTCTAAAATAAGAATCGACTATTTTGATTCTTATAGTTTTAAATATGTATTTGTAGACCCCTGAATTTATTCATCAAATATTTATTGAGCTACTTTGAAATTTTATATTAGGCCTTGTGTTAAATATATGGTGTGTAGAACTTTATTATTTCTATTCCCTGATATCTACATGACTCGCTTCCTTATTTCTTTCACGTCTTTGACCAAAGTCACCTGTGTATTTTCTGCATTAGAAATAATTTAACTGATTTTAGTTATCTACTGAAATTAATATGCCCACATATTTCTTTACTAATCCACATATATTTCCAGTTATTTTTATTATTTACCTTTTTACGGAACTCTTCCATATATTATTTTGCAAAATTAAGTTTATTCTTTAAGAAAAAAAATGTTAATTTCTCAATGAAGAGTCCATTGACATCCCAAAGGTGGATGTTGCATTTCATATTGCTCATGATGTTATTATAATGAAGAAAAGTCTATCAAAGTAGCTCAAATTAAAAAAAAAATACATTAATAATGCAAAATAAGGGAATTGTTTAGCTTTCAATGGACAAAAACAAAACAAAAATAAACAAAACTTATTCATCTAAGTTACCAAACATTTTTAATTCATGGCCAAATGAAAAGTCATGAGTTTTTACTTTTTAATTTACCTCCTAGGCTCTCAGAGGCAATTTTGTTTTCCTCAAATATCTTCAACTTTTCTCCTTTGGCTTCATTGTACCTCACAGCTTTGAATTGCATGTGATTTGTCTAGACCTAGTTTTATAAGATGCTGCATTTCTACCACTGACCTGAATCTAACTCAGTCTTTCAGTTTTCCAGTTCTAAATTTATGAAAAGAAGCATCAATTTGTATAAGCTTGAGCTAATACAGTGAATTCCCTAAGGCAAGTGACTTATGTCAAGTATCCACTGTGCACTCGACTGTGACCAGTAAATAGATTTATTTAGGTGGAACAAGATCACCTAGGCCCACCTATTCATTAGAAGCTCTGGTGAGAAAAAAAAAAATGTCCATGAGAGGAGAGTTGGCTTGGGTATTTAGTGGACAATATGTCTTTTTGACATTTGATATATTTCTGAGGTGTAGTATTCCACTCTTGTGTTGTCATTCATCTATAAACCTGTGAATTCAAGAATTGTGACATTTTTCATCTCTGTATATTACAGGGAAATTTTTAAACATTAAGGAAGAAGAATTGAGAGGTAATTTCTGAGTAAAATATAATTGTGTTGGTGAAAGATGAGTACAGAATGACAGTGTGTGTAGATAAAATACTGTGTAATAACACACTATGCTGGATAGTTAAAAAAGGGTTAAGATCTCATGCTGGATAAAACCAGGACTTTGTCTAGTTATGGGTGCCACGTTTCTGATGCAGACTAAGTAAAGTGCATACTAAAAAAAGCTCAAATAGAACAAGGTGACTAGAATGGTGAGATTTCTCTACATCATATCATGTAATCAAATACTTGGAAAAAGGGACTGGCTGGTGTGGCTCAGCAATTGAGTGTGGGCCTAGGAACCCAGAGGTCACTGGTTTGATTCCCAGTTGGGGAACAAGCCCAGGTTGCAGGCTTGATCTTGATGGGGCATGAAAGAGGCAGCTGATCAGTGATGCTTCTCTCTCATCAATGCTTCTCTCTATATATCTTTTCCCCCTTTCTCTGTCTCCAAAAGCTAATTTAAAGATATTTGAAAAAATGTGTAAATACACAAAAATAAAATACTTCCATGGGAGATACGATAGCTATTTTTCATTAACTGAACAACTCTAATTTGAAAGATTAAATATAAAAACATTTAAACCATGAGATAATAAATTAAATGCTTCTCAGGAACATTGAAATAATATATATTAAACTGGAGGCCTCATGCATGAAATTTGTGCATGGGTGGGGTCCCTAAGCCTGGCCAGTGATCAGGACCAATCAGGTTCCCCACCTCCTCCTTCCCTCACCACTCCTGCACCATCATCATCTGGTTCTCTGCCTCCCTGCCTACCCACTTCCCCCCTCCTTCTTCCCTCACTGCCTGCATCTGCTGCCACCCACTCCTGGTTCCTTATCCAAGCCTGGGATCCCAGCCCTGACCAGGTGATCAGGGCCTGCTGGCCAGAAAGAGAGACTGGGAGATGGCCAGGAGGCCCCATCAGCTATCTGAACCTGTGTTGAGTGTATGCCCCCTGGTGGTCAGTGCATGTCCTAGCGACTGATCATTCTGGTCATTCTGTCTTAATGGTTGCTTAGGCTTATATATGTATATAGATAGATATCTACTGAAGCTATAAAACATAACATCTAACACTCTTAGCATGGATATTTGCAGTCTTCTTAGCAGAATGGTAACCTCTGCTAAGCTGGTCAGTTTGCTATTATTTGGAAAGCTATTGCCCTATGTGGTTAGGTGGCACTATATCTATTCCCAGCCATTTCCTCTCTTGGCAAGATTCACTACTGAGTCAAATCAGCTGTTGTTTACCAGAATTTCAGTAACTGACAGTTTATCACATTAACAGACACAAAGACCTGTAAGAAAATATGTGTCCACCAGGAGGGGGCCTGTTATAAAATGGAATTAAGGAAATAGAGTGAAAAAGGCAAATATTGTCAAAAGTCCTCCAAAAATGTCCATGGAAGAGTACAATCTAACACAGAAATTTATCTGTTCAAGCTAATTGGTTTGTGAATATTGAATAGTTGTATCCATTGCATCATTAAATATTTGAATTAAATAATGGACTTCCTTTGTTCTTATTTCATGCTCAATCAGCTTTCTGATTATAATTTATGTTATCCTGTAACTTGTTACTTTGAGAAAATATGATATGTAGGAAAAATAAAGACAACTCAAGACAACTCATTCAATTATCCTTTTCATTATAAGTTTAAAATAGTAACATGTTTTATTTACTTGATTTGCCTTTGAATAATCCTCTCTGTCTAATCCAGACTTGTGCAAGTACAGGGTAGCACCTAAGTCCCAGAGAGAAGAATATTGGCATTTTATAAGATGTTTCAGCTTCTGTGATCAAGCTTTCTTGCAGACAACATGTATTCTGAGAGATATATATATATATATATATATATATATATATATATATATATATATTCTCTATGTAAAATATTTTTCTATGTTTAACATAATGTCAATCAAAATCACAAAAGATTTTTTATGAAATATTAGAAACCAGTTTTATATTTCATATGAATAAAGAAATATGAAGGAATAATCAAGAGACTCTACAAAAAATACAGTGATATGGTCTTCCCTTGAAACATTCCCCAAAAGTCCATTAACTTAGAATTAAAGAAACAGTGTATTCCACAGTGATTGTACCAATCTGTATTCCCACCAGCAGTGCAAAAGTGTACAATTATATGATACACTAGAGGCCCGGTACATGAAATTCATGCACTGGGGGAGCCAGGGGGTGTGTCCCTCAGCCCAACCTGCACCCTCTCCAATTTGGGACCCCTTGGGGATGTCCAACTGCCCAATCAGGCCCAAACTGGCAGTCAGACATCCTTCTCACAATCTAGGACTGCTGGCTCCCAACCACTCGCCTGCCTGATTGCCCTAACCACTGAGCCTGCCAGCCTGATCACCCTCTAACTACTCCCCTGCCAGCTGACTGACACATAACTGCTCCACTGCCAGCCCAATAACCACCAACTGCCCTCCCCTCCTGGCCTGGTTGCCCCCAATTGCTCTCCCTGCAGGTTTGGTCCTCTGCTGGCCATCTTGTGGTTGCCATCTTGTGACTACATGGGGTGGCCATCTTTGACCACATGGGAGCAGCCATCTTATGCAAGGGTGTGATGATCAATTTGCATATTACCTCTTTATTATATAGAATATATAGAGTAGTATGTGTGTGTGTATATATGAATGTAGAAAGGGGCTTTTTCAACTTGATTATATATACGTATATCATATTATTTGAATATGTTGCAATAATTTATTTATTTGTTAATAGATTAAGCACCCTTTCTAAGTCATTTATGTTTTTACAGAGTATTTTAGTATATGATGTAGGCCAAAATAAGCACCAATGAATAAATATTCCAGAGAAACAACATGGATGGCTTCAGTAATATATATTGGTACTGATGGGGTGCACATTGAAGGCAAGATGGCAACCTATCAGTGATGCCATGAAAGGGGTACAGCATCCTAGGAAACATGTATTGGTTGATACGTTTTAATTTACAATTCAAAGTATAAACCTTGGATAATTAATCTGCATGTATTGCTTTAATCAGTTACCTACTACACAGGTGCTCTTAAGTATGCCGGCTTTGACTTGGGCTTTCTTGCCTTGTTCACACATTTGGCAATAATATTACTACTAGAAAGGGAACTAGATGTTACACTTAAATACGTTCAAAATCATAGTACAAATTGGCCCTTTTTATTTAACCCATTAAGCTTAATGCCTTTTTTCATTTCAAAAGACAAATAAATACTGCATTTTCTAAGCTTTCCAGCAGTGATAACAGAAACACAGAAAGATGATGAATGAGAATTGTTGTGATGCAAAAAGAGTGGCAAAATGGTAATAAGACTTTTATTGCAAATAAACTGTTTTAATTGACTTGAGTTTAAAAGTGGATTAAATTATTCTCCTCAAGCATTGAACTATGACAATGAATTTGCAACTTCTCGGATTTGGGCTAATACTATTTAAATAAATCTCACAGCAGTAACTCCACTGTATAATAATTCAAAGAGCTACTGTGGAGGAGAGACTGTTCTATGACATGACCTGGGGGCTGGACCCTAGACAGAACAGAGATTGCAAACCCCCCTTACAGACTGCCTATTACAACTGATGTCATTTTGACATAAATCAGCATCCCTCCCTTGTCCCCTGTTCTGTTCCAGTTCCTAAACAGGTTTTTGTCCTGACCTGGTCAAGCATGTAAAGTAATTTTTTAATCTGGTAGCATTCATGTACTAGTACGTGTAACTGTCCCCCTTTTCACTCTATAAAATTTTCTGGCACCTGTCATGTTCTACAGAAGAAAAAAAAATACACTTCATCTTGCAGCTGCCAAAATTGAGCCTCCAATGTTTCCATAATATACTCCTTGTTAATTGCCAGACTGGAACGACCTGCTTCTTTCTTTGGGCTTTTATTTTCAGTCTCCAGGCTTTTCCCTGAGTCTCTGTGTATTAACAGCTACTTAATACTTTTTAGTTCTCATTTTATTAAAGACTAGAGGCCCAGTGCACAGATTAGTGCACCGGTGCAGTCCCTCAGCCTGGCCTATGCCCTCTTACAATCTGGGATCCCTTGGGGGATGCAGCAGTGTGCAAAGTAGTAGGAGCCCAGGAAGGAGCCTGAGCTGGGCCTGGCTTGCTTATCCTGGCCCCACTGCACCTGCTGCTGCCACTGATGCTCCTGGATAGCACTTCCCAGAAGGTAGCAGAGGCTCAAGGCGCTGCAACTGCACTTACCAGTGGTGAGTCTGATTTTTGGCTGAACTGCACTCCCACTGTGGAAATACACTGATCACCATGGGGCAGCTCCTGCATTGAGCATCTGACCCCTGGTGGTCAGTGCGTGTCATAGCCATTGGTTGTTCAATTTTATATATATAGATCTGGTATCATCCTTATAGGTAAATGTTGCCTACTATTGCTATTCAAAAATTACTTGAGCCCTAGTCAGTGTGGCTTGGTTAGTTGGGTGTTGTCCTAAGCACAGAGACGTTGCTGGTTGGATTCCCTGTCAAGACACATGCCCTGGTTGTGGGTTTGATCCCCAGAGCAGGCATGCAAGAGGCAGTCAATCAATGTTGAATTCTCATACAGATCTTTCTCTTTTTCTCCCTCTCCTCTCCTCTCTTTCTAAAACTCAATAAAAAATTTAAAAAATATTACTGGAGATGGGGAAACTATTTGAAATTTTTAAAGTTATGTAGAATTTTATATATAGATCAATCAGTTTATCTACAATATAAAATAATTCATTTTTAAAAGTTCACAGATAACCCTACATTTAGAAGCATAAAGATGAATTACACATATTTTTAAAAATATATTTTTTCAGAGAAATCATGCTTTGTAAGTAAGTATTACTATGTGAAAACATTCTTTCTCCTTTTATTGCCAATGGGAATTATGATTTATGGTAAATGGTTTTGACTTTATGTTTATTGAGTACAAACATAGATTCAACAGGACATTTGACATTGTCCTAAGATAATTATGTTGCAATGTGCTTCTTTTTAAATAAAGCCAATTAATCTTAGAGTTTAATAGTGTTGGTTTTTCTAAGGTGAATGTGTTTTCATTTTGTGATTAATTAGTGTCATTACCACTTAAGTGCCCTGATTAAACATCTGTTTAAGTACTATACTCAAATAATTTGTGTATAACAATTTATATAAATCTAAATATAAATTAGTTATGGAACGTGTATCAAAATAGAACTTGTATATGTTTATGAAATAGTCATGTTTGTATATATGTATATATCTGTAATGTATATATGTATATGCATATATGTATATATGTGCATGTGTGTATTCACATTATATAATTGCACACTTTTTGTTCTCATACACAGAACAGTTATCAACCTTTAACCTATATTTCTCTTGATACCCTAGTTTAAAGTATCATATTATTTTTTAAAAATATATATTTTTTAATTTTTTACAGAGAGGAAGGGAGAGAGATAGAGAGTTAAAAACATCAATGAGAGAGAAATATCAATCATCTGCCTCCTGCACACCATCTACTAGGGATGTACCTGCAACCAAGATATGTACCCTTGACCGGAATCGAACCTGGGACCTTTCAGTCTTCAGGCTGACACTCTATCCACTCTAAACCAATTTTGGCTAAAGTATCATATTATTTTGAAGTAGTAATTATTAAGTCAAAATTCACCTTTTGAAATTTTCAGTTCTCTGTCTGTGAGAACATGTCAAAGAGCATATGAATACTCTTATATTGATAATAATTCCTACCATAAAGAGTTTGGAAGAAAAAAATAATATTTTACTCATTCAACAAATAGTTATTATCTGCCTTATGCT
This sequence comes from Lasiurus cinereus, assembly GCA_011751065.1. Lineage (NCBI taxonomy): Eukaryota > Metazoa > Chordata > Mammalia > Chiroptera > Vespertilionidae > Lasiurus > Lasiurus cinereus. The sequence continues at coordinate 62,877,370 of JAAGEH010000012.1, forward strand.
AGTTACTATTCACTTGGAAAACATCAGAAATTAAAACAATTAAAGAACCCTATACTTATGGAACTTATGTCTTATGGAGGATAGAGGGTCAATGAAAAATGAACATAATAATGTATAATTAATCAGTAAATTTATAGTGTTCTCAGAAACCACCACCTGTAAGGTTCAATCAGGCCTGATACATGCATTTATGGTTTGCGAACTGTTTACTTTTATTTATTTTTATATATATTTCAAATGATTTAAAACTTCAGATTCTATGACATGCAAACTTAAATTCTTGTGTCCATAAATTAATTTTATTGGAACATATCCATGATCACTGGTTTAAGTATTGTTATAACTGCTTTTGTACTGAGAGTGTTGAGTAGTTGAGACAGAGACCATATGGTCTTCAAGGCACAAAATATTCTATCTGGTCCTCTACAGAAAACTTTTCTGACCCTTGTACTAAATAACTCAGAAATATTTTACTTTTCTGCCAAAATTCACAGTTAATAAGTGTTTCTAGAGATAGATGCATTGATATATGGATTTTAGTTTATTAGTACTTCATTTTGCTGAAAGCTTCATTTTGCTAAAATGAAAATTCAAACAGGGTTGTTTGCTGGTAAGAAATATAAAGAGATCCCATCTGATCTACCAAGTATCTTCATTAATAGATAAAATACTGTCAGATAAATATAGAATTCAAACTATAATTTGCATTAAACTAACAAATATGGGGAACTTACTATCTGACAAGTGTGTTTGCTGTATTATCAAATTAAGTTCTCAAAGTTACCAACTGAAATCAGTGTTTTAATTCACATTTTATAGAGCAAGACAACTGAGATATTGGACATTTGAGTGACTTTTCCAAAGTCAGGTTGGAAATAGTGGGAGGTTGAGCCTTGAATAAATCCTAATCTCTTGATTCTAAATCCGGTTGTTTCCTAGACCCTAGAGCTACCTCTAAATCCTCCATTGTGCAGATTATTAGTTTGACATCTTCCTAACAATGCTTAGCAATCAAGTAACATTAAAATTTAAGTATTATAAGCAATTTAGATGCAAACAATTAGGACTGCCATCCAAGTATATAATACAGTGAGTAAATTAATCTTATTTTATTGGACAGACACTATAAACAGGCATGCTACCTTCTTAAAGATTTCAACTCTGCTTTTATCACAGAAATAATATATATACTTGTTAAGTCTCAGAGCCCATCTTACCTTTTTTTTTAATGTTTACTTACTCAGGAATATTAGTTACTATTTATTTTTATAAACCAACTTTTTGCATGAGTTGGTAGAATGGATGAGGGAGTGGTAGGACAGATAAAAAAAATTAAGATAAGCCAAGGGGAAAAATGAAGGATAGAGGAAACAGAACTCACTTTCTAGGACTGTGACAGTGATAACCATAGATAAAAATAAGCTGTGGGCTCAGGTAAAAACAGAGCATTCAGATAAACAGGCTGAGTGAAGATAAACCTACAAGGATCTTTGGGGTTTATCCATGCAATAGCATGATTAGAAAGGAAGCCAAGGTCAGATTTATTTATTTGAGAGTTTAAACACTAAGAGGAGAGCTTTGGATATCTCATTTTCACAAAATATTAAATATGTTTGCCATATTTCTAAGTGTTCTAAGTAAGGAGGGAATCATAACCTACCAATATTTTCCATTTGTGAACTTTTCCTAGTCCCATCTTTCTAAGTCAGTTTCTATTTTGTCTCTATTCTGTAAATTGGATTTATAAGCCAAATCAAATTATTAGTGAAGTGAAGCCACTGACTAATTTATTCATAATATTTCTGAAAATCTTTCTCAGATCAGATACCATGTTAGTCCTGAGGATGTATTAATATAGCCCATCATGATTTATTTCCTCTTTAAGTTGACATTTTATTGTAGAGACAAATAGCAAACTACTTATTACATAATTTATTATCTAGTTAAAAGTACTCAAAGTGTTATGAAGGGGGATGTACAGGGCACTTTGAAAGCTTATGAAGGAACTGATCTAATCAGCGTTACATTTTTTGAAGATGTAATTTTTAGGCCTAGAAATTAACAATGTGTAGCGGTTTCTTTTTATATGAGGCTGAGTTGACAGAAGAAAAGAATACTTGAATAAGCCCTAAAAGTGAGAAAAAAAAACACAGCACATCTGTTTAAAGAATATAAATGAATGAAATATTCTGTAATGTAGAGAATGAGGGGGAGAGAGGAGAAAGATGAAACCTAGGAGCTAGGCAGGGTGAGGTCATCTACGCACTTTAGAACTATGTCCAGGATTTTAAAAATTTTACCCTACCAACAAATTGAATTAAGTGATTTTTAAACAGAAGTAGGATTTTTGAAGGAACACTCCCAAAACTAGAGAGAATTGGAAGAACTCCAGAATAAATGTGAAAGACTGAGTAGAAAATAAAGATATCCAGGTGGAAGTTAAATAAAGGAGAAGTGGCAGAGGCAAGAAAAGTAGACAAGTATGAGATATATTTAGAAAACAGTATATGTTGCTAGTCATTAATTGGATATGGGAGGTAAGAAAGAAATTAAAAAGTTTGTAGCTTTCTATGACTGAATGAATGAATGTACTAGTTATTGTTCTGGCACTAGAGGTTAGTGGGATATATCATGACTTAGGTTTTAAGTTAGTGAATTTGAAATGACTGTGTGATATCTAAGTCAAGAGATTGAGGATTTAATTGAATGCAAGTCTGATGCTTAGTGGAAAGTCTGAATAGGAGATACAAGTTGCAAAGTAATAATATAGACATGGTAGTATAAGCCATGGTAGTGGGCTATGCTGAAGGCACTGAGTGGTGAGAACATATCTAGAAGCATGCCCTGAAGGTCTCCACGTTATTAAGGAAGATGAGCCACTTTTGAATGCTGTTGAGAGATCAAGGAACATCAATACTGAAAAATACCTCTTAGATATAGCAACATAGAGGTTATTGATGACTTTGCAAGATACATTTTTATTGAAAGGGGCAAGATTGAAACATATCTAATAATCTAATAAAAGGGTAATATGCAAATTAACTCTTACTCCATCACAAATATGGTGGTGCCCATAGCCACAAGATGGCAGTGCCTAGTCCTCTTAGCCTCATCGGAGTCCCCCAGTCCTGGGGTGGGCAGCCACTGAGAGCAGGCAGCATGAGTGGCCTAGCAGAATGCTTGCTTTGTTGCCCCACATGGATGGGCCTCTGGGCTCAGGAGAGCCTCTGGGCAGTGGGCACCAAGGCCGCACAGAGAGCTACTGGCACACAGATTCCTGGGCAGGGCTACTAGTTTAGGCATAAATTATAGGTGAAGACATGTAGAAAGCAAATATAGGTAGCTATTTTAAGAAATGTCTATCTGTGAAGAAAAGGAACTTTGATAGTGATATTAGTTGATGTATTATATATGTATTATGTATTGGTACTAGTAACGTAGTAAAGTGGGCAGAACATTTTAAAATAAAAGATACTGGAATAAATATTTAAATGTACATTTAAATAATATATATTTCAATGCTAAACAGCATCCAGTAGAGAGGAAGATGTTGGAGTTTTAATAAAATGGTACAGTTTTACTCAGTTCAGTTTGTTATGACAAATTACTATAGACTGTGTGGCTTAAACAACAACAACACATTTATTTCTTCTTACAATTCTGAAGGCTGGGAAACCCTAGATTAAGATACTTAGCAGATTTGGTGTCTGAGGAGAGGCCATTCTCTGGTTTTCAAATGGCTGCCTTATCTCTGTATACTTATGGCAGAAAGAGGAAGCAAGCTTTCTTGTGACCCTTCTTATAAGGGCACATATTCCATCATGAGATCTTCACCTTCATGACCTAATTACCTCCAAAGGCCCCATATCCAAATAACATCATCGTGGGGATTAGGGTTTCAGCATAAGAATTTTGGATAACCACACATATATACAATTCATTGCATGCATTATATACCAATTTGCCCTTAAAATTTAGGTTGACATCTGTTGTCACACCAAAATGAATACTGAGTCTTTTCAATGACAGTGTATGGGTTTACTAGTAATAATAAAATATTTGATCATCCCAGATATAGAAGAAGGAGATAATAATTTAAGGTATAAAAAGGAATCTTGAACATAGAAGATCAACTGCTTTTATAGCATACTGTAATGAGCTCAAAATGAGGTAAATAGAAGTGACTTTGTAGATTTTGTAGTGATAATTGATGCTCTAATTTTCTACATGAAATAGGATTAACAAGAGTGTTAATATAATATAATTGGGATAGAACATTTTTTTCAATAAATGGTTGGGGAGCAAATGGATAGACCTACATGCAAAAGAATGAAGTTGGACACCTACCTCACATCACACATAAAAATTAACTCACAATATATCCTAAATACACCTGTAATACATTTTAAAAACTATAATACTTTTAGAAGACAATGTAGGAATAAATATTCATAATTATGGGCTACGTAAGGCCTTTTAGATATGGCATAAAATAACAATAACAACAAATTATAGTATGGAAAAGTAGAAAAATTTGACTTTATCAACATTGAAAAGGTATATGCTTCATAGGTTATGATCACGAAAGTAAAAAGACAACTCACAACATGAGAGAAAACATGCATCCAATGAGAAATTATATCTAGAATACATAAAGAAATCTTATAACTCAATAATAAAAAAGCAAATAAACCAATTTTAAAATTAGGCAGATGATCTAAATAGATCTCTCTCCAAAAGAGATACATACTAAAGCAGATTAAAGGATGTCAACACAATTAGCCATCAGTGAAATGCAAGAGCACAATGAGATACCATTTTATTTATACTATAATTGCTATAATAGAAAAAATCTGTATATTAAAAAAATATTGGAGAGGGTGTTGAGAAATTGGAACCCCTATAACTTGTTTTTGGAAATATAGCTTGGTGCAGTGACCCAAAAGGTTAAACATAGAGTTATCATATAGTCCAGCAATTCCCTTCTAGCTATATACTCAAAAGAAAAAGTATGTTTATAAAAACCTAGTACACAAATAATCATAGCAACACTAGGTCTAGGAGCTAACAGGTGGAAATAATCCTGTCCATCAACTGAGTGGATAAACAAAATGTGGTATGTATCTACAATCAGTTAAAGTTGAAGTACTGATATATGACACAACATGATAAACTTTAAAAACATTATACTAAGTGTAGGAAGTCAGACACAATAAACTCAAATATTGTATGATTCCATTTATTTTCCATATCCAGAATAGGCATATCCACAGAGACAGAAAGTAGATTAGTGGTTTTCAGGGGTGGGAGGTGGGTGACTGGGAAAATGAGAAGTGGCTGCTCCTACGTATGAGATTTTTGTGTGGGGTGATGATAATGAATTAAAATAGATTAGGTGAAGGCTGCTCAACTCTGTGAATCCATTAGAAATCATTGAATTGGATATTTTAAATGGACAAGTTTTATGATATAAGAAAAGTCATGAAGACAAGATTATGAACTTAATAGTGGGCAGAGATGGGAGAAGAGAAGGAGATTTGGAATAGATATTTTAGAGAAGAAAATTAATGAGCTGTATATTTTTTAAAAATCTACATGAGAAAGGTAGGAAGTAATGTCAATAGAAAGATGAGGGACAGTGAAGCAGCAAAGATCATTACCATATTTAAATTTCTAATTGTGTAAAATATATACCATGTAAGGCTGGGTTTATAATATATAACAATCAATTTTTGTTTTTCAAAATGTTACATTTAGTCTGAAGGCATAATGCTAGAATTAGGTAAGAACAACTAATTGTACTTTAACCTGAGTTTGTCAGCATTTATTCTGTGTCCATGAAAATTGGGCAGCTCAAGCTTCAGCTTTTAACTATTTGTTCAACTTTTATATGTTGTCTGGAATGAAAGGCAAGTTGCCAGAAGTATTTAGAGAAATAGATAGTGATATAGGAGAGCATTCTATCTATAGGGACCTTGCCTGAAGAAAGCATAAGATTATTACTAGGAAAACATATACCCAATTTCCCAAGCCTTCTGCAGAGCCCATCTCCAGCCCTGGAGAGTAAATATGGCCTGCCTAATGTAAGTAATGGGATATCAACTCCTTTGTGCATTGCTTATAAGATGTGCAAAGCAAAGGGCAAGAAGTCTGTCCAAACCAAATAAAATGAACTGTCATTTTTACTCAGGGAAGCACTTAAGACTAATTATGCATATAAGCTGCAGCAACTCATTCAGTCATAAAAATCAATAAGACTGCCACCTGGGTCATCAAGGGAACCATCCCCAGTATAGGAAAACAGATCAGAGCTTTCATAACAATGAGGCAGAAATCCCATCCCTCATTAGACCACAGACAAGACCAAGCTGTATTTTGTTTTGTTTTTCAGCAAAAACTAAAAACAACAACAGTGAAACTGTTAAGTATTGTTCTTGATTGTTCTCGCTGTGACAAGTGACTTTTTCTTCCTTTCATAACAAATCACTCTCTGAAGTTGTGCCTCCTTGCTAAAATACTTTGTACATTGTAGCCTCTCTATGGATCATGTGATTATTACCTGCACCCCAAGTACAACATTACTGAATATCTCACTTTCCCTTAGAGCAGAGAGCTCTGTCTGAATTTGACTCTGGCAGGAATCTCAGGGTTTGACGTTCCAGAGGTCTCTCAGCTCCCTAAATTGCCAGAGATACATGTAAAGTGTTTCCCTCTTCCCACATTAATGCAGGTGGGTTCTAAACAAAGACAACACACTTTGGAAAGAGGTATCCAGAAGATTCTTCCAAGAACTCTGTATCAGGGTGAATCTCTGGGTTCTAAGGCTTAGCAAGTATCCAGCCCAAATCAAGAAGTCAATTTCTCATAGTAACTTTTACCCCCAAACGTCATGTTATATTCTTTTAAGCATTACACCACCACCGCCACCACACACGTGACTTCTTGGAAAGGAAAGCATCTTCTCCCTCTGGGGGTGGTGAGACTGATCTCTCCCTCTGTATTTATCTCTCCACTGCTCCCTTATCTTCTTATTATATCAGTTGAGGGTGGGCTTTGTGTACAACCTCTGTAACAAAGAATGTGATCAGTTTTCACAATTTCAGGACCCAAGAATGTATTCTACAAGCATTTGACTACTTTCTTTTTTTCCACATTGCTCACACAATTAGCAAGTCTAGTTAGCCAGTCTGAGCCACCCACTTCTGACTTGTGAATTCTGTATTTTGTGTTAATACCAACTGAAATATAAAATCCAGGAAAATAAGAAAACACTCTAAAAGTTTCTCAAGTACCACATACTTGCATCAAACATGTTTACTAGTATAATATTTAAAGAACTAAGGTGGGGGAAACCAAGATGGCGGCATAGGTAATCACCTAAACTGCTGCCTCGCACAACAGTTTCAAAACTACAACTAAAAGACAAAACGGGCATCATCCAGAACCACAGAAAGGCTGGCTGAGTGGAAATTCTAGAACTAGAAGGAAAGAGAAAAACACACTGAGACTCAGAAGGAACTGCAGAAGGTAGAGGTATGTAGACATGTGCCCATACAGGACAGACAACTGAGTATGCAGCTGGCTTTCTCAAGCGGGAGGGAGATAAAAGCTCCCAACTGCACTGAACTCCAGTTTTGGGTAAGACTCTGGGGACCCAGATTCATATAGGGAGAAACTGGACTGTCAGGAAAGAGAAAAGCACACTGAGACTCAGAGAAACTGCAGAAGGCAGAGGTATGGAGACGCACATGCAGAGAGGGCAGGCAACTGGGTATGTGGCTAGCTCTCTCAAGCAGGAGGCAGACAAAAGTTTCTGAATGCTCTGAACTCAGTTTCAGGCAAGACTACGGGGACCCAGACTCATTCGGGGAGAAACTGGACTGCCTGGCAGCAGGTGAAACTCGAGGACAGCTTTCTCTCAGAGGTGCTTGCAGCGAGTACCACAGGACACTGAGACCCAGTGTCCTCTTAAGGCAGGGCTGACAGGAAGCCAGTGCTGTCTGCTCCACCCTGAGACTCCACCCCATTCAAGCTGAGCACAGAGGATTTTGCAAGTCTTGTCTCATAAGGGTGTCTCAAGCACAGAAGTTCTTCCAGTGTAGACATAGCTGATCCTCACAGCCAACTGACCTGGAGGTCAATTCCTCCCAGTGATACCAACAACAATCAAGGCTTAACCACAACAAGACTGGGCACACAGTCCACAAAGGGGTGCACCAATAGTGTCCACCTCAGATAACTAGGAAGGCTGAGCCAATGGGCCCTATAGAATACCTAGCACACAAAGCCACTCTATCAATTCAGGGAAGCAGCACAATGCGGAGACAAAGAAACAGGTCACAAATGAAAGAAATGGAGGAAAGCAAACTACTGAATAAAGAGCTCAAAACCATAGTTATAAGGTTTTTAAATAATTTTCTAGAAAAGGCTGATAAATTTAGTGAGACCCTCAAGGATATGAAAAAGGACCAACTAGAAATTAAGCATACACTGACAAATAAAAAATATTGTACAGAGATCCAACAGCAGACTAGAGGATTGCAAAAATAAAGTCAAAGATTTGAAATACAAAGAAGTAAAAAGCACCCAACCAGAAAAGCAAAAAGAAAAAAGAGTTAAAAATATGAAGACAGTGTAAGGAGTCTTTGGGACAACTTCATGCATACCAACATCCAAATTGTGGGGGTGCCATAAGAAGAGAGAGAGCAAAATACTGAAAACTTATTTGAAGAAATAGTGACAGAAAACTTCTCTCACCTCATGAAAAAAAAAAAATAGACTTACAAGTCCAGGAAGTGCAGAGAACCCCAAACAAAGGGAATCCAAAGAGGATCACACCTAGACACATCATAATTAAAATGCCAAGAGCAAAAGACAAAGAGAGAATATTAAAAGCAGCAAGAGCCGAGACTGGTTTGGCTCAGTGGATAGACCGTCAGCCTGCAGACTGAAAGGTCCCAGGTTCGATTCCGATCGGGGGCATGTACCTTGCTTTTGGGCACATCTCCAGTGTGGGGCATGCAGGAGGCCGCTGATCGATGTCTCTCTCTCATCGATGTTTCTGACTTTCTATCCCTCTCCCTTCCTCTCTGTAAAAAATCAATAAAATATATTTAAAAATAAAAAATAAAAAAAGTAAAAGCAGCAAGAGAAAAACAGTTACCTACAAGAAGCACCCATATGACTGTCAGCTAATTTCTCAACAGAAGCTATGCAGGCCAGATGGGAGTGGCAAGAAATATTCAACTTGATGAATAGCAAGAACCTACAACCATGATGACTCTACCCAGCAAAGCTATCATTCAGAATTGAAGGTCAGATAAAGAACTTCACAGATAAGAAAAAGCTAAAGGAGTTCATCACCACCTAACCAGTATTTTATGAAATGCTAAAAGGTATTCTTTAAAAAGAGGAAGAAGAAAAAGGTAAAGATAAAAATTATGAATAACATATACATATCTATTAACAAGTGAATCCAAAAATCAAGTGAATAAAAAATCTGATGAACAGAAAAAAAACTGGTGAATATAATAGAATCAGAGGCATAGAAAGGGAGTGGACTGACAATTCTCAGGGGAAAATGGGTGTTGGGGGTGTGGAAAGAGACTGGACAAAAATCATACAAATCATACATATGGATGAGGACAGTGGGGAGGGGGGTAAGGGCAGAGGGTGGGGTGGGAACCAGGTGGAGAGGAACTATGCTGGCGGGGAGGTGGGGAAAGAGGAACAATTGTAATAATGTGAACAATAAAAGTTTATTAGATAAAAAAAGAACTAAGGATATTGTCTTGCTCGTATTAACAAATTTCAGTGTTTTGACTCCTAATTTATCTAGTTTCTCATTTTCTTGTCAAATCACATTATTTGCTTATTTTTTTGCAAGTAGTGAAATGGGAATAATAACTATCTCACAATTTTGTGGCCTATTAATTCGTTAATTTCATTAAGCAGTTAATAAACCAGAAATCACTAACTGTCATTGATGTCTGGAAAATGAAGATGTCTGCAATAAAGCATGGAAAAGGGGCTGAAGACTTCAGCTCAATTCTGCTAGAAATTTAAATGCCTTCACTAGATGCTAGCATCTAAGATAATTAACTTTGCTTTCTTAGAAATTTTCATAATGCTACTTAGCAACTTCACTTTAAAAATACCCATTTTATATCCTTATAGCCTAAGGAGCATCATTAGTAGTAAAATTACATGTTTGATTGTATAGCCTGAGAAGAGTTCATGCTATGCCTTGAAGATCTATTTCACTGGCTTCATGTAACTTATCAGACAGCATGCATTTTCTGCCACTTTGAAAGGACCAGAAATTTTAACAATTATTAGTTTAAACTATTAAAACTTTCAAAGTGGTACATTCCACATGTAATAAATTAATACCTATACATTATTATGTAAGAAATATATATATCAACCAGAACTTTTGTGTAAGATCAAAATTATTTGAAACAGAAAAATCTAAAATTTACCAAAGGTCCCCTACACCATAAGAAATGTAGGAATATTTTCTAATATAACCTAGGAATGATCATGTCTCAACAAATGATAGTATAAATACTCAACTAGCTTAATAACTTTTTCAGAAATCAATGAAATGTAACAGCCATAGAAACCCAAAAACATTGTAGTTAAACCAATTATTTATTCTACCTTCCAATTTTCTAGGTTTTCAATTGCTTATAATTACCATGTGTAGTTTTACTGAGAGATAATTTATGTTATTGTCTTTGAGCAAAGGTTTCTAATCCAATTAATATTTATCCAGTAACTAGCTACATATAAGTATGCACCCAATATGACAGGTACTATTTATTTTTAAATTATGAAAACAGAAATTTAAGTGTTTTCATCTTTATTCTAGAAATATTTTTGGTTACACTGGCATTTTCTATTCATTTTTTCTTATCAAAGGCAGGGGTCATCCATTTTACCTATGAGAAGAAAACAAGTTAAAGCACCAAATATTGTCAGTAAGTTAATTCTTCTCCCATGGCTTCATATCAGGGTCTCTAATTGTCTTCTAACTCTCTGGTGTCTCTCTCACTCATCTCTTTAATTGCTCTTTTTTCCTTTAAATATAGATATTACTTAAAACTTACTTCCTTTTTTCTTACACACTTCATTTTTGCTGTCACATTTATATAATTGATACTTAAATCAACATTCATCTATTCATCCATTCATCCATCCATCCATCTATCCAAACATTTATTCATTCAACATCTATTAAGTCTACTATTTTTTAGATAAGTGAACCAAATGGTAGGGATTCAAAGATGAATAAGACACAGCTCCTGACTCAAGAGGCAAATAAATGTTGGAAATGTCTATCTGGATAGTCTGGCATTCTCTCAAGCTCAACATATTAAAATTGTCTTTTCTTATCCCAGACTGTATCTCCGGACAACATTTTCAATTTCTCTTCATAGCTATTTCATGTTTCTAATCTCTCAGGTTAAATTTACTGACCCTGTTTTTCCCATGAGGTCCATACAATCAATCTCCCCTGTTGCCTCATTATTTAGTTCTTTATTACTTCATATCAGAACCACTCAGCTTGAAAAAAAATGTCCTTATTTATAAAAGATAGATTTAAAATTTTTATTTTGGTAAGTCATGATAGAACAAACAAATATATACAATATCTATGTATAGTGAAAATTTATTATTTTTCTATCTATATCTACACATAGATATCCTCTCAGAAACCATAATATGAGCTAACATTTCTAAAATTTAGTGATTCTTTTGTATATGTCAGGTACTGGACTAAGCAAGGTCTTTTCATCCCATTCTATATCATCCTCCATAAATTACCACAACAGCTCTATGACAAGATTCTACTTTTAGCACCTGTTTAGAGGTAAGAAAATGAGTATGTTGCTTCAAGTCATATAACTAAGGAGTGGCTATCCAGATTTAAGCCAGGAGGTCAGATGCTGGAGCCGACTTTCTTCACTTATCTTCTGTAGAGTGTAATAGTAAATTATCTTTGGCTTTTATTCTTGTAGTTATGCAATAAATATAATTCTGTATTTTTATTAACTTTAGACAATGCCTATAGGCCCCCCACAAGGAAAGAAAAGGGTTCGTTTAATTTCTCCTAACCCCATTTTCCCTGCTTCTCTTTTCTAAATGCATCAATGTTTTGTAGTTTATTTATATCTTAATTTCAACTTGTTTAACTCAAGCAGTGGCATATTATATAATGTTATTCTACTCCTTAATTTTCACCTAAAAATCTTTCCAATATTATGTCTGTACATTTCCAATTATGTTATTTTTAATGGTTATCTAAAATTCTATACTAATTGTAATTTATCTTCATTTAGTCAGTCCCCCACTGGTGGATATTTAGGTACTTATACTCTTCTAATATAACATAGCATATGGAACACTTGTGATCTAGATTTAAGAATACCTTTATTTGAGGTATCCAGACTCACAGTGGAAGCTTCAGTTCTCTTGTGAATGTATTTCGTGAAGAGCCTCTTTCTCACTCTTCCTCCCCACCTAGAGTGGAAACCAGGTTGTCAATCTCATGAATGAAAGTGGAACAGAGTTCTGCAAATCACTCAGTATTAGCATCCTTCGTGAATACTCCAGTTTAGCCCTTATTCTCACTCCTAATTTTTATATTCTAACTTTGAGCATGTTCTTTCCAGCCCTTCAAAAATGATTGGCACCACTTTCCCCCAACAGTGGCCTCCTCTGCTATGTTATTTTTTCTCCAAAGTTTCAACCTGCTTTACATATTTAAAAATATATATATATATATATATTTATGCAGTAGCAACCTTTCCAAATCTTTTTATTAGTTCAATTTATTCTTAGAAATCTAGATAAGAATTTTATATGTTGTGTAATGGAAAGTCATATTTATTTTTAAACAAATATTTTATTGCATTATTCATTGGAGAAAAAAGGAGAAACTTCACCTGTTTTAGCATTCTACTGGGTTATGCTTATGCTTTGCTTGCATGTTTAACTTTTCTTATATATTTCTCTTCACCTGTATTTCACTCAGGCTTTGATCACATGTGATACTATATACAATTAAGAAAAAAAAAGAAATGAAAATCAGAAATTCAGGCATATCAATGCAGAATGAAGGCCAAAGACTAGAAAAGTAGACTATGAAATACAAACTATATATTATACTCAAGTTACAGTGCAATAGACTCATCTGTACCTAACTATAATGAATTAAACTATAGTGGAGTTGTGATAATGAGGAGAGAAGAGAGAAGAATCAGTTAAATCAAACTAGTTAGCTCAATCCCCAATGGGGGATATGTTGGAGGCAACCTATTGATGTTTATCGCCCATCATTGCTTCTATCTCTCTATCCCTTTCCCTTCCTTTTTCTCTAAACATAATAATAAAATATTTTAAATATATTAGTCAACAAAAAGGGGAGTCTTAATACTGCCATTGTAAAATCTATCTATCATCTATCTATCTATCTATCTATCTATCTATCTATCATCTATCTATAATCTTTCTATCATCTATAATTATCTATCATTTAATTGATGTCAAATATCATCTGTTTTTCTCTTTCTTGACCCAACATAATAATACATCTCTATCACAATGGTTAGGTCTGTTTCTGATCTAAAGATAAGGATCTGATCTCCTGTCCTGGACCTTGTCTTCGTTGAGTTAAGCAATATTTTGATTTATTTGTCTTGCTTTGACAGGAAAAAGCATCCTAAGTATACCAAGTCTGAAAGTATCATCTGAGCAAGATATACCCTAAGACAGTGGTCGGCAAACTGCGGCTCATGAGCCAAATGCAGTGCTTTGGCCCTTGAATGTGGCTCTTCCACAAAATACCACGTGTGGTCACGCACATACAGTGCAATTAAAACTTCGTGGCCCATGCACAGAAGTCAGTTTTCAGATCTCAAAAGAAATTTCAATCGTTGTATTGTTGATATTTGACTCTGTTGACTAATGAGTTTGCCGACCACTGTTCTAAGACAATCAAGACACTGCCTCCCACTGCCTTGACCCTTTTTACAAAGTCCAACCATAAATCCTGGTGTTTCTGATTGGATTATATTTCCCAGCATTATTACAATAAGAATGAGTTCTCTCTCTGAAGAGGGGGTAGGTGATCATTGTCGGCTGAAATATGTCACAGAAACTGAGTTTGAATAAATAGAAACATCAAAACATTCAAATGATCAGTTGGTAGTGACAGCTTAGAGTTATCTCTAATTCACATTATATTTTATACCAAGTATACCAAAGGCTTGACATTTCCTGTAGAAAATTTACACACAAGGCTTGACATCTACTTTATTTATACCAACCCCTAGGGTGGAATTTAAGAATGCTCCTGTACAGCTAGTCATTAGTAATTGATTCTACTGATCAATGCTTTTGAATGTGAAATCATGCATCTAAACAAATAAAAATATATCTACAGCTAGAAAAGAAGTCTAGCAAATATTTGACTTCAAAAAATTCTTAGAAAACAATTGTCCTTACATGTTAAGCTTACTGTATATACACCCATGGGGAAAGATAAATCACAATCACCAATAAATGGCTCCAAAACAATTAACAATTAGTTTTTTAGTTTTTTAGGGCAAGTACTTTAGATCCATGTCCCACCATATTTATATGTTGAAGCTCTAATATCCACTGTGATGATATTTGTGATATTTGGACCTTTGAGAGGTAACTGCATTTAGATGAGATCATGAGTATAGAGCCCTTATAATGGGATTAGTGTTTTCTCTCTCTCTCTCTCTCTCTCTCTCTCTCTCTCTCTCTCTCTCTCTTTCTTTTTCCTTTTATTTTTCCCTTTCTCCCTTTCTCTTGTGAGAACACAAGGGGGTGGTCATGTAAAACCTGCGTATCTTAAACTTCCAGTCTCTGAAACTGTGAGAAAAGTAAGCTTTAAACAACTCAGTCTATGAATATTCTGTTATGCTTACCTGAGCGGACTTATACATTAGGTTTTACCATGAATAACATGATGGTGCCTTTTACAAAATTATAAAAGATTTGGAGAAGAGTAGGTATGAGGAAAAATCAAGAGTGTGGTTAAATAAAATGTTAAGCGCTAGCTGGTTTGGCTCAATGGATAGAGTATTGGCCTGAGGACTGAAAGATCCCAGGATCAGTTCTGGTCAAGGGCACATGCCTGGATTGAAGGCTGGATCCCCAGTAGGGGATATGCAAGAGGCAGTCGATCAATGATTTTTCTCTCATCATTGATGTTTCTCTCTCTCTCCTTCTCCCTTCCTCTCTAAAATCAATAAAACTATATTTAAAAAAATAAAATGTCAATTTCAAAGTTATTAGAGAGTTATATTTTTAAATGTATTATTATTATTATTATTATTATTATTATTATTATTATTATTATAGATCTTAGGAGGATGTTCTAGATCAAGGGTGGGGAATTTCTGGCCTGTGGGCTATATAAGACCCATGAAATCATTTGGTCTGGTCCTGCCAGGCATTGGGGGTGAGTTAATTAAATGTTTGACCAAAGATAGTTAATTTTTAAGTTGATAATTTTGTATGGCCCATGAATGATGTTATAAATATTCAAATAGCTCTTGGCAGAATAAAGGTCCCCACCCCTGTTCTAGATTAACACAAATACTTGGTAGTTATTGTTATAAAGCTGACATCTAAAATTTTGCACTAGATAATTAAAGAAAACACATATAGAGACTAATATCAAGGATATTTTCAAAATGTCAAATTTTGCTTTGATTGTCAAATATAGTTTTATTGTCAAAGAAATTAGGTGGTAGCTGGAGGTTAATCATCAAAAGACATGTTTTAAGTAGCTAATACTTAGACATGATTGTGTGCTGATGGTAAGAAACCACAGAATGAGAGAAATGTATAGTGCAGAGGAATAAAACAGACTATTCACAGAAGTAGGAGACATTGAGAAGTTGAGAAGAGATGGGATTCAGAGAATAGATGAAAATGGGGACTCATTTTCCATTATAAACTAAGGAGAAGTTAGAATATATGGATATAGAGGCAACCAGATAGATGAGTTTGGTGAAAGCAAGAAGAGGCTGTTATATATAACTAGAGACCTGGTACACAAAATTTGTGCATGGGATGGAGGCCCTCAACCCAACCTGCACCCTCACCAATCCGAGACATTCCTCTCACAATCCAGGACTGCTGGCTCCTAACCACTCACCTGACTGCCTGCCCTAATCACTCTGCATGCTGGCCTAATTCCCCTAACTGCTCTCCCCTGCTGGCCTGGTTGCCCTTAACTGCCTCTGCTTCAGCCCCACTACCGTAGCTTTGTCCAGAAGGATGTCTGGTCTAATAAATGTATTAGCACCTTTTATTAATATAGATCACACTTATTCTCTCTCTTGAGTTAGAGGGTAGGGTTATCATCTGAGAGTGGAACCTGGGTAGCACTAATGTCTTGAAAGTTCTGCTGAGATATGAGACTTGAATGAATAATCTATACTAATAAAAGGGTAATATGCTAATTAGACTGGAAATCCTTCCAGATGTCTTTCCGGATGTCTTTACAAATATCCTCTGGATGAAGCTGGGGCCAGAGGGAAGCCCAGGTCCCTGGTACCTGCGAGCAACTGGAGGGAAGCCAGCCTGGATCCAGGGTACCTGCCTGCCAATGGCGGAAGGAAGCCTGCCTGGGTCTCAGATGCCTGCTGGCAGCTGGAAGGAAGCCAGCCTGGATCCTGAGTGCCTGCTGGCAGCCAGAGGAAGGAAGCCTGGGTCCCAGGTGCTAGAGAGAAACTGGTGCCAGCAGCCAGGGGAAGGATGGTCTAGTCTTGTATAAATTTTCGTGCATCAGGCCTCTAGCAATTTGACAATACATTATACGGTAAATAGACAATTTTTATCTCAATGAGGAATGTTTTAGGTCATGATGGCAGATCTGGTGCCACTATTGGAGATGACAGTTCATGACTGATGAGATATGGAGGAATAGATACTTGAAACTAAGGATATCAAGAACTGAGAGATCAAGGTGCTAGACTGATTATCTATATGAATGTTATCTTCAATAATTGATACAGGCATAGGGTTGAATAAAGCACAAAACCAGAGATAATAAGTGAATTGTAAATAAGTAAGTGACAGGTTAATAGATTATATCAAAAAAGATTAGGTGCCTGGTTCCTTGTATTCTTAAAGGGGCAAGGATTTTGGGAAGAGTGGGAAAAGAAAGGGTTTGGAAGTAGCAAAGAATGACACCTATCTCTAGGAAGTCATGAACAGGAGATATTTCTTTTAAAACAAGCTGACATGAAAAAGGTTCTCACAGAGCAGCCAAATAAAGATTTGAGGAGACAAATAAAGCTATGAAGTATACATCTTGGAAGATTGGAGAGTAAAAGTAAAAGAGTTGCATAATCATTATCTATAGCAATTTTGAAAAATTTCACTAACTTAAAATAAGAAGTCAGTGTGGTGGTAAAATTTTCTGCAGAATTTTTAAGAACTGATGTTCAGTAATATATTTTAAGTATAGCTTAGGATTATCTTCATCTTACAAATAAGTAAAAAATTCTGCAGGGGAGTGACTAAATGTATACTAGGCATTGATAAATCACACACACACACACACACACACACGCACACACATACACAGCACTCAGTCACTCACTCATTCACTTGAATA
Source organism: Lasiurus cinereus (assembly GCA_011751065.1). Classification (NCBI taxonomy): domain Eukaryota; kingdom Metazoa; phylum Chordata; class Mammalia; order Chiroptera; family Vespertilionidae; genus Lasiurus; species Lasiurus cinereus. Next base: position 62,895,038 of record JAAGEH010000012.1, read on the forward strand.
CTCACTTTGGCATGATTAAGTGAGAAATAATAAAGTAGGAATAACATCACTCTATATCATTCCATATTATCAATAAAAATCAGACTTGTTATAACTTTTATTAACCATATTAGCATTTTTCAATGAACCTAGGCATTATATTTTAGCAAACTGAAAGAACCGTAGTATTTAAAATGGCGATGATGTTGAAAGAAGAAAGAAATGGGGTTATTTCTGTAACTATACTGGCTGGGGAAGAGAAAATCCCTTGAGGTAACAAAAAAGCAGTATCTTTGAATTAAATATAAGTGAATATTGTAGCCTTTTGATTTTAGATTGCTACTTAACACTTTTAGGTCAAACTTATCTGGAAAATGAGGATTTTGATATCTTCAATGTAGCATATTGTAAGAATTCAAAGGAGCAAAGAAATAGTACCTAATGAAAGGTCTAAAATGTAGTAAGCCTTCAAAAATGAATAGTCGCTGATGACACTGCTATTTTCTGAGACAGGCTGAAGTTACATAAATAAACACATAAATATAAAAATAAGATTTTATTTTTATTTATTAATGACCATACTGTTTTGTTCTTCCAGCCTCTCTTAATGATATTAGCAGGTTGGATTCTACTTCTAAAATAAATTCTGTCAACTCTTAAAAGTAAGTTCCCTCTACACATATTTTTTAGTATCTCAACTGAAAAAGAAAACCTGTATTTGTATAGTTGATTCATTTCTATTCTTCAATTTCAAAGAGCCATTGTTAATATTTTGATGTTCATGAAGCTGTAAAAGCGTCCTCTCAATGAACAATACATTCTCAGCTCAAAGAGGAGGAGAAAGCATCATAGAGGGACAATAGAACAGTGGGATGGACAGATAGGATTCACTTAGTCCAACACTGGAGTGAAGGAGAAATTGGTTCTATTGTGTCAAATAGAGAGAATTGGGAGAATTTAGGGACTGAAATTTTAAGATTAAGTAGAAAGAAAATCCTAGGAACTTTCTACCTCATTTTGGAATAATAACCTAATCAAAGCTTTTCCCTGAGAGTTTTGAGGGACATTTTAAACGGAATGAAAGTGAAGTGAAAAGCAGGGAGTATGAGGGAATCTTTATTGGTTACTGCTGAGGCAACCTTTGGCAGATGACAGAATTAAGTCTGAGAAAGCAAATCAATTTACTATTATTAGTGTATTATGAGTTTTGACAAATAATTAATAATTTTATAAGGTGGTGCTTTAACAGATATAATTTATACATCAATGAATAGACAAAAAGGCATTAATCATGTAGCAAAATCAGCAGTGTAACTTGATATTTCTTGAACATGAATAATAAAGCTGTTTATTATTAACTAGAGGAAATTCATGCACTTGGGCATCCCACAGCCTGGCCTGTGCCCTCTCACAATTCTGAAGCCCCGCAATGGATCACCCCAAAGAGGTAGACCCCATCCACCCATCCAGGGCTCCTTGATGGGTTGCCCCAGAGGTAGCCTGGATCCAGGGGTCCCCCAGGCCTCACCTGCCTCTGCACCATGCACACAGCATCAAATCCCCACCCACCTGTATGCACATGCAGCCCTACACACTGACACATGCCTGCTGCTCACCAAAGCCTTCTGTGATTGCTCATTGTGGCATGAGGGGTCACCTCATGAGGGTCTGACGATCACATAGACTTTTATTAATAGGACTAATGGCCCGGTGCATGAAATTCATGCACAGGGGGAGGATGGGATGTCCTTCAGCCCAGCCTGAACTCTCTCCAACCTGGGATTCCTTGAGGGATGTCTGACTGCCCTACCTGGATCTGGCCTAAACAGGCAGACGAACATCCCTCTTACAAACCAGTGCTTGCTCCCAACTGCTCACCTGCCTGTCTTCCTGATTGCTCCTAACCTTTTCTGCCTGCCAGCCTGATCACCCCCTAACCACTCCTCTGCCAACCTGATAGATGCTTAACTGCTCCTCTGCCACCCTCTTTGCCCCTAACTGCCCTCCCCTGCAGGCCTGATCACCCCTAACTGCCCTCACCTGCAGGCCTGGGTCCCCCCCCCCAACTACCCTTCCCTGCAGGCCCAGTCACTCCTAACTTCCCTTCCCTGCAGGCTTGATCACCCCCAACTGCCTTCCCTTGCAGGCTTGGTCTCTCCCAACTACCCTCCCCTGCTGACCTGATCACCCACAACTGCCCTCTTTTGTAGGCCTGGTCCCTGCCAACTGCCCTCCCCTATTGGCGATCTTGTGGTGACCATCTTGTGTCCACATGGGGGCAGGATCTTTGACCACATGGGAGCAGTCATCTTGTGTGTTGGAGTGATAGTCAATTTGCATATTTTTTATTTAGATAGGATAGAGGCTTGATGCACGGGTTGGGGCCAGCTGGTTTGCCCTGAAAGGTGTCCCGGATCAGGGTAGGTATTCCCTTGGGTTGTGGAGTGGCCTGGGAGAGGGGCCTGTGGTGGTTTGCAGGCTGGCCATGCCCCCTGGTGACCCAAGTGGTGGCCCTGATATCTGGGATTTATTTATCTTCTATAATTGAAACTTGGTAGCCTAGAGCGGAGCCAAGCCTTCTGCTCACTCAGCCATTGAAACTTTGTTGCCTTAAGTGGAGGCTTAAGGTGTGGGGGAAGCTTGGCTTCCTCTATTGCCAAGGGCAACTGAAGCCTCCCTCCTGCTCTCTCTGTGGCCGTAGCCATCTTGGTTGGGTTAATTTGCATACTTGCTCTGATTGGCTGCTGGGCATGGCTGGTAGGTGTGGCTTGTGGGTATAGCATATTACTCTTTTATCAGATAGGATTCCCTGTAGTGCTGTAACGACAAATACATACCCCATTTGGTTGTCAGAGGTAAATAAACATTTGGTTAATATAGGTGATTTAGTTATCTATTGCTGCATAACAAAAGCCCCCAAATGTAGTGGTATGAAACTATGAATATTTTATTATGCTCATGGAATCTGTGAGCTAAACCTCAATTGGAACACTCTGAGACTGAAAATGAGTTGATGGCTAGAGATTGGACATTTGAAAGCAAGCTCAATCACTCACAAATCTAGAGGTTGATTGCAAGACTTGGTTCTGGTTGCCAGCTGAAACACCACCATGGCATGTGGTCTACTTGCTTCCAAGATGAGCATCTCTAGACCCTATATCTCCAGAATGAAATTGATTCATATTTTATGAACTTGTGCCGAGGTCACAAAGCATCATTTATTCTGTAATCTCAGACTAGACCAAATTCAAGAGGAGGGAACATAGACCCTATTTATTCTATTTAGAGAAATGTTGATAACCCATTCTAAGAAGTACAGATGGGCATTTTTGGAAAATCTAATCTGCCAAATATGGGGACAGGTTCTATCAATTTGCTGAGCCTATGTTTCTGGGATCTATTCCTGAATATCTGTATCCTCCTTGATACTTATTACACGTTGTTTAGTGCTAATGAAGGTTCATGCTTATAGTAAAAGTTACAAGAGGAAGATTTATTTTAGATGATTTTCAGGATGAGGAACATACGGTGTTCCTAATTGTAGTGACTCATTTGCTTGATATATATATATATAAATTTTATTGTTTTTATTTTTTCCCAACAGTATCTATTTTTCAGTGAGCAAAGATATAAAGAAGTAAAGAAGTAGTCATTTCAAGTAAATTAACACAAATACATATTTTTGGGCTTCTCATACATTTTTCAGGAAGAAAAAGCTATACATTTTGAGTTTGTGTTACATTCTTCAGGGGAAAAAAAGCTGTAAATATGTTTTAATTTTTTACTCCAGTAGTGCATAAGAGTTCCCTTTCTTTACACCCCTCGCATCTCTCCTTTTTTGACAACCATCAGCTTATTCTCTATACCTATGAGTCTGTTATTGTTTTGTTTATTTATGTTTTTAAGATTCCACATATAAGAGATAATACAGCATTTTTCCTTCTCTGTCTTAATTAGTTCACTTGGCATAATACTGAAATATGGGATTCTGGGAAAGGATCTTCCCATTACAGGTTCTTGCCTCATGAAGTTAGAAGAATAAAATTCACAGACTAAAGAGACTTGTTAGTAAAAGGGTGGAAATTTATTGGGAGCAAATATAAATCCCCACATAGGAAATCTGTCATACCAGGTAACCAACCAAGCCTCTTTTTCTAAGGTTTATGAAGGCTATAGTTTTTTATCTCTTCATATTCCCTTCTAATTGGACCCCTTCCCCATTTTATGACCCTGTGCTCTCCTAATTAGTCACTCTTGTTTCAAAATCCAAAACCCATGTGATGTCCCCCACCCCCTCTGCCTTCCCCTTATCTTTAAACATTTCTCTTATCTCCTGTGAAAATATGTTTGTTTCTTTCTTTCCAGCATCTGTCCACATTTCTCTATATTCTGTAAGTTTCCTTCTTCCAGGTACTCTGACTTCTTTATCTGCTGTGCATGTAGGCCTTCCTCTCCCCTTATCCTGTGGCATTTTTCTATTCTCTGTGAATGTATGCCTTCTGGCAGTTCCAAGCCCTCACCTATGCATTTTTCCCCCATGGATCCTCTTTATTCCCTAATCCTATCTATTTTGTCCCTAGAATTTCTTTCAGTGCCCTCTAGGTTCATCCATGTTGTTGAAAATGTCAAGATTTACTTATTTTTATTGCTAAATAATACATATATACTTCACATTTTTAAGCCATTTTTTTCATATATCGGTGGAAATCTAGGTTGTTTCCATATCTTGGCTATTACTAGTAATGCTGCAATGAGCATAGGGGTGTACATATATTTTTAAATTAATGTTTTTGTTTTCTTATAATAAAACCCAGATGGGGAATTGCTGGGTCATATGTCAGCAAAATGAGAAATTTTCATGCTGTTTTACAGTGGCTACACTAATTTGCAATGCCATCAGTAGTGAACAAGAGTTCCCTTTCTTTACATCTTCATCAGCATTCATTGTTTGTCCATTTATTGATGATAGCAGTTCTGACAGGTGTGAGGTGATATCTCATTGTGATTTTAATTTACATTTTTCTTATGATTAGTGACACTGACCATCTTTTCTATTGGCCATCTGTATGTCCTTTTGGGAGAAGTGTCTATTCAGGTCTGCTGCTCATTTTTTAATTGAATTGTTGTTTTTGTGTAAAATTATATTAGTACTTTATATATTTGGATATTAACTCCTTATTGGATATAGCGTTTTCAAGTACCCCCTCTCATTTAGTAGATTATCCTTTCATTTTTAAATAGTTTTCCTTTGCTGCGCAAAACCTTTTAAGTATCATGTAGTTCTCATTTGCTCGTTTTTTCCCTTTGCTTGAGTAAATATATCTAAATTATATCTTTATATTCAGTGTGCCCAGCACTGTGCCTGACCCAAAGTTTTCAATGAAAATTTAAATCAATCAAGGCAATGAATATTTCAAAGATTCATCTAAGTTTTATTTTACAAAATCCTCTAACCTGAACTACTGAAAAAAAGAAACAGGACTAAAAACAGTAGAAATGTGTGACTTTCATTTCTTTATTGTTGTAGGAAATATTTTCTTAATAGACTAAGACTGAAAGAGAAATAAATGTCAGCAATCAAACCACAATCCCAGAACAGCAGGTGATTTGAATACTTGGCTTGAATAAGCAGTCTACATTGCTCTGACATAGCTTAAAGAGTTGCCTCTGGGAAAAATGGAAAGGTAAAACAAGAATGCTAAACAGTCACCCAGGGAAGTGTGCTGGAGACAAAGACATCAATAGAATCAACCCTTTTCAAACTAGTGACAAGCATTCAAACAAGTGCTAAATCATTCATTGAATTACTAATAATATCATTGTTATTAGAGTCTTTATTTAGATAGATCTAAATAAACAAGTCTATAATAGACTTGTCAAATGTACTTTAACATTGAAAAGTCTTGGCTTAGAGATGCTGCTTAAATTACTCAGGAAACAAATTATTTTATTTAAAAATGAATCACTTTTTCACTTAAAATTTTAAACTTTAACCAATGAACTTTTACATCAAAGAACAGAAAAGTTTAGAGTTGTTATTATTTTTAACAACTATTCTATATACATGTATTGAGTTCCAACTGTTTTAGGAAGTGTGCTGTATTACTTCTCTATTGTTGCTGTAATAGACTACCACAAATTTAGTGGCATAAAAGCATACCCATTTATTATCTCAAAGATCTTGAGGTTGGATCCTTTGACCACATGGGGGCAGTCATCTTGTGTGTTGGAATGATGGTCAATCTGCATATTACCCTTTTATTAGATAAGATAGAGGCCTGATGCATGGGTGGAGGCCAGCTGGTTTGCCCTGAAGTGTGTCCTGGATCAGGGCGGGGGTTTCCTTGGGGTGTGGGGTGGCCTGGGCCAGGGACCTCTGGTGGTTTGAGGCCAGCTACAGCTCCCAGAGACCCAAGGGGAGGCCCTGGTATCTGGGATTTATTTATCTTCTATAATTGAAACTTTGTAGCCTGGAGCAGAGCCAAACCTGCTTGCATAGCCATTGAAACGTTATTGCCTTTAAGTGGAGGCCTGGTCCAGTCAGGGTGTGCAGAAAACTTGGCTTCCTCCATTGCCAGGGACAACTGAAGCCTCCCTCCTGCTCTCTCTGTGGCCACAGCCATCTTGGTTGGGTTAATTTGCATACTCACTCTGATTAGCTTGGTGTTGCTGGTGGGCGTGGCATGTGGGTGTAGTGGAGGTATGGTCAATTTGCATATTATTCTTTTATTAGAAAGGATGAAAAGTGTGAACTTTGTTTGAGACAACCAAGTGTTGATATTTATCATACAGTTGGATATTCTAATCTAGAGCTCAGATGAAAGTTCTAGGCTAGAGATATACAACTGACAAACCTCAGTATATAAGGTTAATTGGAGTCACTAGAATGAAAGCTGTCCCCTAGGGAAGGTATGTAGCATGTGAAGAAGATCTAAGACATAATCCACAGGTCTACTGACACTTAGGAAAAGGATCAAAGAAAATAATACATAGCAGACTGTAGATGAAGAATAACCAGGACACTTGCTGTTAACCAAGACAAGGAAATGAGGATTTTAAAATGTTCCAAATTTGGAAACAGTGGCCAGTATTTATAGGAATTCATGTAAAAGAAGATTGGAAAGTGGAAGGGACTTGGTGACAAAGGACTCATTGGTGACTCTGATAAAGTATGATACAGTGGTACAGTATGATACACACTGAAGTGGATTTAGGAAAAATTAAAACCTGAGAAATTTATCTTTCAATATTTCTTTTATAATTTGATATCTTTGGTAGAGTCCATTTGGAGTTAAGATTAAGAGTAGGGAAGATGTTGAGAGAAGATTTCTGCAAAGGAGGGGAATTAGTTTATCATAAACCATGAATAACAGAGAGCACGATGAAATGGTTTCATATGAGAGGAAGAGCAGAGGGTTATTGTATTATTGACTTTAGGGAAATACGTATTTTTTTAAAAAAGGTGAAAAACTATTTTTGATATGGGGGAACCCCCAAGCTATAATGGTATGTAATGTATGATGACTCTTCCTTAATCCCCACATGTATAAGATAATGACTAATTCTTTCCTATTAGCTTATCCCACTCTTTTCTTGTTTTATATAGGCTTCGGGCAGATATCCTATAATTTCTAGGATGGCAAATTTAAGAGGAATATAAGAATATAATTTAGATTCATTACATAAGGTCCTTTAAGAATAAACTTTGCAATAATTTATACAAAGGAAGACTACATCTTAGAGCAAGCAGTTTGTCCCAAAGACCACTAGGATGTTAAAGAAAATACAAATCAATGCCTTTTAATATCACTATTTTTATACCTGTTAAAAATATTTTTACTCAGAAGTAACACCTGAATATAGGATTATTCAAAAATGATAGATAAGAATGGTACTAAGAAAAAAAAAATTAAAGTCTTCCAGAAGTCTTTTAAGAAAAAGGTAGCAGTCAATAATTATCTCAGAATTTATAACTTCAGCCATTGGCTTAAGCATAGAAAGGATCCTTGAGAAAAAGAACAAAAAAAAGTATTGAGTTTTGGGTGGTGTGAATAAAGGGTAGGAATAATTGTATTTATAAATACTATTATGCTTCATACTAGTAGCCCAGTGCACAAATTTGTGAACATAGAAAGGAAATTAATTAGAAGAAATAATTTAATATTGCTATTCGCCCTTTCTCTATAATAGAAGTGTCAACCAAATTCACGATTGATGATGATAAATCAAAACACACACTTGCAAATGGCGCCAGCAAGAGCTTTATATATATCGCACATATCCGAGTCAACTTAGCTATCCTATCTAATAAAAGAGTAATATGCAAATTGACCATATCTTCCCTATACCACCAGCCATGCCCACCAGCCAATCAGGAGTGAGTATGCAAATTAACCCCAAACAAAATGGCTGTGGCCATGGAAAGAGCAGGAGGAAGGCTTGGGTTTCCCTGGCCATTGAGGGAGCTAAGTTTTCCGCACACCCTAGCCCAGGCCTCCACTCAATGCTACAAAGTTTCAATTATAGAATATAAATAAATTCCAACAAAAATGGTGGCAGTCACAGAGCTGGAGAGAGCAGGAGGCTAGGGTTGCCCTGGTGATGGAGGAAGCCAAGCTTTCTGCAACCCTGGCCTGCCTTGGCCTCCACTTAAAGCTATAAAGTTTCAATTATAGAAGAGAAATAAATCCCAACAGAAATGGCTGTGGCCAAGAAGCAAACAGGAGGCTTGGCTCTGCTCCAGGCTACAAAGTTTCAATTGTAGAAGATAAATAAATCCCAGCTACCATGCCTCCACTTGGTTCATTGAGGGGCATGGCCAGCCTACAAACCACCACAGGCCCCTGGTTCAGGCTACCCCCAACCCTAAGGAAACCCCCATCCTGATCCAGGACATCCTTCAGGGAAAACCAGCTGGCCCCCACCCATACACCAGGCCTCTATCCTATCTAATAAAAGAGTAATATTCAGATTGACCATCATTCTAACACACAAGATGGCTGCCCCCACGTGATCAAAGATTCTGCCCCCACGTGGACACAAGATGGCCACCACAAGATGGCCTGCAAGGGAAGGTAGTTGTGGGTAATCAGGCCAGCAGGGAAGGGCAGTTAGGGATGACCAGGCCGGCACAGGAGGGAAGTTGGAGCAACCAGGCCTGCAGGGGAGGGAAGTTAGGGGCAAACAGGCTGGCAGGCAAGCAAGTTGTTGGGAGCCAGCAGTACTCGATTGTGAGAGGGATGTCCCACTGGTAGGCATCAATCAGAGTGGCAGGCAGAAGCAGTTAGGGGCAATCAGGAAGGCAGACAAGCAAGCTGTTGGGAGCCAGCAGTACTAGATTGTGAGAAGGATGTCCCATATTTGAGAGTGTGCAGGCTGGGCTGAGGGACACCCTTTTACTTATTCAGGCATATTGATTTTTGAGATGTCAAAATGCAAAATGCAAATTTTGTGTACCAGTCCTCTAATATATACATAATGAACTTGCTTAATTAGACCTGCTTTCTGATTTGGCTAAACTTTTTTCAGTCCATTGAAGCACCTCTACTTCCCTTTCAGGGAATTGTCAGCAGCATGGCAGTAAATATTAACACAAAGATTATTATTGCAGACCACACCGGGAGAACAAAGGGTAAACTAACCGTAGCAGTGTTTGACTTATTCTGCACAGTTAGAAAACCTGAAGTCATTTTCAAGGTCCACCATTTCTTCTTTTCAGTTGGGTCCAGTTTCTAAGCTTTTTAAATCTCCGTTTTTCAGCTAATGAAAAGAAAATAGAATTCCACTGAGTCTCCTATCTACCTACTCCAGGACTTCTGTGAAGATCAAATGAGATGAGGCACGAGAAAATGCTTCACAGACATTTTGTTAAAGTGTGAAATGCTTCCACCTGGCTATGAAGCAAGTTGTATTCCTAGGCTGAAGAAACTGCAAGGAGGCTAGTTATTAGGGAGAGGAAGCCAGGCATTGCTATGTGACCTAATTACCCGGTGCCCACAGCCATGATTTCTGGGCTGGGCTGGGCTGGGCTGTGGCATTTTGTATTATGGCAGCATTGGTTGTGATTTGGTAGGCTGTCGCTCTGGGGTGGTTGTGGGGCCTGTGTCCCACTTGGGGGAAGGTAAGTGTTGCTTTGTTGGTGCCAGGTCCATGCTGCCATTTTTCTGTAAATGGCCAGTGCTTGTCATGGCAGCTTCTGCATTGAGCATCTACCCCTAGTGGTCAGTGCACATCACAGCAACTGGTTGGATGGGTGGAGGAACACTTAGCATATTAGCTTTATCCAGTAAGCAGTTGTGTATTCATATTTGGAATTCATAGATTTTTGTCAAAACTAGAGCTACAGATTTGAAAGTTCTTAATTCATAGGTGGGAGATGAGATCATTTAATTAAAGAATTAAGGTTAGAAAAGAATGGGAACTTGGGAAGACCCAGAATTTATGGGCCAAGTTCATTATCAAATTTAGTGAGGGAGGCAGAAACTGAAGATGCTAACTATAATTTGACTTGAGGGTAAATAGTAAATAGAAAGGGAGATATTAAAGGAAGATACATCTAACCTATAAAGCAAAATGCTAGAGGATTCAAGAGTAGGCAGGATTGAGATATCATGGAAACATTGGCATTGGATAGACCTTACTCTTGGAGATTGGAGGGAAAGCAACACAAAAATATCCACAAGTAACAACTTGAGGTTGTGGAATTAGGAGGGAATGATTGTTTTTTTGGCCAGTGGCTTCAAATTTTTAAAATAACCAGTAATGATGATTATTTCTGGGTAAGAGATGGAGAAAGAGATGTGGAGAAAAGCAGCAAATTTGTATACTCTCTGATGAAGAATAGCTGACCAATTGCAAGGGTTCAAATTGTAAGAAGGTAATGAGATACAGAGGTCTGACAAATTGGAGAAATTAGAAGGATACTGCGATTGGAATCTTAAATGTTCAAGTCTATACACAGGTATAGGAGGAATTAACGCATACTAGATATTATCTGCAAGAGGGATTTTAGTTATTCAGGCATATTGACTTTTGAGATGACACATTTTATTCAAGAATCATCTGTGAAAATCAATACAGTCGTTTTGGATATGAGAAAAAAGGGAAAGAGCAAAATTATTTATTCAAAAATATTTTTGAGCAACATCTATGTGTCAGGAGATACTGAAATGAATAGGATTCAGTATTTTGTTTGTTTGTTTCTTGTTGTTGTTGTTGTTTTTCAGTTTTATCAGTCTACTTGAAAGGTTGATATTTCCAAATTAGGAAACAATATGAGAGAGAGTGGAGGTTTTAAAGGGCAGAACATAAAGTATAACTAGTACATATTTAGAATGAGTAACTGATATAACAGGCCAAATGGCAATATAAAACATACAAGCTAAAGAGATGAATCTGTAATCATGAAGAGAAGTCACTGCTGAGTAGGAAAGACCTAGGATGGCCCGTAGAGAGCATGCAGAGGAAGAAGCAGGTGGATTTCTACTGTAAGAAACTCCCAAGATTGAGCAGTGAGTGGAGAAAGAAAGGAGCCACTGAATGAGAGCCAAGATGAGGCTAGGCAACTTGCTTGTAAGAAAAGTGAAGAGAGTTCCAGAAGAAAGACGGTCAAAAAAATCCAATAAGTCAGAGATCCAGAAAAGAAAAAACAAATTGTTTGAATAAATTTGGCAAATAGAAAAGCATCAATAATCCTAGCAGGTGCAGTTTCAGTGGGTTGGGGTGCCATACATTCTTATGGGTGGAGAAAGATGTGAAAAAGCAATGAAATTCTGTACTATCAATGATGACCAGCAACTCTCAGTGCTATTGAATGATTATGAAATATAAACTGTATGCAATTGGTATTATAAAAGGAAGATATGTACATTTATTAGAGAAATGATAAGTATAGCATATGCATAAGATTTAAAAATTAACTTAAAACTAAACAGGAGAAACTAAAATGCAATAAGAATGGACTTTTTTGGGGGGGGTAGGGATATGTTATTTGTGGGAATAAAAATGTTTTAAAATGTTGGTTTTATCATAGAATATTGAAAAAACCCTTGATAGTTTCAGCTAAATCCAAAAACCTCAAATGATATGTGTCCTGCAAAGAGTGAAATTATATGTCTTTGAAAGTAAAAGAATAGATTATTCTGACATGGACAAGTAATTCCACACGTTATTGCTTTCACATTTTAAAGGTAAATGAAATGTGGATATATTTTAAATTTAACAAATGACTTATGATTTGCAGAAAAAAAGATGACCTTCCAGGGCTTGGGATGTAAATATATATTTAAGAATGCAATTATATTTTCCACATAATGTAGTCATGTAACTGAATATCCAAATGAAGCTAAAGAATTTCCATGTGATTTATCTAAGGGTATTGGAGTTTGTATTATCTTCTATCAGTTTTCTTACAGTTATTATTTTCTAAAAATTTGCTAATTATTTCTGCTCAAACTTCACTTTGAGCAAGTGAAAATCTCTTTTTATGCTGTGCCATATATGGAATAGCAATTAAGAAAGATGCTTGCAGAAAACTCAGCTTTACTTTTTTTATTTGAGAAGTAAGGCAAATTACTTTTTTTTTTAGTTTTGTTTTAAAGAAATTAAAAACAAATAAGATTTTTTAAATGATTTTAAAATTTAAAATAATACATCCTAGCCTATATTTTAATAGCTTCATTTTTTATTGATCTTGGTTTTATTTATTTTACTATTTAAAATTAATGGAGTATATACTTATATTTTCTTTGAGATTTTGTTAAAGGATATTTGGAAGTTAGAGTATAGCAAATTTATGAATTACTTTAGGATTATTCATCAGATACAATATACTTATAAAAATAAATCCGACTTAGTTAGAAATAAGCAGCTATATGTTATTTTAAAAATTGGTTAGGTATCAGATATATGAAATGCTAAACAAAAACTATCTAAAGTAATATGATATAACTAAATGGTGTCCAAATAATTTCAAACTCTTAAAAATGTTTTAGAAATGCTTAGTAAAAACTGTAGAAATATATATTAATATTATCTATATTTTAAAACAAATTAGATGCTTTTTCAGCAAAATCACTGATATTGATGGGCATAGAGTTGGACTCAACTCTAAGAAAAATTACCATTCAATTTTGTTGGTTTTAAAATTTCACTTTATATAAAAATTGCTCATTCAAAATGCCATTAGTAATTCTTTTTAAAATTGATAATTCAACATATAGAATTAATCCATATTAAAATTCCATTTATCTTAGCTTTATCACTTTAACAGATTGCTACTTAATGGTATGAAAAAGAAACACTCTTTAATCATGAAGCCAATGCAATTATACCCCAAAAAAGCTAATGCTGTTGGATACTATAAAGTGACTACTAGGCAGAGGGAGAGGAGAGAGAGTTAAGTGGTCTTCTGCTCTAAGAAAGCTTCAAGATTGAGGAGTAAGTGGAGGAAGAAAGGAACCACTCCAAGAGATTAGAGATGAGGCCAGGCAGCTTGCTTTTAAGATAAATGAAGAGATGGCCTGTAAGGATCAAGAGTTACAAAGTCAAGTTATTTGTCATATAATGCACCTTATTCCATTTGTGTTAAGACAGTTCTGATAATTCTCAGGTAAAGTGCAGGCTCTGGACCTTCTTTATTACCAATTGTATAAAAGCTCAATTTTTCTACTAAAAAATTCTCCCCAAGGTTCTTATCAATCCAAAGATATTCCAAAGGTGATATTCAAGGCTTCTTACTTAAGTGAAAAAGCCAGGCACATCTTAAACAAACAAACAAAGCAAACAAACAAAATAACAATGGATGTTATCATTTTAAAAAAGTTGTGCAGTCCCGACCACTTATTATGGTGCTGCTGGGCTAAGGAAGGGTTAGCCCTTGACCACTGCCCTGTGATTCTCTCCCTTGTTTCCAGTTCTTACATGCAGTTCTCTTGTCTCATTGAGTCATGTGGATCATCAATCCCCCTCTCAATTCCTAGGGTGGGTGGGAAGAGGTCAGCCAATAAACTTATATGCATATTTGCATAACCCATGACAGACGTTGGGGTGGTGAGGGCCTGGGTGGGTAGGGGCGGGCTGGAAGAGGTCAATAGGGGAAAAGGGGACTTAATTAATACTTTGAAGAGTAAAGATTAAAAAAATATACAATACTATCTATACTCTAGATTTAAATATTAATATAATTATTAATGTATGTTAAATAGGAATCTGAAACATTATGCCTAAGGTTTTTATTAGAATGAAACTTGAAATCTACAGTTTTCATTTTTCAGCTTAGACAATAATCATAATGTAATACAGTGAATAGATGAACTACAGACAAAAGCGAAATAAAATAATTATAAAAGAGTTCTAAAAGAAAAGTTGAGTAGAGCAAAATGTTGTCAGTTTATAGTATTTCATGAATACTTAAAAGCAAGAATAGAAAGACCCAAACAATGGAATTCTCACTTGAGTATTATACTTTGAAGATAACTTTCATACAAGTTCACAGAATCAAAACAAAAGCAATAATTTAGCATATGTTTTTATGACCATGCTATAAAAACAATACTAAAAATTTATATGTATACCTCAGTGTTATTATACATTAATCATAGTCTAATAAGTTAAAAACTAAGGCCTCAAAGAATTGTATTTCAACCCTTCAACAAAAGAAAAATCTTAAGTACAGTTTTTTTTTGTTATTATACATTAATCATAGTCTAATAAATTAAGATTAAGAACAAAGAGATCTGGATATCAAACCTTAAATAAAAGCAAAATATAACTTAACAGAACTTGTGAATTGTTTAGAGAATTTCAGAAATAAAACACACCCCCCTCCCTAATATATATTTACATTATATATTTACATTAAACTTTGAAATACTGGGAACTTTGAGGAAGAAAAAGTAGGAGGGGGTTTGTACGTTCACTGGGTTTTATTTCCCACCCCACCAACATAAGCAAAAATGGAGTATTTCAGTTTAATTTAGGAATAGTCCAGAAGTAAAGGCAAGCTTCTGTTTGGAAGCAACAGGCTAGTTGATGTCATAATCAACAGAGGTGACAGAGAGAACATGAAAAACTGACATCTTGAATACAAAACAAGGCCAACTTGCAAATTATGTTTTCTTTTTTTTCTATTTGCAGTTGGGAATCTGCAACTATGGAGGACTGATATTTCAGTTATACTAGGGTTTTTGATGGTGCAGGTGGTTGGTGCCCCTGCGTTGTTCAAGGGTGAGCTGTACAGTGTATCAATCAGATATACTGTACAGCTGTTTGTTTTTTTTTTAATATATTTTATTAATATTTTACAGAGAGGACAGAGAGTTAGAAACATCAATGAGAGACATTGATCAGCTGCCTCCTGCACGCCCCCTGCTGGGAATGTGCCTGCAACCAAGATACATGCCCTTGACTGGAATGGAACCTGGGACCCTTCAGTCCACAGGCCGATGCTCTATCCACTGAGCCAAACCGGTCTCAGCAATCAGAGCTGTTTGATGTCATAAAGCCTTATGCTTAAGACATTGATTCTTAACCGAGGATCTGGAAGAGGCTCTGTAACAGTCGGGAAGCTTCTCTTCTCTTGTTTTTATTTTTTTTATCCCTAATGTGGAATAACAAATTATTATGAAAAAGTAAAAGGATATAGGAAGGTAGAGCTTTTAGCTGGCTCCTGGCATAAACAAACTCCTCCAGAAAGATATTCTCTTATCTTTATTATGAAAAACATTATTTCCCTCCATGTTACAAATAGAAAGAATTAATGAATTGTGCTTCTTAATATAAATGTGTACATGTGCTAATATACCCCATATTAGCATTTATCTTGCTGACTCAAGTCTTTTTCTGGTCCTACCTGAAACAATAAACTGTCACTGTCCTTCAGTGACAAGCAGGATTTGAAGTCCCTTCCTGCCACTCTGGTGTTGAATGCCAAGTGCCAGGGGCCTGAGGCACTCCCCTGGGTTCCGTAGTGCATCATATGTTTGTTAACTGACTTGTTCTCTTGGTGAAATGAGATGAAAAGCCTGGTCTAGGTCTACCTAAGGCATCTGTGTAGTTTTCTAGCTTCCTATGAGAACTTGTACTATTCCCTCCATGCCACACACCCTAATATTTACATCTTCTGCGAAAAGTAGCACATTAACTTAAAACTTAGAAAGAAAAATAACCACCAAAATAAGTTTAGTGCCATGAGGGATGGGAATAAGAGGGATTAGTATTTTTTTTTGACAACTGAGACTTCTATCACAATAAGAAAGATGTAGTCTAAATAATGGTAAGTTCTATATTTGCAGTAGGCATTTAAAAATATGTAGTTATACTCCATAATAAAAGCCTCTACCACAGTCTTATTTTTAGAGTAGTCGGTAAGTGTCAGAAGAGACTGCTTGAGTTGCAGCTATTTTATATTCACCATTGAATCACAGCCCTTTGGAATTGATGAAAAATTAACAAAATTTCAGGTAAAATATACTGAACCTCAAATGGATTCAACTTCTAGGAATTCAAGTATAGTCCAAATAGTTGGTTTTTATAAACATGTTTAGTCCAAGTATTTTTGCTGTGTAGTAATAAATGCATTTGAAACAAACAAAAAAAGTATTCTACTCTGTAACACAGGATTAATGCTTTCAGATTGGAGCCCATTCTGAAAAATGTATGCAACTTGATGGCCATAGACAAATATGGTACAATCCTAGTAAAAATAATAGTGCATTAAATAGTAAATCTCTAGTAGGTAAATAGTTCCATTACTATAAGAATTTATCTTTTAAAACTTGTGGTGGAAGCAATTTGGAGGGGAGGTATAAAGAAAGGTTGAGTCTGTTATCAAACTTAAAAATTCTTTGCTCATTGACATGCATTGAAGTCCAAACTAATGTGAACAGGAGTTTGCAGCAAAGCAAGTAAAAGTTTATTTAAGAAAATGATTCAAAACCTAGAGTCACAGATGAGCCCATAGTTTTAAAACCTGGCTCTCTAATGGTTTCTAGGGTAAGAAATAAGGAGTTGGGGGGTGGAAATAATTAATCATGGTGACTAAGTGTATTAGGGTTGCGGTCTCTACTGATTGGTTAGAGCCAGGGTAGAGGGTAGTTGGTCATTGCATCTGGCCATGATGTCAGCCATGGCATACTTCTTTCTGTTTCTTAAGGATGTGCTCTGTGGGGTTGTCTGCTTCTGGGTGTGGGGCTGAAGCACAACTGAAACCTGGCTATTATCTTTAGTTTGACTGAAACTGTTTCCTCTATCTGTAGTCAACAGAACTCAGGCTTTGCTCCTAAGACTGATGCTGACAAGAACCTAATGTCCCGAGGGCTTAATGATTAAAAGTGAATCTACAAGGGAGAGGGCAGTAGGTGAGTCAGGGTGCTGGTCAAGGCCAGTTTCATTCAAAAGGAAAGAAAGGACTGCCCTGGGCAGTATATCTCCATGGTTAGGGTGTTGGCCTGCACACAGAAGGATTGCAGTTTTGATTCCTGGTTAAGAGCATGTATCTGGGTTGCATGTTCAATCCCAGGCCCTGGCTGAGGAGCGTGCAGGAGGCAAGCAATCTGTCTCTTATTAATGTTTCTCTCTTTCTCTCTTTTCCGACCCCTTCTTCCCTTCCATTCTCTCTAAAAATCAATGGGAAAAATATCCTCCAGTGGGGATTAGCAACAACAACAAATGGAAAGAAGAAAAAGTCGTAGTAAAGAAATAAAGTTTTTGCATGGTTAAAATATATATATATATGATATAGTGAACTTTCACCTATATGTATATATATATCATATATATGATATAGTGAACTTTCACCTATATGTATATATATCATATATATATGATATAGTGAACTTTCACCTATATGTGTAAAGATAAAATAACTATTATTTTAAGAAGCCCTAGTTACCAAAGAAATCTTGTTGTTAAAGTCACTTTTTTAAACAAAGTCTGTACAGGGAAGTGAGCTTTTAAATTAACAGTAACCACAATAAAACCAGCTAAAGTTCTTTAAAGAGCATAGAATAAAAATACCTTAATAAATAAGAATTACTGAAAATATATTTAAAATTTTTGGGAAAAAAGAAGTAATTATCATTTGACATTGTGATTCAGCTTTGTTCTTTGCTTTAACTAACATTTAATACTTAGAGTAAGCCACCCTTAGCGGTGTTCTCAGTGGTTAAAGCATCAGTTTGAGCACTGAAGTGTCATGGGTTCAATTCCCAGTTAAAGGCATGCATCTGGGTTGCAGGTCTGATCCCCCGCCTCAGTCAGATGTGTGTGGGAGGCAACCAATCAATGTGTCTCTCTCACATCTATCTTTTTCTCTCTCTTCTTCTCCCTCATCCTCAAATACTGTTTGCTACTAATGTAATCTTGATATTTATGGGGTATTTGATCCACCTCAACATATAGATTATGCTGTGAACAGAAACATGAGAAATAGGCTGAACTGAAAGCAAGCCTTGGAAGGGCTATAGTTTAGCGAAATCCCACCAGTGCACAGAATGCCCTGAGCCCCAGGCTGTCCAGAAGATGAGAAAATGAACTGAACAGAGAGAAATCATAAAACTAATGTTAGAATTTTATAATTTTGTATGAGAATGGAGGTTTGACTAAAGACATCGAAGTTGCCGAAATCGGTTTGGCTCAATGGATAGAGCGTCAGCCTGTGGACTAAAAGGTCCCAGGTTCAATTCCGGTCAAGGGCATGTACCTTGGTTGCAGGCACACCTCCAGTAGGGGGCGTGCAAAAGGCAGCTGATCAATGTCTCTCTCTGATCAATGTTTCCAACTCTCTATCCCTCTCCCTTCCTCTCTGTGAAAAAAATCAATAAAATATATATATTTTTTAAAAAGACATAGAAGTGTTTTTTCTAAAATATTCTGACAAAAATGACAAATATTCAATGCAAATGAAATCAAATTGTCTTTTCTTTTTTAAAATCTTAATTGTTGAAAGTATTACATATGTCCCCTCTTTTTCCCCATTGACCCCTTCCAGTCTGCCTCTACCCCTCACCCTAGATGTTCACCACCTATAATCTGTGTGAATGGGTTATGCATATATACACAAGTTCTTTGGTTAATCATTTCCCACCCACCCATCCTCCCCTGTCTTCCCTCTGAGATTCCACAGTCTGCTATCTGCTTCTATAACTCTGGATCTGTTTTGTTCATCAGTTTATTTCGTTCACTAGATATCATATATGAGTGAGATCATGTGCTACTTGTCTTTCTCTGACTGGCTGATTTTGCTTAGCATAATACTTTCCAGGTCAAATTGTCTTTTCTCCCCAATCTCCCTTAAAATTAATGTGTGCATATCTTAAATAAAATGGAAACGTGGCATCAGAAAGGATGTCAAGGTGGAATTGTAGCACTACATTTTTTGTTGTTGAAATTAGTCTGGACTGTCATTTTTATGTAAATGTTAGAAAATGTGACACTACATTCCTTTCATTTAAAATCACATTTCTTGCTGAAGATATGGCAGGCCATATCTGTATGTAGGTTACATAATCCTTATTAATGATTGAAATCTCAATTGTCATGTAAATAGCATGCAATCTGGTCTAATTTGATCCATCTGCCTCCATAATATTCAATATCATCCTTTTCAGGGTCACTGTAAGAAAGAACTCTAACTAAATCCCAGGATACCACGGCTTTAAAAAGCTGCATATTTCAACAAACCTATTCTTAGTTTAAACCACCTTTGCCAGGCTCAAAACAAAACAAAACAAAATAAAAAACTAAGATACTTTGGTAATTTATCTTTATGCCTATAAATCATTATAGCCATAAAGATAATTCACTGAACAATACCAGCCAGGCATCAAATCTATCTTGCCCATCAGTCCAGATCCTGTACAATGAGGTAGCATACCCCAAACACTCTCTGTTTATTATGAGAATTAATTCCAGGCCATCCTGTTTATCATGGAATTTGCTAGGATACTTGGCTGTGAAGAAGCAATGACCATTTCTGGGCCTTAAATCTGGGATTACATTTATAAATTCATAATGAAAATTCCACAAGGTCATAGGATTAGTAAAAAAACAAACAAAAAACTTCTGATTAAAAACATGTAAGCAAACAATAAAAATACCAACAAAGTAAATAAACTTCTAGTAATGCAATATCCAAGTCATACTTATAAAACAGTGCTTGAACTTTGCAAAAGAACAAATGTCTTTAAGATAAATAACTCATGATAGGCATGAAGATAAATTACCAAAGTATCTTTGTTTTTGTTCTGTTTTGTTGTAAGCCTGGCAAATGTGGTTTAAATTAACAATATATGTGTTTAAACATGCAGCTGATGAGCAAGATAGACATGATACCCCAGCCAGTGTGGCTGAGTGATTGAGCATTGACCTATGAACTAGGAGGTCATGGTTTGATTCCCAGTCAAGGCACATGCCTAGATTTTGGACTTGATCCCCTATGGGGGACGTGCAGGAGGCAGGTAATCAATGATTCTCTCTCATCATTGATGTTTCTCTCTCTCTCTCTCCCTCCCTTCATTTCTGAAATCAATAAAAGCATATTTAAAAAAAATAAGAAAAAGAAAAAATGATAGACATGATCACTGTGCTCTATGAGTTTTTATGCTTGTGAGATCTCTGTTGAGATGGTATAATGTTCCCTTTACTTGAAGTCTGATTATGGATTCAAAGATGGAGACTTCATCCTAGACAACGAAGAAGACTCAACAGTTGAGAAAAAATAAAAAAGGATCTTATTGTTCATTATTTTTCTTCTTACACTTTCAGTAATTTTTTAACCTCAGTTAAAGCAAAAGAAATATTCCATTCTACTTAAAAAGACATTATAAGAAACAGCTGAATCAATGAACTCAATTAAATAATAAAATAGGCAAAAATGATGATAGCCCCACTAAATACTTATATTTTTAGGAAGAGAAGATGTATCTCTTTTTTTTTGTCTCAGAATCATTCAGTTAATTTGGAGTGGTATAGATTTAATACATGTTGTGGAAAAAAAAAAGTGAAGTCAGAATAAGAAACGGAGGAGCAGTCAACTTCCCCACCCTGGAAACTGCAATGTAAACATCAGGGCTGCACATTTGGACAGGAAATACTCCCTTGTTAATGGTGGTGCTGAAGACTGAAGGGTCTTGGTGACCCTGTTAGTTTTACTGAAAGTAGCCATTCTTACTAGTACAAGTTATGACTATTCATAAATAGAATTATTCTATGTCCTCTTATCTCAGTATTTCACTCTAAGGGAACATAATAGAATTATTCAAAGGTAAAACATTCAATTTTCCCTAAAAATACATTATACATATTTCATACGTGATCTCTGAGAAAAGTCATGACTTATTTGTAAAACTTTAATACCAGGCATAAGTTCCAAGCATAATCAGTTTATAATGTCTCTGCAAATACATTTTGCAAACAACTCATGTAAGCAGTATTCATGGAACACAAAATCATACTAATTTTATGGTAATCATTCTGTACTACAAATGGATTTTAATGGAGCACAACATAGAAATGATACTGCATGACTGATCAGAGGTATGGAAAAAAATAGCAGTTAAAGTAAGGCTATAATTACTGCCCAGATTCTGAGATATGAAAAAAACACACATTTTTTCAGTTTTAAAATATTTTTATTTCTGAAAAATTATACACATACACACACACACACACACACACACACACACATTTTAAAATCCATTTCAAGGCTAGCAGCTGTTAAAATATTAGCTTTAGTGAATTTTAGCATCTGTAGTTGCAATGTCTCAAGGCCCATAAAAAATAAACCTAAATAATGTCACCATTTCAGCTAACTCTTCATATTCACTGGATATTAGAGGTTACAAAAAATGAGTTACTTCTAGGAAGGAGAATACATTTCTTCTGGGTTCCTTTATTGAAACACAAACTTTGAAGACTTCTGCATGCATAAAATACCCTAAAATATTTTTTTCAAATAAAGAATACACTGGCATTCTAATACATTTTGATTTGAAAAAAAATTACTTCACCTATTGTAATCTTTTTTTAGAAAAAGGATAGAATAATCATTGTTCACTTAGTTTTAACTAAGTATATGACTCCTATCTACATATCCTGTCATTAAAGTGCTTGTTAGCCAAAAGCTGATTTCCTTTAGATATTGACTGTCTAGTTCCTGTAGGTCATTTTCTCTCTGCTGTAAACCTATAATGCTTGACATTAATGAATGTTGCCTAGATGTGTCCTTGCTCTTCATATTCTCTGTGCCTGTAGGATGCTGTCTACAACATAATTTTCCTATGCAGCAGATGGCTTTCAATCAATATATACCAAACTATGTTCATTATCTTTTCCCACAAAAACCTGAACTTACTATTTCTCCTAGCTAATAAGAGTATTACTCAGATACTTGCATTGACTAAGTTTCCTTCCTTTTCTTCAGAACACCCAGCTGCATCATTCAGCATCTGTAACAATGCTACAATCCAACACCTAGAACTGGTTCCATAATTTATGAAGCCCTGTGGACTCCTTGTTTAAAAGCACTCTGGATTTAGATACCACGGCAATAGAACATTAAGCCAAATGTGTGCACTCTGAGCTTGGGTCTTGTGTGACTACACAGACTGCATGCTCACCCGCAGTGTCATCACCTCTTTTTTAAATGCTCAGATTCCACAGGACTATTGTCCTACAGTCTTGAAACTGCTCTCTTTCTTTTTTCTGTACTCCCACTCCACCCCACGACCCCAGAGTCTATCCTCTCCATTAGGGTTCTCAACAACTTCAGCACTATTGCATATTGGACTAGAGAATTATTTGTTGTAGGGGGGTATTCTGTGCATTTAAAATGCTAAATAGCATCTGTGGTATCTACCCATTAGATACTCACAGCCCTTTCCCTATTATAAGTTTTCATCATCACAAATATCTCCAGCTACCTCCATATGTTCTCCAAAAAGCTAAACTTTCTCGTTGGGAAGCACTGATCTGTTATCAGAATTCTCTTTACAAAATATGGAGATGGTCATGCTATTCCCATTCTTGAAACATTTCAAGAACTCTCTCAAGACTATACTGTAAAATAAAACACTTTCTAATGATCTTTAATGATTGTCATAACGTGGCCTGTATATCTCTCCAACTCCAACTCCAATTAAAATGTCACCATTTCTCTCTTGAACTCTATACTTCATCCTTGCTAAATGGCTTAATTTTATTTGCATGATTTTTACTGTCTTTGTAACTGTGCTTACTAATCTCTCTAGTTACATGATCTTGACATTTATCTCTATCAACTCCAAATTCTGGTTTATTATCTTTTAAGATTAAGCTAGAATATAATTTTAAAAAGTCTTTCCTACTTATATGCTATACCACAGAGAACTATTATTTCCTTTTGCCCTGTATTATACCTGTAACTCTATTGTATCAACATGCTGTTTCTAAATCTCATGTGATTAAAAGAGGTTTGACTTTTCAGTCCTTCAAAGTATTTCCAAATATTAGAAGAATGTGTCCATCTTCAAAAACATTACATTGAGGAAGTCCAACTTACTTTGGTGCATATGTTCATTTAGGGAAATTTCTAAGGAGAAAAACTTCTGTTGTGTCACTCTTAAGTTGTTACACTTCATTTTCTACAGGCTTAATTCAATATAATGATCTCTGTATTTAAAACTAGGGAACATTCATTATACATATTTATAGCCATGGCTTATATCATATTAACACATAGGGTAGTAGGCTATTACTTATTCTTTGTTTAAAGAGAGAAGGAAAAGGAGAAAGGAAAGAGGGAAAGGAGAAAAAAGAAGGATGCAATGAAGAAGATAAAAACGAGAAAGAAGTTTTTGAAGAGCTTTGAGTCTTGCAATAGATGGGCTGCAGATTAATAATTAGCTAATCTTTCTTTACCTCTCAGCATATTCATGTACAGATTCTTCATCACCATCATTAATGTCATAACTACCATTTCATTAACAAGCACAATGACAAGAACATGTACTGAACACTTTCTAAGCATTTCATTGCACATTGCTTTTGAAAGACACACATACTAGTATATGGTGGGTACTTACTATAAGAGATTTGAATGATACTGCTGTTATTAATCCACCCACCCTAATATTGCCATTTAAAAGCTTATAGGTTAATATGTTCAGATATATGCATGTTTACTAATGTATATTCTAAACCTTGGGGGGAAAAAAAGGATATGGAATTCTACAAAAAAAAAAAGCTACAGATTTGCTTTTGAAAGTCTCCATGTGTTATTAAAAACATAATAACATAATTTTCGGTTAATATAGAAACATATTATAGAAATGAATCACACATGTGCATAAGTGTTCTCATAATTTTGATAGAACATAGATACACTTTGTATAATGGTGGACCAGTTCTCAGGCAGCAAGATACAATCCAGACACTAATGTTCAAGGTACGTCCTTCACCAATGGGTTGAGAAAAAATTCCAAATCAATGTTCCTCATGATTGCACTTTGATTATGAATTTAAATCACTTGAAGTCCATCTGTTCATCAAAGAGTAATTTGCTGTCAAATTCAGTAAGTGACAGGATATCCCTTCCCTTCTGACCTTGTTCTTGGCACAGAGGAAGTTGGTTCAAATATGAAAAATTCTCTCCTGACAGCTGGGCAATTGTTCACTGTGGCCAAATGAGAAATCTGTTGCAGGCTGGATGCACCAAATATTTTACCATTCTAAAATGTGCTTCTGAATGCATATATTATTTCTTCTATTTTGTCTTGCTGTATTTAATAATTTTCTACCTTTATGCTAAGTCCTATGAAATGCATATATTTCATCTATGACTGCTTTTGATACACAACCTGTGCCTCGAGCTTCTCATTATTATTAAACTAAAATTCCACCTTTTTCTTCATCTCTCTGGTTTAAGATACCTGGTGAACTCTGGGTTTTTATTTTAAAGAAAAGCATGATGTAGAAGTAGAAAGATTTATCTGTCCTTTATCATTGTTATTTCCTTGAAATTGAATAAAGTTATCTCTACATCTCCGCCAAATAACACAGCCATTGTTAGAATTTCCATAAAAAATTCCTGGAATATAATTTGAAGTACTTTTAAGAGAAGTAGTATAATGCAATCATTTTTTCTGAATAAATACTTTGAGTATAGACAATCTTAATTTGGTTTATAATATAATCTTCATTTGAAAGTACCATACACTACTGCACAATAAAATTCTTGTCAGTTACATTTATACCAATTAACAATGACTTTTTGGTACTTCGGACATTTAAAGGGTGTGATTTGTATCATATTGATTGCAATGTCCTTAAAAGTTAATATGTGTTTGTTAATTTTGTGCCTTTTCACACTAAAGTCAGTGCACTTTACAGAGCAGAGTCTATAATACCCAGGCATTTATTTACCCTTCAATCAATCAAAATACATAGAACTCAAAAACAAGATCATTATCAGCCCTTTCCTCTCTCCCTCCCCCTTTCACTTCTGCTCTCTCTTTCTCTCTTTCTCCTTTCTTTCCTTCCTTCCTTTTGTTTTCTTCAAGAAAAAATGAAGTGGCCAATATGTACCAGACACTTTATGTGTTAAATAAAAAACAAAAAACAAGCACTAGCTTTTAAGAGTACATCTCCCAGAGGATATCGAAGAAATTTGAGTACTTATGTAGTATTCAAACAGCTTATAAAGTAGTCTTAGAGAATAACTGAATGCTCAATTATGTCTCACACTCAATATACAGTAATTACTGTAATCAGGAAGAGATCAGTGTTACCTAGAACAACTGGAAATTGTTATGAGAGGATCTAGTTGAACTAAATCTTAAAACTGGCTAGTGTTTGAGAAAGTAGAGAGAGCCTTTAGAAGAAGGCTAAAAGTCCAAATTGAAGTAGGAGAAGAATATTAGAGTTATGTAGGAAGTAAAATTTAAAAAAAAATGTGTTAAAGAAAGGAATATAAACCCCAGGGATCCTGGATTTTATAAAGATGCATCTAAAAATGCAATAGGGCATTCTAGATTTGAGATAATATTAAGTAAAAGTGTGTTTTCCCAGTAGAATCTATAATATGTATTACAGGAAAGGTATTAGAGTTTGGGAAACTATGAAATATGAGTAAAACTTAGAGACCTTGCAAAGGAAGAAACAATTGGTCTTAAAAAACAGACTAGTGCCAAGACCCGTTTGGCTCAGTGGATAGAGCGCCGGCCTGCGGACTAAAAGGTCCCGGGTTCTGATTCTGGTCGGGGGCATGTGCCTTGCTTGAGGGCACATCTCCAGTGGGGGGAGTGCAGGAGGCGGCTGATCGATGTCTCTCTCTCATCGATGTTTCTGACTTTCTATCCCTCTCCCTTCCTCTATGTGAAAAATCAATAAAATATATTTAAAAAATACTAGTAAGATTTTATCCACACACATTGCTGTATTTCTTTTCCTGGAAATCAATCAAAAACATCAAGGAGAACAAAAAAATAAATCTTGTAAACTTTATATTTGGTGAAATAAAGTAAAACATATTCTCTGTAGACTCAACTATACAGAAAAAGATTCTAAGACAGAAGTACAAAAGAGAAAATAGGAAAATAATTAGAGGATTTGTTGAGATCAGAAATGTGTATTAATTGACCAACAAATATATGTTGAGATTCACCTGTGGGTCAGGCCCTGCTTTGACCATGAGGGAAAAATTAATTCATTAAATAGACAAAAGTTCCTACTTTCATAGAGCTCATAGCATAGTTGAGAGATAAACAATAATGAAATAATTAAAATATATAATGTGATGAAGGGCAATAAGTGCTATGAAGTAAAATAAAGTAGAAAAAGGGAATAGAAATTGTGCACACAGGGTAAGTTTAATTTTAAATAGACTGGTCAGGAGAGTTTCTATTGACTGGATGTTTATGTCTTCCTAAAATTCTTGTCTTGAAACAATCAATTCTACTGTGATGGTAATTAGCATCATGATCTAATTCATTCGGGTGGGGACCCTCCTGGTGGATTATTGCCTTTATGAGAAGAGAGATAAGAGACTTGCTTCCCTCCGTCCTCTGTCTCCTGAGGGAATAATGAGAAGGTGGCCACCTGCACACAGGGAAGAGGGGCCTCACCAGACCTCATATCTGCTGGCACCCTGATCTTGGACTTTTTAGCTCCCAGAATTTTGAAAAATAAATGTTTGTTGTTTAAATCACACAGTTTATGGTAATTTCTTATAGCAGCCTGATTGGATTA
Source organism: Lasiurus cinereus (assembly GCA_011751065.1). Classification (NCBI taxonomy): domain Eukaryota; kingdom Metazoa; phylum Chordata; class Mammalia; order Chiroptera; family Vespertilionidae; genus Lasiurus; species Lasiurus cinereus. Next base: position 62,922,239 of record JAAGEH010000012.1, read on the forward strand.
AGACAGAGTGCCTCCCTGAGTAAGTGACATTTGAAGAAACAACTGAGTGAGAGAGAGGTCAAATGAACAGCAAGGGGAAGGGCCTGAAGTCCAGGCCATCTGAGGGGCAGCTGGGATGCCTGTGTAACTGGACCTGAGGGAAGGAACAGGCAATGATTAGAGAATGCAGTCAGAAATAACAAGGGTGCCAAATTGTATGGGATTTGCTTGTGGGAATGAACATTGGGCATTTAATTAGAATGACATAGGAAACCATGGTAGTTTTGAGCCAAAAGACTGGTGTGATATGATTTACATTTCACAAGATTAGTTTTTAAATTGTTATTGAATTTATTAGGGTGACATTGATTAATAAAATTATATAGGTTTTAGGTATACAATTCTATAATATAAAATCTGTATATTGCAATGATTTTCAACCTTGTTCATCTCATGGCACACGTAACCTAATTATTAAAACTCTGCAGCACACAAAAAATATACTTTTCCCAATATGACAAAAATAGGTATAATTTTGATTGGTCTATCAAAATTACAATAGTAATTATCTACCATTTTTGCTCCAAAGTGACTTAAGAAATCAGGTGCCTGAACTTACACATAAGGATTTCTGGTACCAAAAAAGAATTAACCAGACATAACCTTATTATATGATGTGATCACTAAAATGCAACTCTGTAATATGACCTACATATTTATGGTTCCAAAAAAGGCATTCATACCACAGAGCTATTGTTGTGTTGGCTGTTGTCATTTTTTTTTTTTTACTCGGCAGTCTAAGGGAAAAGAGGTCAGTGCCCCTAACCAAATAGTCAGGTATTGACTGTTTTAAAAAGTCTTGTGGCGCTCCAGTTGAAAAAATCACTGATATAGTGTATTGTGTGCTCACCACCCCAAATCAAGTTTCCTTCAATGACCATTTATTCCCCCTTTACCTTCTTCTACCTTCCCCTACTCCCATTTCCTTCTGGTAATTACCATACTGTTTTCTGTGGCAATGAGTTATGGGCTTTTTTTTTCTCCCCTTTGCTTAATCCCTTCACCTTTTTCACTCCCCCACCTCCACCCTTGACACCCTTCCCTCTCTGACAACTGTCAATCTGTTTTCTATTTTGTTCATTTATTTTGTTCATTAGATTCTACATTTAAGTGAAATCATATGGTACTTTTCTTTCTCTGGCTGCTTATTTCACTCAGCATAATAAGCTCCAGATTCGTTCATACTTTCACAAAAGGTAAGGATCATTTCATTTGGCTCCTTCATTGGGAATAAATGCAAGGTTCCAGGTGAAAGCCGAGGCCCCAATTGTTAGGAGGCTTTGTAACACACCAGGTGAGACATGATGGTGAAATTGGCTATGGTGATGTCAATCGAGGAGAGGAAAGGTGGTTAGAATTAGATCCATCGTGAAAGTAGAGAATGTGGCAGTGGATGAGATGTGGAGTCTAAAAGAAAAGTCCAGGTATTTGGCCTGAGAAATGGAAGGATGGAGTTGAGATAAATTGAAATGAGATAGACTGCAGATTTTGGTTTTGAAATGTTAAATTTCAGATCCCTATTGAACATCCATGTAGAGATATATAGGAATAAACAATTAGATTTAAGATTCTGGAGTTCATGAGAGATCTGAACTAGAGAAATTAGCCTGAGAGCTTCCCTGGGTATAGATGGGATCTAAAGATACAGGAATGTGTGAGATCCCCTAAGGGGATGTTCTTTTGTTGTAGTAGTGTATGTGTGTGTGTGTGTGTGTGTGTGTGTGTGTGTGTGTGTGTGTGTGTTAATAAAGAAGTGCATAGCAAAGATAAAGACCATACTTTACAGTACATCTATTTTTCTAATTTGTAGTAAGTACTAGTGTCAGGAAGACCTGTGCCAGGGTCATTCAGGACCTCTTTTAGTTCAGTGCTTTACTGGGGATCTTAGATGAGCCAGATTTGGTTGAGGAAAACATCTAAATTATCCAAAGATTTGAATCACCATTCATCTTTTAGGCTTATAAGACAACTCGAGTATAAACTGGATTTGCAAGAGAAGATGTCAATGTTTTCCTTTGAGCTTGGTCTGTTGCAGTTCCCTGCAGTACAGTTGCCCAAGTTGCTCCTTACACACAAAGTAGATGGGCTGCCCAAACTGTCAGGACCTGCCTCTATTGTTGGACAAGACACTTCACTTCTTTTCAGTCTCATTTTCCTCATGGCAAAGAGGAGGGCTTGCCACATCTCTCTAGTCTACTCCCACCCCTCATCACTCATTCACATCTGCTTTAATTGCACTTTAAATGGAATGTCAGTGTTTAGGGTAAAGTTACCGTGATCTTTATATTTTCAGGTTAAATTATCTCAGTTGGGACTTTTTTTTAATTTTAAAATATCTCAATTAGAGTATACTGTGATGGCTGTTCTTAAAGATGTACAAAATAATATTTATTAACCTCTATTTATGTTTTCCTAGTTTATATTTAATATCTTTCCAGATATGCTTCCATAAATACTTACTAATTATAAGACATAAAAATGTTACATCTCTATTCCAAAATTGTTATTATGTAGAGATGTAGTTTTAAAATAAAATTCTAAAACAATTTACAATTCAATTTATTAGATTTAAGGTTTTCTCAACAAGAAATGTCTGCCCTTTGCCCTCTCAGTTGTTATTTTGTTTCTTGTATAATTTTTGTTACATGTGAAAATCAGAGGAAGCGTGGGAATAGCGGGTATATGCTAAGTGGTGCTGACAACTGTCCAGGTATCACCCTAATTACTAATTGCAGTCTGAGTACTGGTGATATCAGTGTTCTAAGGAGGTAAATGAGAATCAGGAAGTTGAATAATGGCTCAAAGTTGTGAAATTTGTCTCTAGGATCTGACTCAAGACACCAAGATATGTTTTACTGCCCCTTACACTTTAATGTAGCCACCATATCTTACTCCATGTCTCGAATTTTATACATTGCTTTAAGGCCCACTTCATAGGTGTGAACCAATAATATAAAATGATTCCTAATCAGTCTATCTTTTCATCCTTTATGTCTACCATGAATATTTTCATATTTTGAGTACAAATTATTATAGCTAGATTTTGCACAATCACCTCTGACTGGGGATTTAACCTGAAACCTAGGTATTGTTCCTGACTGTGAATCAAATCCAAAACCTTTCGGTTTACGGGACATTGCTCCAACCAAACTGATCCACACCAGCCAGAGAGCAAATGTAAAAGTTTCTAGAAAGCATCTGCCTTCTTTGGTAGTACTTTTTAAAAATATATATTACATTGATTTTTTTGCAGAGAGGAAGGGAGAAGGATAGAGAGTTGGAAACATTGATGAGAGAGAAACATCAATTAGCAACTCCTGCATACCTCCTACTAAAGATGTGCCCGCAACCAAGGTACATGCTCTTGATGGGAATTGAACCTGGGACTTTTCAGTCTGTCCATAGGCTGATGCTCTATCCACTGAACCAAACTGGTTAGGGCTCTTTGATAGTACTTTATCCTTCAATCCTAAAAAAGTCAGAAGTTTTAATAAACACAAATTGGTTACACTTATTTCCCATCACTTTCACTGTGATTAAGAGAATTTAGTAATGTATTCAGAGTCAAGAACACCTTAATACAATACAGCCTCATTGAGGTTTTTTGTAGAGGTATGCACTTACATATAGTAGGGCCAACATTCAGTCTCATAACTCATGCATGGAGTAACCCCAAGCAGTGCCATTTACTTAACCTATGAAATCAGTGAGACTTCTGGAGTTACGCAGTGCACAATCTCCACAACTCTGCACCATAACCTGCACAGAATAAAATTTATTGCATTTAGAACCATAATTAATTTGAAGTTGCATATTGTATAAATTAAACATGTCATTAATAATTGAAAGAGAAACTTTTGAAAATCATATTAAAGTATTTAATTATATAGTATATATCATGACAGAATTAGAATTACACCCAATATATGTTTGTTTGTTGGTGCCCTATCTCTTACTTATAATTATTTAAGGAAGATTATAAATATGTGGATTTACATATATGTTTATATATCTAAATATAATTTTATACATACATGCAATATATACTTAAATATTATATATGTTAAAAATGAACACAAGGGAAAGAAGCAAAGATGCTAATACTAATAATTAATAAATTGACTGTGACAAATGGCATATTCATTCCCATGTTTCCCAAACAACCAATGTAAGGAGAGAAGCTAGAATTTGCAAAATTATTTTTCTTCAAATGTAAAAGGACTATCATATTTACTATACAATCAGTTCAAAAATAATGTCTCATGTGTGCCTTTATTTGAGGGATGGGGCACATTTACAAGTGCCTATATCACTGAATAACTACAATTGTTATAACAAATCTATAATAATAAGAGGATAACATGCTAATTAGACCGACATCATTCTGGACGAAAGTGGGGCCGAACAAAGCCCGGATCCTGGGTGCCTGCTGGCGGCCGGAGGGAAGCCTGCGTCCTGGGTGCCAGAGGGAAGCCGGTGCCAGCAGCTGGGGAAGGGAAGGCCTACTCTTACATGAATTTTGTGCATTGGGGCTCTAGTATGAAATAATTGTTTATGCAGCATTTGTTTTAAAATTCAAGCTGATATTTTTGAAAAATGCTTCTGATGAGATAATCTCACATATAGGTAGCTATAGAATGTTTAGGGAAAAATGAGATGAAAAAAAAATATATTTTAAACAATAGGCTAACTGAAATTTATTTCAACAGTTTTTAGCTGGATGTCAAACAATTTGCTGGTCCACTTTGACTTAACCTGGAGTGTTTCTAGTCTATTGTAGTCAGAGAGAGAGAGAGTCTATATATGTTCCAAATTAGATGAGCTTATCTAGAGTCAGCAATTTATTTTGATACTTGAAACCCAACTATGTTTTTGTTTTTTTTTTGCTTGAGAACAGATTTTTGTTGTTGTTGTTGTTGTATTGTTGGTTTGGGGTTTTTTGTTTGTCTATTTTTTAAAATATATTTTACAGAGAGGAAGGGGGAGAGAGGGATAGAGAGTTAGAAACATCAATGAGAGAGAAACATCCATCAGCTGTCTCCTGCACGCCCCCTACTGAGGATGTGCCCGCATCCAAGGTACATGCCCTTGACTGGAATCGAACCTAGGACCTTTCAGTCTGCAGGCCAATGCTCTATCCACTGAGACAAACCAGTTTCAGCTATTTGTCTTCATTTTATCCTGAGGTTGATGGCCACACATTTTCACTTGGATTGATTCACTGAGGTTCCGTGAGGCAACACCCTGTTGCTGCTATTGTTTCTCAAAGTCATTTTTATTTCATTACAGCATTTAAGCAAGAGCTGAATAAAAACCCTGAGCTCCACACCTATAGCAAAGGGGATTCTGTCACAAAACTTTAGCCCAGCGATCATCCTTAAGAATAACATTTCATTTTAAATACTATAATCTTGCTTTGTGGCCACCAGGATAATTTCAGTGATGAAGTAGTCTTGCATATCTGGATAAGTTGACTTAGATCATAATGACACCAACAACAAGTATTAGGAGGATACAGAATTCTGAGTGATTTTTAGTTTTGGTATAAAATCTCCCCATCAAGTAGTTTGGATTCATCTCCCTGTTTACCCTCAGAGAAAACTATGCATTCAGTTCTTCTCTAAGTCATCTCAAACCATGATGGTGTAAATTAAAGAATATAGGGTTAAAATGCTGGCTTATACTCTATCACTTGAGATTTTATCTTATTTCAGTACACGCTTTAATGGTAAATCTAATTCCTACAGGGACAGTGAAATGTACATTTTATAGAAGCAATAATAGCCAGGGCTTTTGAGTATAGCTGATTTCTCTTCTAATCAAAAGCCAATTAAAAAAAGTATAAAGTTTTATGTTACTCTTAGTCATTTTTTTCATGAAGGTTTAAGGATTCGTCAATAGTAGAATGGTGGTACCCGGAAATTTTGTGGGTCGCAGTGAGAGATATTGGGTTAAGTTTAAAAAAAGAAAACAAAACAAAACAATAAAGCTGGCATACATGCCAAGACTTGTAATGAGTATTGTTCTTTCTAAAAAAACAAAAATGAGGCCGATTTACATTTTGATTCAATTGAGAAGGTACAAGAGGTACTGAATCAGAGGTGTTCATGAAAGCTTTGGTGCCCACCATGCCAAACCGTTTTCAAACTGTTCTGTCTGTCCTTTCTAATAAAAGCTGGAAGAAAGTGATCTTCTTTTCCCACAGGCAGGAAGGGCAGCACTTCCAGTTTCCCTCAGTAATGCTCTGTGATGTGCTATGTGAGCCAGCCTTTCTTAAGTGGCTTTTGAAGACACTCAGAAGTTTTTTGAACATTATAAGACTATTTAGAGAGCTAATAAGGACTTTGAACCAATTCACCTTTATCTTCTAAGCTTTTCAGACATTAGTGGTATCATTTGAACACATTAAAAGAAAGAGAAGAGAATGGACAGAAACTCATATCCACCTTAAGTAAGCACAGAATAACTACTGGTTAATCAAATTGGAAATCTAATTACATTGACACACAATAGTATAAGTTTATGCTTATAGATGAGTCTGGCTGGACGTGTATGTGTGTGTGTGACTCGTGTCTATTCCTAACTATAAGTTTGTAGAGAAAAGGATATCCCAGTAATGCATGTGTTGAGCACTTATTATTTATCTATCACTGTTCTATATATATTTTATGCATTCTTTTATTTAATTTTCACACACAAAGTAAATATTTAATTTATATTACTAGTTTCCATTTCAGCACTTGAAATGGAGATAAGTTATCATGAGTTCATGTAACTTGCTCCACATCCCCAAACTCTGTAGAAATATGTAGAAAGAGCAAGTTTCTAACTCCATTGTCATATTTTTAACTGCTGGGTTACACTGCTGTTCAGATATGGCTGTAAGTTTTGAAACCCAAAGAAAGTTCCAGTCTTTAAATCCCCCATCCAAAAACAATTTATCTCCTAAATGATAAAATTATATGTAGTTTGAACATCTTTCATAGGCAAGACCTTTAAACAGCCTTGATGCACCTTTGTGAGATGCATAGAAATGTTAGGATATTAAATGTTCTACTCAAAATGGAGTTCAATACAAATTAAAGGAAATAAGATCCTGGCCCAGATGGCTAAGCATTTATTCATGTGACAGATTAAAATCAATGTTTCTAGCTTCTCTTTCACCTTTTATTTCTTGATATCCTTCAAATAAACATGGTCTAAGTGTTTCTGAGATAATATTGGTATTATGAAGTCTAACCCTTAAAAAGGCACAAATAGTGTAATATATGGCAAAGGGGCAGCTAATAAATTGGGTGATTCAATTAGGGATTCAAGAATTCATCTAAACAAGTTTCCAGAAGCTGCAAATTCGAATTCAAAGCTGCTTCCCTTAAAGGGAACAAACATACAAACAGCAAATTACACCTTCATCAGAGAGATACATGGAGAGTGAAGTGGGGGTCATCTGAATGGCCTATATTATGCTAGGAGAGTATTCTTGGGTGTTTGGAATGCAGGTCCAAAGCCTGCCTGGTCTGGGGAAGCAGCCACATGCCTTTTTAATTTCTGCTGATCTGTATTATGCAAGCAAATGTCTGTTCAGAAAAGAAGCAAATAGACATGAACTGGGGATTTCCTAGATTTTGAGAGGAGACAGGGATATAGACTGGAATTTGTGGTACATAATTTTTTTGGAAAGTATGTTTATTTATATGAGTAAAATCTTCCATCATTTTACAAAAAGAGTGCTTAGCTAAGTTTCTTACATCATGTGTTTGCAACCCAAGAAGACTGAAACGCATGCACACATGCACATACACACACACAAACATTGATTGCTGTTTGCTGGAAGCACACAACAGAATTGGCTGAGCAATTTACTTTTTTGCATCTTTGCAGTCATGGTCCAGTCATTCATAACTCCTCACAGTTCCTGGCAAAGCCATGCCCTCTCCACCCGGAAAGGCCACCTTCAGCTTTTGCCTTGCTGGTCCTCCAGTATGTATTTGTTTAGGCATCACTTCCTGCAGAGAGCCTCCCTTATGGCCTCACTGATGTGCTCAGAGCATCCTGTCTCTATTACATGAATTAATACTCTGCCTTGAAATTGTCTAACTGTTCCCTGATGTCTTATAATTTTTTTTTATTTTTCTGTGCCTGACACAGGGCAGAGTTCATAGGACTTGGCAACATATATTTATAACCTAAATAAAGAACAGCTGTTACTCATTCTGTTAAAGGAATACTTTTTTCCTCCCCTCAAACTTAACTATAGTTGTCCCTCAGTATCCATGGAGAATTGGTCAGGTCCCCCATGAATGCTAAAATGCATAGATGTGCAAGTCCCTCATATAAAATGTCATAGAACAATGCATACAGTTGGTCCACTGCATCCATGGACTGCCAACTGTGGCTCAAAAATAATGTTTTGGATATATGCATAGCCCATGAGCAGACAATAAATAGTGCAGGGAAGGCCTGGAGAGGAGATTGAAGCAGGTTGCAGGGGGTCAATGGGGGGAAAAAGGGACAACATTTATAATATTTTCAACAATAAAGTTAAATTAAAAAAAATAATGTTTTCAACCCACAGTTGGTTGAATCTATGGATTGGAAATCTGGTGATGTAGAAAGCTAACTGTACATTTATTGAAAAAAAATTGTAGGTATTAAGTGGATCAGTGCAGTCTAAACTCACGTTGTTCAGGAGTCAACTGTATATGAAGTGGTTCTATACAAAGAAGCGTATTGTACAATAGATAACATATTAACATTTAATATTTACTCTATTTTTTGTTAGAGCAAATCATTTGTATTTCACAGCAGATTGAATGGAATTCAAGCTTGTATTTTACCTGAATATATATATTGGCTTTCAACTGCATTTTCAATCCATTTTCTCCTTTTACCTGAACATGATTTACTGTAGCCCTAAAACATCTGGGAAGAAGAAAAGACCATTCTGAGAAGAAAAGAGAGGCCAGCAGTAATAAGAGAAACATGATACGGGAGGATAATGTGCTTGGCCTCACACTGACCTCTTTATTCAGCATCTTCTTCCCTTGACCACTGCTGAGCAATAGAATTCTCACCCCAATCATTCTTATCTGACATTCATAAAAGAAGAAAATTATTTTGGTTATTGTAGGTCTGAAAGCCTATTTGATTATGTAGCTTCGGCCTTCATACTGACACAGGATATCCTTTTAACATGTGGGTTAAATAGAAGGGCTTTTATGTTTTTAAAGGGCTTTGGGGGACTTACTTTGGCCCACATGATATTATAAATTTAACAAAGAACATCTATTTTTATCAACTATTCTATATAGATGTACCAATCATGTGGGGGCAGAGGCAAGCTCCTTTGGTGAGAGATTAAAGTGGAGGGGTCAGGTTAGTGAGCCAGAGGCTTCTTTACTGGTTTTGCCTCCAAGGAGTTAAGGAATGGAATATACAATCAGTCCTTCTCCCTGCAGTAGGGCTGACTCTGCCCTTAATGGTGGAACTAGCGAATGGACATTTCTCTGAGCCAGATCATAGAAAGGGATATGGAAATGAGAACCAGAAGTAAGTTATAAAGGGTAGATTATAAAAAAATTGCTGTTTGAATTCAAACTTAGCTTAGTTACTCGTTTTATCTCTATCCCCCCTTTTTGATGGTCTTTCCTTCACCACTTTTTAAAATATATCAGACTCTCTGAGCTCTATTGAAGAGAACCAGTGAAGGCATTTTTTGTGTAATTTGGAGATAACATTTAAGGTGTACATAAACCTATAAGGAAGAGCACAAAGGTAGAACTGGTTGTCACTTTCTGAGCAGCAGAATAGAAAGGGACACTCCAAGGGACCACAATGAGCTCATTTATTGACTCATCTCTTCCTCTTTTAGATACAACATTCAGGTTTGGCAACTTGGAGACCTTAGATTGCATTAATAACAAGGGATGCACACTATATTCAGGCAGAGAAGGAAAACCTAATCTATTGACTGGCAGAGAGTTATTTATTGTTTAAAAATTTTGTAATTGGTGAAATTTCAAGGAATTGCAGGTGCTTATGAGTTATTTTGCTGACACATTAAAACAATTTTTGGGGTATTTGATTATCTGCAAATTATTTTAGTGAAGATGTGTATGAATGCCTGTGCTAGATCATAGTGAAGAAGCTCAGTCATTTGTATACTCGATCCACCATGAGATAAAGAATGTAGATCCAGAGACAGGGGTTGGATCTACACTAAGTGCTCACCTGTTCCAATCACTCCACAGTAGGTAGTTCTGTTACTTTAGAAAATGAAAGGTGCAGAAATATTTTGACACTACATGTGCTCAATAATTGTTCTCTTCTGTGTTAGATTCCAGGTAATTGCAACCCTCTTAGCTTCTGGTTAGCATGCATGAAGTCATGGACACTTCTTCCAAATGGAAAGGAAGATAATTCATATAAATATGGAAGAACTTTTTAGAGTAGAAAGCATGAGTTTTGGATTATGACAGTGTGGGAGCCCCTTTCCACGTCCCGTGTGGTTCAGGGTTCCTGGTTCAAGGTTCGGGTTCTAAAGGAGGCTGCATGCAAATGAAGTGAAAGACTAGAAAACATTAATTTGGCGATATTGGGGGCCAGGCGGGAGCCTTCCTCTAGTGGAAAGGACTACCACTTGCTCTGGCCTTTTCCTCCCTTTTATTAAGGCTTTGGGACACACCTCTAGCCTTTAGGCAGGAAATAACAAAACAGAAATTAACATGAAACAAACAGGTAGAGGCTGCTTCAGCTAACAATGTTTCAACTAAACAGTGAGTGATTAGCTCTGACCTTTCAGAGCAATTAAGGTTGACCAGCCTTCTGGTTTCCTGTTTACATTCATTTAGTGAGAACAATGTTTAGTTTCTGACATGACAGGTCAGAATTTGAATTCTAGGCCTATTAATTCCTTGTTGTATAATCTTGGGAAAATTATTCATGCTCTCTTCATCTCAGAGAATAAACTTTTTTTCAGAGTATAAACATATCAATCAATTTTTCTTTCTCCTCCCTCCTCCTTTTGAAAAAAAATATGACTAAAAGTCTATTCTCTTTCTAGGCACTTTGCTGGCTCCTCAAAGATAGAGCATTGAAGCAAACTGATACTGTCTGTCTTTTTGGAGATTTCAAACTATTGATGTTGTTGTGATGATTGAATGAGATAGTGTATGTCAGTTCATTTAAAGTTTCTCGTATGTATGGGGCTCTTTCTTCCTCCTTCCTAAGAACCTATTAGGGTCCATTATAGGAAAGGCCCAGTTGCCTCTTTTCTGTTGTCCAAATCATGCATTTTATTCAGAGGATAGGAGAATAGGACCTGTGTATTCATTATTTTCAGCATACAGTGGTACCTCGAGATACGAGTTTAATTCATTCCGTAACCTTGAGGCATGGGAAACTATGAGACACTCGAATAGCAGTAAACTGGTGGGTCGTGTGCAGCCAGCCGATCCGCACAATTACTCCTATCTCAAATGTTGCTCATATTTCAAAGCAAAAATCGCTCGCTCGACGGCTTGTAGCTCAAAAATCTCGTATGTTAGGGCACTTGTATCTCAAGGTACCACTGTATATCAGGCTTAATGTACATTTAATTCTTTGACTTTAAATTATTTTATTTTGGCCAAAACTGGTTTGGCTCAGTGGATAGAGCGGCCTGCGGACTGAAAGGTCCCAGGTTCAATTCCGGTCAAGGGCATGTACCTTGGTTGCAGGCACATCCCCAATAGGGGGCATGCAGGAAGCAGCTGATCGATGTTTCTCTCTCATCAATGTTTCTAACTATCCCTCTCCATTCCTCTCTGTGAAAAATCAATAAAATAAAAAATAATAATTTTATTTTGTTTCTATTTTGTAGATGAATATAAGGGGACAAAATGGCATTGGCTCCTTGGGCTATATAGTGGGACAAATATTGTGAGTGGTAGCCTTGGAGATTTTATCAAGTTAGGATTAATAGCAACTGTTCAGCAGTATATGGGCTAATGGCAAACTCAATAGACAATATAATCATGACTCAGAAGGGTGTGAAATTAAAATTTAAAAAAATGTATGAAATAATAGTGCAATTCAAAAGTTTTGTGTGAGCAAAGCAAGGACATCATAAAGCACCTTATTTCTGATTGGCTTTTCATACCTACACAATTTCTCTTGTTGTCTGTCTTAGTTTATTTGGGTGACTATAAAATATTATATAAACTGGGTGGCTTATAAACAACAGAAATGTATTTCTCACAGTTTTGAAATCTAAGATCAAGGCTCTGGTATATTCAGGTCTAGATGAGGGGCTACTGCTTAAACAGTAATCTTTTCACTGTAACCTTACATGGCACAAAGGGCTAGGTTTCTCTGCAGGGTCTTTTTATAAGAGCACTAATCATATTCATGAGGATCCTCATGACTTCATCATGTCTAAAAGGCCCCATTTCCTGATACCATCTTTTTGGGGATTAGGATTTTAACATAGAAGCTTTAGGGAGACACAAACATTCAAACCACAGCAGTATCAAATGGTAAGATGATATAAATAAGAAAAATATGTTAAAAATAGACATCCATGCCCTGCCAGAGTGGCCCAGTTGGTTGAGCATTGTCCTATGTACGAAAACGTTGCCAGTTCATTCCAAGTCACGGTATGTACCTGAGTTGTGAGTTTGATTCCCAGTTGAGGCACATACAGGAGGCAACCAATTAATGTTTCCTTCTCACATCAATGTTTCTCTTTCTCTCTCCCTTTCTCTCTTTATGCCTGTCCTAGAGTGAGGATAAACAAAAGTAGATATCTGTGATGTTTCTAAAAATTGAGTTCAAAACAGAGCTGCATTTCACATCTAGATTCTGAGGATTGTGGTCTAGAAAGCACTGAATCTTTATGACAGCCACAATGTTTAAGATATGTATTTTTTTAAATTATTGATTTCAGAGAGGAAGGGAGAGAGAGATAGAGATAGAAACATCAATGATGAGAGAGACTCATCCATTGGCTGCCTTTTGCATGCCCCCTATAGGATATTGAGCCTGCAATCCGAGCATGTGTCCTTAACTGGAATTTAACCTGGGACCCTTCAGTCTGCAGGCTCACACTCTATCCACTGAAACAAACCAGACAGGGCTAAGATATTTTTGTAAGTTTCTATTTTAAATTATTACTAGTATCTCAACACTTCTCAAATACAAAGACTGTGCTACTGATCAATGACTGTGAGATTGTTCTTTGAGTCTTGCATTTCAGGAGTGATGTATTATTTACATTATCTTACTCTGTTTCTCCCCTGCCCAAACTCTATGATCTGTGTCTTGTATTAGTAGAGGACTAGGTGACTAAGTATTGTTCATATGGATCCCAGAATAGACCAGAATGAAAACTGTGTCTTTGTACTAATGCCTTATTGTTCTGGTTCAAAGTGCTTTTCTTTCTTGCTTGCTTTCTTTTTTTCTTCTTCTCCAAAATGATACCTTTACTTTGCCAGGTCTATAACAGATGCAATAAAATTTACCAAAGCACAAGAGAGTAAAGTGGAACATCTTTCTTTACTTTCCCTACAATGATATTGTCTGCATTGGTTGAGATATAGACTCAAGTCACTGTTCTTTATGGCAAATATCTATTTCAAAACAAATGAACTTCATTGATGTTATTACATGTTCTTTTAACAAATTAGAGAACTTATTTTTCCAAATTGAAATAGGTAATTTAAAGTACAAATAATATTATACTTTCAAATTTCAAACATGATATTAGATAAGTAGAAGTGAATATTTAAGTTTTACAATATGGAGAAAAAATGGTGATTTAAATTATATACACACTGAGAAGATATAAATCTTCTTAATTCCCTTCTATTTTTTATAGCATCATGATAATACAAAAAAGTACTCCTCTATTGCATTAAAAGTGCTTACTTATTAGTGAAATGGCCAGGAAAAAAATATTCACTCACTCAGGGAAGTATTAACATGATATATTTTGCCTAAGTGTGTATATCACTTGAACTTCCTTTGAACTCTGCATACTTCTTGCTATTTATGACAAAGAAAGCCATTGCTCACAAAGTACTGGGTTTGCCTTTGAAGCAATACCACATCATTGACAAAAGGCAGAGCTAAGATTAGATGCTGAGGGTTATTGTCTTGTGATAGTCCCAAAGCTACTTTGAAATGTCAACTAATTGAAAATGGTAATTATCCTACATAACAACATAAGGTCTTTCATTGTAGGATATGTGTTGCTTCTAAATTAATGGCCATTGATTTTCTGGATTTTCACAATTCTTCTCTGCCCTTTTGTTAAATTATCCAGCTATCAGTTCGTGGGACAAAACCCACTTCACCCTTTTTATTGACCATAGTTTAATGAGTGACCTGGCCTTCCTGTTTGCAGAGACTGTAATAGGTCTATCCATCTGAAAGTCTGTCAGACAGAGCTATATAACCTTTACTATATATTTGGTTTCTTAGTGGAAAGGTTTTAAAATGAAAACTTCAAATAATTGTGTTTACTATGGCTTTTTGCATTTCTTTCAGATACTGGTTGGGAGTAGCTATATTAATCACAGTATCACCTGATCTTCAAATTATGACCTACTGAGAAAGGGCATCCCTGGAGAGATAAAGAATATATATTCAAAAGCCAGCTTGTTTTTAATGCCCAGTGCTTCATACTGAATGGCTTTGAGGGAAATTTATTTTATCACATAATTTTTGAGACTCAAAATTAAAATTCTTAGTTATGATGAGGAAAAAAAAACCTATCATTCTGTCAAGTAGATATTCTCAAAGCCATAATACAAACTACAAATGCATGCTGATCCAGTAAAATTGAGTTCCTTTAGAAAATATTTCAGTTACCTAATCCCAAATCAGTCTTCTATTGCAATGGATAGGCAGTCCAAAAATTCATTGAGCTCCATCCATTTGAACAAAGTAAGGAAAGTATGAAGAGTATTTGAAATTATTCATATATATATATTCATGCAAAATTCTACATCATTGAGGTTAGAAGCCTAACACAGTGATTACAGAAAAAAATTATATTATGTCCTTAGTTCAAGCCTTGAACAAAATTGTAAAATTATTATTATTTTTTTTGGATGTGAAGGAAACCGGTACACTGTCTTTCTAGTCATACTAGAAATAGGAAACAGTGCTAACTACAGCTTTATTTTGAAGTGTTTAAAAATTATGCAAACTAAAGATACATGAGCACATTTGGTGCCTAAAATAAACAGTTGAACATAAAATAATTTGACACATTGAATAATGAACACATACCCTTTGCACTTCACAATATTCAGGCACACATGGAAAATACTCTGTTATGTTGGGAAATCATGGTTTTATACTTTAGACAGCAAAAGAAAAGGGTTTATGGTTGATGGGCAACATGATCACCTCCCTTATTGGAAACAACAACTTCTCATAAAGATTGTCTTCTGGAGGAAACTTTAGTCAAGCTCCTTTAAGATCTCTAGGCCTTAACCTTGGCATCCATCCTTGTTAGGCCTGAATCACTCAACTGTAGCCAGAACCCTCCACACTCAATATCTGATCACTCGTGGTATGTCATACATTATTCTCCTCCCACAATTCCCCAGGTGATATGTGATTACCCTGGTCTTCCTTTAACATCTCAGTCAAGAATGTTTAACCAGAATTCCCCCTTGACCCCTGGTGTGCAATCTTAGTACTTTTCCTTCCAGTGACTGTCTACCCTGCCCTTGGCTATAAATCTCCATTTATCCATGCTGTATTGAGAATTGAGCTCAGTTCTGTGTTGGGTCTCTTTTTTCTTATTGCAAGAGTTTCTGAATAAATATTTTTACCTCTCTTTTTTATATTTTTAAACCAGGGAAAGCTTGTATTTTATTTTGTTCAGACTTAAGAGTTATTTCCCCATTTTATTAATACACTAGAGGCCCAACGCATGAAATTCATGCAAGAGTAGGCCTTCCTTCCCCCAGCTGCTGGCATCAGCTTCCCTATAACATCTGGGACCTGGGCTGGCTTCCCTCCAGCCCCCAACAGACACCAGGGACCCTGACTCCGTCTGGAAAGAAGTCTGGTCTAATTAGCATATTACACTTTTATTATTATAGAGTTTTCTTCTAACCTATTTTTAATTCATTGTTGACATTATTACAAATGTCCCTAATCCCTCACCCCCTTTACCCACCTCCACCCAGTCCCTATCCCCTCTCTCTGGCCATCACTACACTGTTGTCTGTGTCCATGGTCTATGCATATATGTATTTGGCTAATCCCTTAACCTTCTTTTATCCTCTTTAATTGCTATCCAGCCCTGGTTGTCTTAGCAGTTTTTGCTGCTTTGATCTCCTCAGATCCTGCTTTTTTTTTTTTTTGACTATTCCACATAGTCTTCTATTGCAAGCCTACATTATTTAGAATACCCTACCTATCCCATCCTAAGCATAATATCTGATAGTAAATGAAGCTGTTTGCCAAAAGAAAAAAAGCATGTATTTGTGGGACTTAAGCAACTCTACTACCCTGCATGGTTCTCTCCTCCCTCCCTCTATTTGCCATCAGCTGCAAGAGGAGGCTGGGGACCAAGCCTTTTTTCTCCCTCCCCACTGTGAATTAAAATGACTCGTGATGCATAGCCATTTCTATCTGAATTTGATAGCATAAAATGAGGACTTTAGTTCTTTCCTGAAAACCCACCTTTTTTTTCCCATAAATATAACTCTATAGCAAAATTCTGGCCCATTGTAAAATAGCATGCATTAACAATAGCAACAACAAAAAAAATCACAAGAATAGTCATACATTTGTTCTGTAAAGTTAATAAAGTTTAAGTCCCAGAAATCTGTCCTTTTAGCACTCTGACACCTTGTAATAAAGGCTCTCTAGATGTTACAGGCATAAAAGAGCATGCAGAGTTATAGCTGGGTATTGATATGGGAAAAATAAAACCATAGTCATTCACTATACAGCCCACATTCATGAAATTGCTGTTCCCTAGTAAACTATCTGGCATGCAAAATGCTAAGTATTCAAAGTACCTGGCATTTGTGATCACTGTAATTGTAAACTGTTGGCATTTGGTTCATTTTCTCAAGCCAGGCCATTTTGAACTACTCTTAAATATTTTGGCTTTAAAGCTTTGTTTTTGATACAGATAATTTCTCTTCCTAGTTCCCTGTTTTCCTCATTGCTGCCCTGTGTTTAGCTGCAATTTGCTCTAATTGAGTCATCTCTATGATCATAGAGAATTTGTTTAGCCATTGCAATTTTTGGCAGTAATATCATTTGAATTGTTTATCCTGATGATTTACATTAGTGGGTGAAACCTCAGAAGGAAAAAATATATTAAAAAATCATTCTTTAATAATTGATATAAGCCTTCAAATGTTGAGCATGAAGGCTGTGGTATGGCTCTGATCTGTCTTGTCAATGAAGACAGTTCAGTTGAAGATGGTATATTGTTAAATCCAAATGTTTCTGGAAATAGGCTTTAAGTCTTGAGGATTTAGAAATTTTCATAAATGATATGAATCTCAGCAAGTTCTGAATGCACAGCCACTATTTGATGGGATAATTTAAAGAAAGCCTTCCCCTGTAGTGATCATATCTACAAAAGTGATCACTCATAAGGGATTATGTCTAACTGTGTGAGAACTTGATATCACATTGTTAATTTTTTAATCAATAAGGTGAAATAAAATCAGATTGAGGAACCTACAAACCTGTAGCAGTCCAGTCAAACATGTCATCAGGGAGAAAAAGGGAAAAAAAGTATAAAAATTAGATGGAAGTATTTGGGAAAGCTTAAAAGAAATGTAGTTTAGTCTCTACTGTGACACTTAGTGAAGGGCAGAATGGGCTTCAGGATTTGTATTTCCAGGAGTCTAGCCAATAGGGCTTTGCCCAACATTAGATTTTTCCAGAAAACTAAAAGGAATCTTGCACTCTTGTTTCTGAGTACTTGAAGTTTACATCATGTGGTTTTATGGTTCCAGTAAATGCTGGATTCAAGGCGTATCTGCTTTGCTCCAGACAAATGTGTGAGGCTCAGCAAGTTACTCATCCTGTACTCTTTTAATGTTAGTTTCACCATTTAGAACATGAAGAAGACTGAAAAGATCATGTTTAGTCCATCTGCCTCTCCAAAATTCTAAATTTTGTGGAGATGTCAAGTCTGCAGGTTTTTTTTTATACAAGTCAGACTTCCAAAGAGAGTTCAGAAAGGGAGATTTAGACTTGAAAGTCCTATTTCTCTAGAGTTTAAGTGTTGATTAAAGCTCAGGGATTAGATGGGTTCAAGAAGCTATATTTGTACATAGGAAAGAAGAAAGGATCCAAGAAGGTGTCTAGAACCTTGCCAAAATTGGGTTGAGGAGCTAGCAAATAAGGTTAATAAGAGAGCATTGGTGACTAGGAGAGAAATAAGGAGAAGATGGGATTTCTGAAGCTGTGAGAAGAAAGCCTTTACATAGAAGGGAGTGATAAAATGGGTTGAATATGTCTAAAGCATCATGGACAGGAACAGAAAAGGTACCACTGGACTTAGGTGTTGTAGCTTGATAAAATTGGATCATGACAATGAAAGTCCAATCAGAAATGACAATGATAGCTCAATCAAAATAGTGTGAAGCATAGAATGAGGTTGATGAAGTAGAGAATATGATTCTAGATAGGAATTTCTAGAAGTTTACTCTTAAAGATAGCAGAACTGTAAGAGTGGGGAAAGGAATTTCTCCTACTCCTGCTTTATCATCTTTTACTCTTTTTGATGGGTATAATAAAAAAAAATTAGAACATAATACAATTGACAAGAAACAATGATGTAGGGAAAAGATCAGATTATTGCCCAAGATACATAAATCCTCAGAAGACACAAAGCTGTTGGTTTTTCCCATATAACATGTACTTTTCTAAGGAAATTTAATTGATAAAACGTAGTTGAGACTCAAAGCCTAGACCTAAGTTGTGATGTTAAATGCAATTCTAATTATAGGTTCTAATCTAAAAAATTCTATGCTGCCATTAAAAAGAAGGAACTCTTACCATTTGCAGCAACCTGGATAGAACTGGAGAGCCTTATGCTTAGTGAAATAAGCCAGTCAATGAAGGAGAAGCACCACATAGTCTCACTCATTTGTGGATAATAAAGAACATTGTAAACTGATGAACAAAAGTATAGATACAGAGGCAGTAAAGCATCAAACAGACTGTGATATTATAGCAGGAAGACTAAGAAGAGGTGGGGTAGATAAGAGATCAATCAAAGGACTTGTATCTATGCATATAAGCGTAACCAATGAACATAGACACTGGGGGGGTTGGGGTATGACTGGGAGGGAGGGGGGCAATGGGGAGATATGTATACATGTAACACAATAAAAAAATCTTAAAAAAAATTAAAAGTAAAATACCTTGAGATAAATAAGGTAAGAATACAAAAGGATGAAAGACATAAGAAAGAATATAAGGGAAAAACAGAATTGAAGCAGTGTTTCAATACAAATCCTGGGGAATTTCAGGAAGTAGCAGCTGATTGACATCAGGTGCTGCTGAGAACTTTATGCAGTGCAGTGCCAAGAGGTGATCTTTTTAAAAATCAATTTTGATATAAACATTGCTTTGTTTACATAGTTCAAATGAAGTGAAGTATAATGTGGAGAAACAGAAAAATAAATAATATTAAGTTACTTGAAATAAACTTTATTCTTAGGGCAATGTTTTTCCAAAGTAAGGCCCATGGGTCTTTACTGGGTAATAACGTAAAATGTATTTCTCACTGTGGATGGCTTCAAAAGAAAACTCTAGTAAGAAAGTTTAACAATTGAGAGTTCACTATGTCACCCAGTTATACATTTACTAGTAAACATTCAATGGCCAGATAATATTAGAACTTGCATTTGGATATGGTCTTTCCTCATGCTTGCTGTCCTGAGATGACAGACTGTTCCATTCTGAGGCATCGTATTTCCATTCAAAGAATGAAAACACTGTGGTAGACATTAAAATGTCCAAAGGTATCCATGTCCCAATGCTCAGAATCTGTGAATATGTTACCTAACGGCAAAAGAGCCTTTTTAGATGTGATTAAGTTAAAGATTCTGGATTATCTGGGTGGCCCCAATATAATCACATGACCTTATAAGTAAAAGAATGAGTCCAGAGATTCAGAGATGGATATAATGATGATGGAAATGCAGTGGGAATGATACAGGTTGAGAATGATACTAGTGACAATTACTAGCTTTAAAGATGGAAATGGTCCAAGATCAAGGGATATGGGTGTCTTCTAAATGTGGGGAAAAAACTGATTCTTCCCTTGAACCTCTGTATAACTTTAGCCAATGACTCTCATTTCAGACTTCTGACCTCCAGAACTATAATACTTTTGTGTTGTTTTAAGCCATCAAATTTGTAGTCATTGTTACAACAGCAATAGAAAACTAATATATGGGCAAAAGGGGGAAAAGAGAAGTGACAGCTATGTTTATCACTTTATACTAGGAAAGCAAATACCTTCCAAGGAACTCTAATAAGCTGGCATTTGCTTATATCTTCTTACCCAGAATTGGGTCATATGACTACCCTAAATTGATCACTAGCCAAAAAGAATTCAATTGTCCTAGCAGCATTAGATTAGACAACCATAGTCTATGACTTGGGCCTGAGGCAAAGATTTTTTTATCCTTTGTAAAATCCATTATCTCTGGCATTAGCAGGAAAAAAAAATTCTATGGGAAAGGAGGAAGGATGTTGGAGAGGAATAAACTTTAGATATGTAGCTGATGTTGAGATGTTGGGTAAACAGCAGACATTGGGATACTGGAGGTATAGCAGATGTTAAAACAGAGTATATAGCAGATGTTGGATATAAGAAGGTATGAGGAAGTTGGGTGAGTAGCAAATGATATCTGCCAAAATACCTTCCATTTCCCATCTACCAGTAAGCTTCATTGTTTCCTTTCAAAAATATATTTCAAATTTGTAATACCTTTCTGTTCACAACCATCATTTTGTTGCAATCTAACATCATCTCTCCTTTGAATTACTAAAATAATCATCTAATTTCTCCTAGGATCTCTTTTGCTTTACACTCATCACTATTTTTCCCTCCATTATGCAGCCAGAATAATTTTATTAAAAGTGTATTATATTAACCCCCTTTTTTAAAAAAATAAGTTTTTATTTATTTTAGAGAGAGGAAGGGAGAGAGAGAGAGAGATAGAAACATCAATGATGAGAGAAAAGCATTGACTGAATGCTCCCTACACATCCCCTACTGGGGATTAAGCCCACAATCTGGACACGTGCTCTGACTGGTAATGGAACCAGTGACATTTCAATTCATGAGACAATGCTCAATGAATTTAGCCACTCCAGCCAGGCAACCCCTTGTCTCTTGATTAATAACTCTTTATTGAAATTAAAGTTAAGATAAAAGTCCTCAACTTCCTCCTTTCTTTTCAAACACTGCTTACCAAGGAACAAGGTTCAAGAACATCCCTGTTTTCAGCTTTGGTCATTTTTTTAAAGTGATTTTTTAATATTTAATCATATTTTAGTTTGTAATTATGAACTCATTTGTGTGATTACTTAATTAATGCCTCTATTCTAAGTTATGAGCTCCACTCTAGTTGAAACCAAATTCATCCTCTTTTATATTATATTGTACTTTAACTACAACTATTGAGTGAATGAAGAATGAATCAATAAAGCAAGAAAAAAATGACATTTCTCATCTTCAAGAACTTTCTAATCCAGTGGGGAAGAAAGAATGAAATGACTAATAAAAATGACAAAACTACACTCTTTGGAAGAAAGGAGATGTGAATTTTCACCATTAGAGATCAGATGTGCTTTGAATATACATCTGAAAGATGTAGGTAAGAGGATGTTGGATGATGAAACATTTGAGGTACAGTGAAAAGTATGAATCAATGTAGGTTGCTATGGCAGATTGAGTCAGATTTTACACACCTCAATTCATAATCTGCGATAGTATAGAGAATAGAAGGGTGGAAGGGAAACGAGTTCTGGAAGTTTGGTGAAGGCCAGGCTGTGGAAGATTTCAAATACTGTAAACCTGTGCAAATGAATTCTAATTGTGGTTATGTTTATATTTTGTTTCTGAATTAATGAGTTATATGATTTTAATGGTATTATAGAAAGTTAAAATTTCAGGTACAATCATACCAATAAATGCTTATTTATTCAACATATGTTCAACAAATATGTTTTGAGTGGTAATTAATTCTAAAATTCAAAATAAACCCTGAAGATAATACAATGAGAGAAAAATAAAGGCATGATTCTTATTCTCATAAAAAATTTTTCTCTCTAATTTTAAAGTTATCTGTTAAATTTTAAAATATATATTATATTGATTTCAGAGAGGAAGGAAAAGGGGAAGAGAGATAAAAAAATCAATGATGAGAGAGAATTATCGATCAGCTGCCTTCTGCATGCCCCCACTGAAGATGGAGCTCTAAACCCAAGCATGCGCCCTGACCCTGAATTGAATGTGACTTCCTGGTTCATAGGTCTACACTCAATCACTGAGCCATGCCCTCTGGGCTATTTGTTACATTTTTAAAGTCATTTGTTATTTACTTGTTTAAAATGATTACATTTAAAGTTGTCTTCAAGATAACATCATGTGTCCATTGAGAACAGAGGCAGAAAAAATCATTCTCCCTATATTTTTCTATTTTAATCATGATCACTGCAGCAGAATTAGGCTGATTGAACAATACCTCAAGTGGATTTATTAGTGTGATAATAAAGATATTCCTGGATGGTAAAATTTAATGGAAGAGCATGATGCCACCTATAATCATTATACATACATCATAACAAGTGGGTAAAGTGAAAAGGGGCAATTAAAGCACATGTATTTAGACTGACTAATGAGAGGCAGTTATTATGGATTATTCAGGCTGACAAAATCACTTGGAGGTCTGAATTATCCAGAATCCTCATTCTGATGGTATTAAATAAATGCAACTGACAAATGCTCCTTTGCATTCGGTAATGTCTCACTACAGCTTGGATATCTTGCTTATGTTGGAATTTATCAGTATAATCAAAACATTTAATGTTGGTTAACATGACAGTACCCTAGCTTAATTATAGGGGCTGTCAGGGAAAATTGAAAGGTGGATCTCAATGAGAACAAAGCTTATTCTAGCCTGCCTCCCATCAGAGAATAAACTAAGGGATGACATTTCTGTCCTTCTATCCTTACATAAGGTTTTTTGAGTTGGTTATCAGAATTATAATTGCATACAATTTAATAGTGATTATGACTTAAGTTTTCTAAAATATAAACTGTATAGGACATTCTTTAAAATATGACAATTTTCAAATAAAGAAGGAAACACATTAATTTACAAATTCTTTCAAAACTTATATGTGTTTGCCTTGTTGACATGAAGAGCAGGAAGGTAGGAATCAAATTGAAAGTAATAGTTTTAGTTCTCAACATCCAAAAATAAATCTTAACTTTTAAGTTCATCTTCTTGGCCAAAACCGGTTTTGCTCAGTGGATAGAGCGCCCGCCTTTGGACTGAAAGGTCCCAGCTTTGATTCCAGTCAAGGGCATGTACCTTAGTTGCGGGCACATCTCCAGTGTGGGGCATGCAAAAGGCAGCTGATCGATGTCTCTCCCTCATCGATGTTTCTAGCTCTGTATCCCTCTCTCTTCCTCTATGTAAAACATCAATAAAATATATTTAAGTTTGTCTTCTTGGCAATTTAGAAGTGTTTGGTTACTTCCATGAAAGGAGCATAAGGATGGGGAGAGTTAAGAATCACTGCTGTTTAATTCCTAATGTAGTTATTAGGCTGATTTACGATATGATAGCCTCTAGTCACATGTGACTATTTAAATTTAAAGCCAATTAAAATTTTATAAGAAGTTTTCAATTTAGTTTCTGTCATATCAGTGACATTTCAAGTGCTCAATAACCATGTGTGCAGTGACCATTCTGTTATCTCAAGTAAGGGGCATTCTTAGCATGTTAGAAAGTCTCATTGGACAGCAGTGCTTTAGTGTACTTGCATTTTTGTTTATCATCTCTAGCAATTAACAGAATGCTTGGAGGAGAATGAGAAATTTCCCAAGGTGAGAAACTGTGTTTCTTAAGGGACTGCTGGTATAAATAATAACCAAGTATTTTCAAGAGAGTAGAGGCAAATGGAGCCAGCTGTACCTGTGATTGCCAGAATTAGAAGGGAATTTGTAATCTGGAGACTACTTACATACTTAATTTCTGAAATTGCACCATGGTGACTTTGGTGTGATTTCACCAAGACCTGTCATGATGCATGGTGTGCAACTCAAGAGAAGCTGGTATGATTAGGATTGGCTACTTCTAAAAATGAGCCTTCTTTTAGTTCAATGAGTGGAAAACTGTGGGAGAGTGCAATAATTTTTATCATCCAATAGCAGAAGTGTTTACTTCTCAACCATTGTTTTAGAGAATACACAAGTTAGCCCAAATTTATCCTGGTATTAGTTATAGTGGGGGACAATTACAGTATCAGATTAGTGTTGACACAGTTAATAGTAATCATTTTTTTGGTTATTTGTGCAACCCCTGTGAGAAATAATTCAAATTATTCTGTAATGTGTTACTATGCATAGGATATATATTAATGTTAATTGCCAATGAAAATAAATACTAGTGTGCACTCCAAGAAGTCATAAAATCTAAAGTTGTGGCCCTGAAACGAGGTGCTAAGCAAATATCTAAGTCCTTGACAGAGGAATGCAGGTTATTTATGCTAAAGATTTGCTGCCAAAGCTGTTTTCATTGTTGTCTAGTAGTCACCTAATCTTTAACATTATTTAAAACATCATTTACATTTTTTGACTTGTTTCTAATACTCTATAATGGCTCTTGAGACAGTTTTATATCTACCTAACATATAATGTAGTTAGTAGAAAAAAATAAGTTATATAAATGTGGTCTGAATAGTAAGGTTTATGGTTTCATATTATTTACTAGAGGCCTGGTGCACAAAATTCTTGAATGGGTAAGATCCGTAGGCCTGGCCAGTGATAAGGGAAACTGGCAGGGCAATCAGGGAACCCCCACTGGCACCCACGTTGGCTGGCCTGGTGCTGCCTGCTCACCAGCCCACCCCCTGCTGCTGCTGGTTGCCTCCCTCTGCAGCACCACCTTGGCTGGCCTGGGTCCTGGGGTCTAGGGACAGCTCCTGCATTGAGCATCTGCCCCTTGGTCTATTTGCATACTAGGGGCTCAGTGCATGAATTCATGCACCTTAAAAGGAACTGTGGGCCTCAAAGTTGTGGTGGACACAGGGGTGATCTTGGCCTATCCTCTGCACTTTGGCCTAGCCCTTCCTGCTATTGGCCCTGGTCCCTGTCTGCCAGCAGCCCCACTCCCTATGCTGATGGTGCCAGCCCCACTTGCACCACCTGACAGCACAGAGCGATTAGTACTGTGGTGTCAGCACTGGGTGTGAGCAGAGCCATTACAGGCAGTAGGTGTGAGCAGTGGCTGCTGCCCCAATCACCCTTCAGGAGCAGGGGGAGTTAAGAAGCCCTCAGGGGCAATTAGGGCCAGCCACTGCTGCTTGCACCTGCGGATAGCACCAAGTGATCCAGACCGGTGCTGGACACCAGCAGTGGGTATGAGAGGTGGCTGCCAGCCCCGAATCACCCCTTTAGGAACAAAGGGAGGTAGAGAAGTCCTGAGGGGTGATCAGGGCTGGAAGCTACTGCTCACACCTGCTTTTGGCACTGAGCAATCCGGGCCGGTGTCTGGTGCTGGCAGCAGATGTGAATGCTGGGTGGGACCGCAGTGTGGGGGAGCAAAGAATTTTCAGTAACCACCAAAGGCTTGCCCTGATGATAGCGACCAGTGCCCCGCTGTGGTCTGGCACCTCTGCTCACCTGCTCCTCCATCCAGCTGTAGTCAATGCCTGCCATGTTCTGCACTCTGTTGATGCCTGCCATGTTCCATGTGAAACACCTGGTGGTTAGCGCATGTCATAGCAACTAGTTGTTTGGTTGTTCTGCCATTCAGCCTATTTGCATATTAGAGTTTTTATATATATAGACTAGAGGCCCAATGCTTAATTGAAATTGCACAAGGAGGTGCCCCATCTCCAGCTGTGTGAGGAGGCACCCTGCAGAACACTAGATTAAAAGGTGCTTCATTAACCTCCTGGTGACCAGTTGTGGTTGTGATTCCATTGATGCCTTTTCCCTTCCTTCCCCACTGCCCCGAGCTAATGTGCATGAGATTGCCTGAATGAAATTGGGGCCCCATAGTACATGGAGATTGCACTCCATAGGAACCTGCATAATCCAGGGAGGGTTGGGGTCATTCACTGTGGGAAAGGCTTGATTTAAACAAAGCACCTGTTTAGATAGGTGCAGGCTGAGCAATTTGTGGAGGGTTTATCATCCCTTCTTGCTGTTTCCTTGGAAACCACAAACTCAAGATAGCAGTGGAATGCTGCATCCCCTTATCTGAGACCCTGCTTCTGTGGTGCCATGGGTGGCCGGGATGCAGGCCTGACTTGGAGTGTTCCCCAACCCCCCTGC
Organism: Lasiurus cinereus; assembly: GCA_011751065.1. Lineage (NCBI taxonomy): Eukaryota > Metazoa > Chordata > Mammalia > Chiroptera > Vespertilionidae > Lasiurus > Lasiurus cinereus. The sequence continues at coordinate 62,948,838 of JAAGEH010000012.1, forward strand.
CTGTGTTCACTCCGGGGCTGCTCAAGCTGGCTCAGGCAGGCCCCTCCTCCCTGCATCTCTGATGGAGATCTTGACTCTGGGCCTCACCTGCATGTGCAACTTCCTCCTATCAGGTCATGACCTGTTATGGTGTCCTGGCCTAATTTGCATATTAACTCTTTATACTCTATATAGATTCTAGTATAGATAGGATCATGTCAAGATCACCAATTTTTTTCTCCTATTTTTCCAGTGTATTAATACCTCCACGTTTGTAAAGAGCACTGACTGTGTTTAGGCTTGAAAACCAGGATGTCAGGATTGAACTCTGGATCCACTAGTTACTAGTTATGTGCTCTCATAACTCTGTGACCCAGTTGTACAGATGTACACATCTATAAAATGTGGATGGTAATAACAGCCCACTATGTGGATTTAATCTGATTGTTCAGTAAGTTAATTATAAGCAAATTACTTAGAGGAAGTTAAGGCACAGTCTAAGTGTCCAGTGAGTGTGAAAAGCTATTGCCTCTTTTCATCTTATGGTGTGGTACAGATAAGAGTCTCATCAATGTTCTTCTAGTATCACTCTCTCATTCACTCAGGGGTTTTGTTTTGTTTTTAGTGCCTTGGATTTTATTGTATATTCTTATTTCTTACCACTGGAAATACAGAGATGAATAAGAGAAAGATCTTCACATCAGAAAGCACATGTTCTTGCATGTATAGTGTTATCTTTTATTACATATTAGAAGCCCTGTGCATGAAATTCATGCATGGGTGTGCATGTCCCTTAGCCCAGCCTGCACCCTCCTCAATCTGGGACCCTTGAGGGATGTCCAACTGTCTGTTTAGGTAGGATTGGACCTAAATAGGCACTTGGACATCCCTCTCACAATCCAGGACTGCTGGCTCCCAACTGCTCACCTGCCTGCTGTCCTGATTGCCCCTAACTGCTTCTGCCTGCCAGCCTGATAACCCCTAACCACTCCCCTGCCAGTCTGATTGATGCCTAACTGCTCCCCTGCTAGCTTCTTTGCCCCTAACTGCCCTCCCCTGCAGGCCTGGTCACCCCTAACTGCCCTCCCCTGCAGGCCTGGTCCCCCCAACTGCTCTCCCCTGCAGTCCTGGATCCCCTCTAACTACCCTTCCCTGCAGGCCCAGGTGCCCCCAACTTTCCTTCTCTGCCAGCCTGGTCACTCCTAAGCGCCCTCCCCTGCAGGCTTAATTGCCCCCAACTGCCCTCCTTTGCAGTCCTGATTCCTCAAAACTGCCCTATCCTGCTGTCCTGATCACCCTCAACTGTCCTCCCTTGAAGAGCCAGTCCCTCCCAACTGCCCTCCCATGCTGGCCATCTTGAGGTGGCCATCTTATATCCACATGGAGGCAGCCATATTGTATTGGAGTGACAGTCAATTTGCATATTCTTATTTTATTAGATAGGATAGAGGCCTGGTGCACAGGTGGGGGCTGGCTGGTTTACCCTGAAGGGTGTCCCAGATCAGGATGGAGGTTCCCTTGGGGCATGGGGCGGCCTGGGAGAGGGGCCTGTGGTGGTTTGCAGGTCTGCCACGTCCCCTGATGACCCAAGCAGAGGTCCTGGTATCTGGGATTCATTTATCTTCTACAATTGAAATTTTATAGCCTGGAGCAGAGGCAGGCAGAAAGCTTGGCTTCCTCCATTGCTGGCGAAACCAGCTCCTGCTCTCTCCATGATCACAGCCTTCTTGGTTGGGTTAATTTGCATACACGTTTCTGGTTGGCTAATGGGTGTGGCTTTTAGATGTAGTGGAGATATAGTCAATTTGCATATTACTCTTTTATTAGATAGGATTTGCCATAAGCAAAATTGTAGAATGCAGTAGTAATTTAGTTTAACTGGAGAGAGTATTAAAGCAAAAGTGAATCATAATAAAATTTTACATTTGATAGTTTATGCAATTTTGTTGTGTTATAGCATAAATTAACTAAATCAATTCTTATAATAATCTCACTTAATTATTCAGTATCTCAGGCCAAGTGACTTGAATAGATTTGTGAAAAAGCTTTTGTCTACACTATGCTGCCTTCCTGTGAAGAAAAGTACGATTTCAAACATAGACTTAATACAAAAGCAGAAAAGTACTATACTATTGGTGGTCAAGACAGTTATGCCTTTTCAGTCACAAAGATTAGTGACTGGAAAAGAACATGGGGAGTCATGAGAATGGGTAGACTTCTATTTCTTAACATGGGTCATGGTTTGCTGTTTGTGAAAATTCATCAAACTATACACTTTTAATATTAGCACTATGCTATTTTTATATTTAAATAAAATTTCAAATACATATACAAAAACTGATATATTGCTATATATATGTATATATATACTAGTATATGCATATGAATAAGTTCAAATGAGTTAAATCAATAATATGAACTCATTAACTTCATATTAATGACTGGGGTTTTCATGCCCCTCCTCCCGCTGTGTAAGGAGGCACCCTGCAGAACATGGAGCTGAGAGGTGCTCCATGCACCTCCTGGTGACCGGTTGTGGTCGTGATTCCATTGATGCCTTTTCCCTTCACATGAAAACCCCAGTCATTTCCCTAATGACACTATGACTATATTTTTTTAAAGACAGGAAACTTATTAAACAGCCCCCAAATTTTCAAACTAATTCATATTGAAGCACACTGTTATTGAGCATGGTATACCCAAACAGATTTCCCGAGTATATATCTATTTTACTTTTTCTAGACTCTACTTGGTCAAAATGAACAAAGACACAAATAATTATGTCAGTTTAATAAACACTCCAATAGATTTGCTTCATTATCAAAAGAAATAAATAAGGAATCACATGCCCCCCCCTAAAAAATAATACTTAGATTTATGCATTACTCTTGCATGATGGAAAGACAAGTAGATTCTATGCAATGCTCACTTCAGAACCACTTCATTTCTAAAATGCCACCGAAGCATAAGTTAACTAAATTACATACCTTCCAGGCAATGATGGGAAAAGTAATATTTGATACAAGGGCATATTCTTGCAAAAATCCTTTCCTTATAATGCGTGCTGATACATGAGCTGTTTAACTGCTGGCCTTTATTATATGTCCAAAGGGCAGACATTTTTAAGTAGGTTAGTTAGTCCCTGGCTTGTGAAGTGGTATCATTTTTACTATTTGCAATAGTCCTGCAGGGTGGAACTCATTCAAATCCAGATAGGAAATATAATGATATTAAGTATAGTGTTTACAATACACATGCTCAGAATTCACAGTAGAACTGTGTCAGAGGTTGTGGGCTCCTGCAGGCATTCCATTTCACTTGATTCATGATGATTGGTCCTTTGAAAGCGAAGTCCTCAAAAATTAATTGTATCTGTGATACTGCCCTCTGGAAAACTGTACATGCTGATATCGATAAATGCACTAATGCGGCAACAGCATTTAGAGGCTTGGCAAAAAATACAGCGATTAACAAACAAAACATTGTTTCTAAAACAATCACAAGTCATACAGAAGAGATGAGGCTTTTCATTTTTCAAAACCCACAAAAATATGGCCTGATCATGAAAGGAAAAAAGTCTGAATTATTTTACAAACTGAAAGTCAACTATCTCTAAAACTAGTATATTTTAAAAAATATATAATGAATACATATATTAATGTTCAATATGCATATTAAGATCAATGATTTCTTTTTTATGCAAAAGAAAATTGTATTTAAAAATTTTCCCATAGCTTGCCAATTTGATCAATATTTGATAAATATTTCTACATGTGAATATAAAGGTTTTCTCAACATACAAGGGCAACATCTTCACAATTATTTTTTGTGGATAAATAGAATTCCATGATAACATGATAATGGGAGAGAATAATGAGTGTACTTAGCCAATTGGTATTTGGCCAGTATTTTTCCTCTAACCAACATCGAGATATAAATTGTAGAATGTTCTGTTGTCTTCCTGAATGTTACTCTAAATATTAGGCAATGCATTCTTAAACTTTCCATTTTTTTAGGCTACTATCTATTACTTTCATTTAAGGTGTTTCCTAAATCTCATTAATACAGGATAAATTCTGACTATGAAAATTCCAACTGGAAAACTAGACTTCATAAAATTATTATACTGTATTAAGTAGTATTTTATTTCCCCTAATTTTTCTTCTCTGTTGGTTCAAATGAGGTTCTTTTTCATTGAACTTTTATAATATTTCTTAGCCTTCATAATTTCAGAATTATGCCTTCAACCTCACAGGTTTTTAAAATCATTTCAGTTCAATCTGCATCAAGTTTGTCCTGAAGAGGCAGACCCCTGACCTTTTGATATTTTTTTTGTTTGTTTTTTGTTTTTTGTTTTTTTTTGTGTGTGTGTGCTGTGATCTAAACCTAAAATACTTTTCTTTTTCTTGATATGCAAGAAAAATTTAAGTTTATTCTGAGTTTATAATGGTGCTTTTGCATTTTATTTTTCTTGATATGCAAAAGCACCATTATAAACTCAGAATAAACTTAGTATTTTGCACAAAAGTTGTATTTAAAAATTTTCCCATAGCTTGCCAATGTCAAAGTTGCCTTTCTTTCCTCTTTCCCTCCTTTCTTTTTTTTTTCAATACTTTCAATTTTATTGATAAAAATACGGAAGACTGTAAGTTTTCCTCAGTCCTATTTTAACTGAATTGCATATATTGCTATGTGTGTTGTTTTTTTATGTTCCTTAGTATTGAAAATTGTACATGTCTCCTTTTCCTCCCATTGATCTCTCTGCGCCTGCCTCTCATCCTCCTTCCTTCCTTTCTTTTTGAATACAGTGGCACACTAATTTTTGTTTTAAGAAACTAATTCTTTAAACCTTAAAAATGTTTGGCAAAATATTTACTCTAAGGGATAATAATAATGAGCCACAAAGTAAAACTCAAGCAAGAATCAATAAATACAATTCTGAGTAAAATTATTCTCCTTCATTTTGAAACCTAGTTGAATCAAAGTATCATTAATATGTTGAATCTTGAAACACAATGTTTGTGTGTGTTTTTTTTTGTATTTCAAAAGTAAAGGAAGTGTATTTAAAAACAAAACAAAAAACAAAAAAAAAACAGCACTTAGTAATCCCCACAGTGTTGTCTAGCCCATTACTTGCATCCATAAGCCGCTATCTCAGAGTCCTCCTTGACTCCCTATCAAGGGAATGGGGAATAATTTTTCCTGCCTGATAGTTGTTGAATAAAGCTGCTTCACCCTGAGGCTGACTTCAGCATGTCAAATAAGTGACTGTTCTCCCACAAATAAATGACAATAAATCCGTGGGTTGCCTTTTGAATCCTCATTGAATAGCCCTTTTCCAGCTCTCTGACTGAGAAGCTGTTTTTTCTTTCTTAACACAGACTCAGCAAATTCAGTATTCCTTTTAATAGAGTTTATGCAGAAGTTATGTTCTTAACATTCTCATCCATGACACATGTTTGAAGCACATATACTGAAGTGTACACATTAATTAAAAATTAGAACTTGTTCTTAGCAATAATGATTGACAAACACTATTTACCTTTGTAGTTATATGTCTATATGTTGATCAGACCAGTCATACGTGGGGAAATAAGAGGGTACATTTTCATTAGTGTGGATACAGTTTTAATGCATAAGGGGAAATTGTTTAAGGAAACATTATTTTCTTCATTAAAAACACCATTAGACTGGCCGGTATGGTTCAATGGTTGAGCATCGACCTATGAACCAGGAGGTCATAGTTTGGTTTCCGGTCAGGGCATATGCCTGGGTTGTGGGCTTGATCCCCAGTGTGGGGTGTGCAGGAGGCAGGCGATTAATGATTATTTATGATCATTAATGCTTATATATATCTATCCCTTTCCCTTCCTCTCTGAAATCAGTAAAAATATATTTAAAAATAAAAATACCATTAATAAGATTTGATGGAATACAGTAATTTGTTATTTATTATTTACTTTAGCATTGATCAATTGTTTGCATGTTCAACTGCTCCTACTGATGTGGTGAGTTTTAGTTCATTAAGGCAAAGGCTTTGGATTTAGGAAGACCTATTTGTGAATCCTGGTTTTACCAATTTGATGAGTTACTTCTAGTCTAAATTTTAGTATCTTCATTTGCAAGTGGGGATAACAATTCAAATCATTTCTGTGGAAATTAAATAAAATGAGTGATATGGGCCTAGGACATTTTCTGTATATACTATAATTTTGATAAATATCTTTTTTTCTCTTGTATGTTTAGAGGATACAAAGATATAATACATATACATTTTAGGTATGAAAATTAATAATGCAGAATATGAATTTGTAGAACAATGGACTTAATCCTGATAATAATTTATTTTGACTCTACCATTTGTCACTCTTTGGGATATTCAACTCTATTCTTCTTGGTCTTTAAAGGAAATGATAAAATATGTTTTTGTGTTTGTTTTGTTTTTTGCTTCCCAGGATTTATGTACAAATTGTTTATTAACTTATGTGCAAATTTCTCTTCTTTTCAGGTTCAATTTTTTTCTTTTCAAAAATATAGAGAGACCATATATATGAAATAATTAAAATATCTATGTAATATTACTTTTAAAAACAAATTTATAGTTATCTTTGTCTCTAACAAATACATATTATATTAATTTATATTTAATTATTTTAAATATTTTGACTATAGCAAGTGAGTCTATGCCTATAGTATGTCATTAAAAAAAAAGAAGAAAAAGAGCTATGGATAAATTAGAAATAACTAAATTCTGAACCCATTAACAAAGATGGTTTGAGGACACTCTGGTATTATAGATTCAATCTTTGTTTTTCTCTTTTTTCCTCTCTCTTCCCAGTAACCAAAGGTCTGTGCTTCCTCTTTTTACTTTCTCACCAAAACAGAAGTTTTGATTTTTCTCTCATTCTTAACTTAATTCTAGTGGCTTGAGAATTAAACATTCAATTCCTTTTTTATGTGTGACTTATTGGTCTTGAAATTTAAAATCCAGACTTAGCAAAATAATTAAAACTATTTCTTTACCATCCTCTAAAATCAAACAATAAGCTTAAATATCCTAATTGACATCAGAAACCCTGATTATATATTACTGTTGTTTACTGTTCTAGAACTTCATATTATTATTTTAACCCTACAAATGAAATATTATTTTTTATTATAAAGAAGATGACTTAATTTAGTTAAACACTCACAATTCTACCTTCAACTTTCCTTCTTGCATCTCATATTTTCCATCTGGAGTAGTTTCCTTCTTTAAGTGTTCTAGTCTCATTTTTTTGGTAGTAAAATCTGTTTGTGATTGTGTGAAAAAGTCTCTTCCCTCATACTTGTTCTACTTTCATAAGTCTAGAATGTAGTTCTTCTCAGCACATTGAAAATAACATTATACTATCTATATCATTAAGGACACTAGAAATGGTGTGTGTGTGTGTGTGTGTGTGTGTGTGTGTTTCAGAGAAAAATACAAATTTTAATCAAATATTTCAGGCAATAATATCGACAATAACAGTTATAATCTGCATAGTAATAGTCAAAATAAGAAATGTCAAAACAGTAAATCTTTTAAAGATTGTGAATTCAGATTAAACAGACTATCAAGGTGGGGCATGGCCAGGAGTGGGGGCAGGGATCCTGAATGACTTGAATTGAGTATGTCTTTCTCCAGAAAAAAAAAATTAATTTGATTCTGAATGATGTCCACTCTGGAAACACATTAATTATTGTTCAGACATGAGAGCCTAGATTTAGGGGGAAATGTTAATTTAAAACACATAAACATGAAACAACAGGCCTATGGGTACAAATTTGAAGGAGAATATTTTGTGCCATAGAAAGAAGAAACAAAGAGTTGTTTTTATTGTTTCTTTCATAGACAGATGTTTATATAACCCTTAAGAGTATGAAGAATATTAGGGATGAACAAATTTAGAGGAAATGGGAGACTAGGGCTTGAACTGGTAAAAACAAACAAACAAACAAACAAAAAAAACAGACTCTGAACTACAGATTCATGAATAAGGCCAGGATATTGTCCTCAACAGTATTTTTTGTTCATATAGACAAGTTGATTCTAAAATGTATATAGGAAGAAACAACAGTTCTTGAATAACCAAAACATTTTTGAAAAAGAAATCAAGAGCCTTTCACTTTCTGATTTAAATAATTATTATAAACCTATAGTAATCAAGATAGTACAGTATTGGCAAGGGAATGGGCAAATAGAAAAATGGGAAAGAGGTTGTCCAGAAGCAAACCTACACAAATATGGCCAACTTTTTGACAAAGATGTCAAAGCAATTCCATGGAGAAAGCATAGGTTTCAACAAAAGGTTTTGGAACACTTGGGAATACAAATTCAAAGAAAAGTCAACAGCAGCAAACTTCACACCTTCCATAAAAAATACATCAAAGTTGATTATTGATCTACATCTAAGACACAAAATTATACCACTCTTAGGAAAAAACATAAAAGGAAATTTTCATGACCTAGGGTTATACTTCTAAAGCGAGTCTATAAGAAAAAAAAATAAAGTAAGTCCATAAAATAAATAAATAATACTTCATCAAAATTAAAAACTTTCATTCTGTCAGAAACAGTATTATAAAAGTAAAAAGGTAGGTCATAGGAAATGCAAACATAGTTTCAAACCATATATCTAATAAAGTACTTATATCCAGAATATATAAAGAAATCTCAAAATGCAGTAGTAAAAATAAGATTTAAAAATAGCAAGACATCCACAAATATTTCACCAAAAAAGACTATGTAAGTCAAATAAGCATATAAAAAATGTTCAAAATCAAAACCATTATAAAAATATAAATTAAAACAATGAAATATTGCTACAGACCTATTAGTTTAAACAAAATTCTTAAAAATTCTAATAATACCAAGTGCTGGTGAAGATATAAAACAACAAGAATTTTCATACATTGCTTGAGGGAAGCAAAATGGTACAGCCGTTCTGGAAGACAGTTTGGTAGTTTTCTTTAAGCTTAACATTCACTTTACATATGACTCAACACTTACACATTTTGGTATGAACTCCAGAAGAACAGAAGTGTTTGTTCATACAAAAATTTATACAAGAATGTTTATAGCAGCTTTATTCATAATTTCCAACCTAAAAAACCCCAAATATTGTTAAGTGTTGGAGTGGATAAGCAAACTATGGTACATCTATGCTATAGAAAACTATGAAGCATTTTAAAGAAACACATTTATTATACACACAACATCTTGGATGCATGTCAAAGTCCTTATGCTGAGTGAATGAAGCCATCATTAAAAAGTTACAAACTACATTTTTCCATGAATATTATATTCCCTAAAAATATAAAACTTTTTTCATGGAAAACAGATCAGTGGTTACAGGGTGGAGGAGTGGCAAATGGTGGGACTATGAAGGGATAAAATGAGAGAGATTAGGTGTGGGTGGTAATGTCTTTTTCTCTGTGGCTGGTTACATTAATATATGCATAGGAGAGAAATCAGAGAACTGCATACCTTAAAGAAAGCTTAATTTTATTTTTACTGTATATTAATTTAAAAATAAAAATTTAATAGTCATGAACTACATACCAAACATTTTTTGTAGTGGTAAATATTTGGATGAAAAGCTCTATAAAAATTGCAAAGTGTAAGCTGTTTCTGACAACTGTAAGAAAAAGTAGAGTCATTGTAGACTGAAATAAGTTTGAAGAAATAAGGTTTTAAGAAATACTTTGCTATTTTTATTTTAGAAATTAAAGGTTCAAAGTAAAATTTTGATTAGAAATAGATAAACTAAGGCCAGTTTAGAAAAAATGACTAATATTTTTAAATAGTTGCTAATGATAAGACGATAGTCAAAAACTCTAGATCTTTTTCAGACAGAGTAAGCTTAAATTCTCATTCTTTGCCCATATCAATACTTGAGACTGATCAAAATATAATATAATTTAAACAAGATTCTCAGTTAACCTGATCTACTACCTGCAATTCCTATTTGATAGCTCTGAGTTAACTTTAGAGAAAGCAATTCCAGCCTTGCTATTTTTCTTTGCTTCTCTCTCTTTCTTCCTTTACCTTCCTTTCCCTTCCCTTCTCTTCCCTTTTCCTTCCCTTCCCTTTTCCTTCCCTTCCCTTCTTTCCTTCCCTTCCTTTCCCCTTCCCTTCCATTCTTTCCTTCCCTTTCCTTTCCGCCCCTTCCCTCCCCTTTCCTTTCCTTTCCTTTCCTTCCTTTCCCTTCCCTTCTTTCCCTCTCCCTCTCCCTCCTCCTCACCCTCTTCCTTCTCCTCTTCCTCTTTTGTGGTCCTTCATTATATACAGTGTCCCAGTGCATGAAATTCATGTATGGGGGTGTGCCTCAGCACAGCCTGCACTCTCTCTAGTCTGAGACTCCTTGGGGATGCCTGAATGCTGGGATCAGGCCTCTCACAATCCAGGACTGCTGGCTCCTAACTACTCATCTTCCTGCCTTCCTGATAGCCCCTAACTGCTTCTACCTGCCAGCCTGATCACCCCCTTACCACTCCACTGCCAGCCTGATTAATGCATAACTGCTCCCCTGCCAGCCTGTTTGCCCCTAACTGCCCTCCCCTATGGGCCTGGTTACCTCTAACTACCCTCTCCAGGAGTCCTGGTCACCCCTAACTGCCCTCCCCTGCAGGCTGGGTCCCCCCCAACGGCCCTTCTGAAAGCCCAGTCACCCTTAACTTCCCTCCTCTGCCCCAGTCTGGTCACCCTTAACTTCCCTCCCCTGCAGGCTTGATCTCCCCAACTGCCCTCCCTTGTAGGCCCAGTCCCTCCCAACTGCCCTACCCTGCTAGCCTGATCACTCACAACTGCCCTCCCTTGCAGGCCTAGTCCCTGTCATCTGCCCTTCACTGCTGGCCATCTTGTGGTGGCCATCTTATGTCCACATAGGGCAGGATCTTTTGACCACATGGGGGCAGTCATCATCTATGTTGGAGTGATAGTAAATCTGCATATTACTCTTTTATTAGATAGGATAGATGCCTGGTACATGGGTGGGGGCCAGCTGATTTGCTCTGAAGGATATCCTGGATTAGGGTGGGAGTTTCCTTGGGGCATGGGTTGGCCTGGAAGAGGGGTCTGTGGTGGTTTGCAGGCTGACCACGCCCCCTGGAAACACAAGTGGAGGCCCTGGTATCTGACATTTATTTATCTCTTACAATTGAAACTTTGTAGCCTGGAGTGGAGCCCAGCCTTCTGCTCGCATAGCCATTGAAACTTTGTTGCCTTAAGCAGAGGCCTGGGCCCACCAGAGTTTGCAGAAAGCTTGGCTTCCTCCATCTCTTTTGCTCTCTTTGTGGCTGTAGCAATCTTGGTTGGGTTAACTTGCATGTTCACTCTGATCCGCTGGTGGGTGTGGCTTTGTGGGTGTAGTGGGAGTCTGGTCAATTTGCATATTACTCTTTTATTAGATAGGATACACACACACACACACACACACACACACACTCTAGTGATCAGTGCTTGAAATTTGTGCACATTAAAAAGGAATTAATTAGAGGAAATATTTTAATATTGATATTTGCCCTTTCTCTATAATAGAAGTGTCAGAGATGAAAGAAAATGAGTAAAATGTATATGAAAATCTTCCTCCTGTCAGAGTCTGGGGCCCGCTACAGGAACCAGAGTAAAGTCCCTGTCCACCCACATCCTCTACAAAATCACACAAGACCCAGACTGAGCCAGCCCTACCTCCCTTGGGCTAGATCCAGACCTGGCCAGCCCCAACCTTATCAAGCCCCACCAGGTGGGGGGCACAGCCTCAGATCCCACAGCCTAGTGCCAGGGCATGGAGCACAGCCTGAGGTCCCCTGGCCCGGCACCAGTGTGGGGAGTGTGGCCTGAGGTCTCTTGTCACCAAGTGGGGGGCACAGCCTCAAGTCCTCTACCCCAGCCCAGCACCATGCACCTCAAGTCCCTGATGATTGCTCGTTAAAGCTCGTTATAGGAACTCAGCCTCTGCTGTGATTGCAGCCACCTTGTACTATGAGATCCTTGCCTCTGCTGTGGACACAGTCATTTGTTATGGCATGATGGTCAATTTGCATATTCCCTCTTTATTAGATAGGATTACTCTTTTTCTGCTTTTGCCAGCAATACTTAAAGAAATTCAAGTAATATTTGATGGATAAATGTAAAAATGAAAGCATGAATGAATGGATTCAGTGTCTTGTAGCTTCAGTTCTGTAATTATCAAAATCTATAAAATATTATCTATAAAGTTTTTATTTTGTAGTATGTGAAATATGAATTATTTACAAAAGCTAACAGAATAGATGAATCCTTTCTCATCTAAGAGTGTACAATTATTTTCATAACCAGTTTAGACAACACTGAATAAATTCACAGCCACTCTACCTATGTCATCTCTGCTGTGATGTTAGCAGAATTTCTAAAACCAAAGTAACATTATTTACAAGTTATGTCATTGAGAACTGAAAATGTTATCACTGGAGCATTACTTTGAAAGAAAAATAATGTTGAGATACTTTTATTTATAATTAAATGGAAATAACTTTGCAGGTTCCTAGAAATAAAATGTGCCATATGCAAGTGAAAAAGTTCAATAATCAAGGGAAAGAAAACCTTATATATTTAGTGCTTTCTTAAGATTTAATATTTTTTATTTGAAATAGTTATTTGTGTATTTGGAATCTCTAAAACTATTGCATGTATACTGGATGGAATTATTGCTGGAAAGAAAGTTCTATTCCTAAAATCGGCACAATTGACAATCATTTGTTAATATCCCAACTATATTCAGAACATCATGTTAGACAATGGAGATATAAAATTTTTAAAGTCTTAATAACTGTCTTCGAATTGGGTACAATGAAAAGGGTCATGGACAAGCATACTTATAGTGTTAAATACAAGGAAAGCCCAAACTTATTATGTATCAGGTACTATTAATAGTTTCACAGGATCTTTTTCAACTAATACTTCACAATGAGTTGTAGTGAGTTTAGTCAGTTATAGCCTTTCTCATAATAGGAAACGTGTACAGAGAGATTATGTAACTTGCCCAAGGACACACAGTGAAATAGAGAAGGTGGAATTGGCAGTACAAACCTAAAATTTAAGTTCTTAAAAGCTATGCTAAGTAGGTGATTAATTTTCCTGAAATTTTATAATGTTGCAGATAATTAGCATTTTAAATAGAGTCTAAGCAAAAGATATTCTATATGAAGTCGATAAAATAGTGATGCCATAGAGATGAAACCACAATTTCAGGAAAAATAAGTGGTGAAGAACTTGGCTGTAATTTAGGTTGCACTAAAACTGGAAGAGTAAATTGAAATCTGAGTGTGGGGGCTTCAAATGGTAAGGCGTTAGCACACAGTATATTCATTCACTCATTCTTCTATCAACGTTTGGGCGTCCACTGTGTGCAAAGCTCTGGGATAGTGAACAAGGGAGGAAACCCCTGTCTGTGTGTAGGTAACATTCTAAAAAGAGTGAGGGACCATAAACAGATAAATATGTAATGTATTCTGGTAGTGACAAGTGCTCTGAAGAAAATAAAAGCAGGTATAGGCTCTATCTGAGTTTATCCCATGCCTGGACCATATATTCCAGTAGCATCAAACTATTACTTTTCCATGTACACCCCTGAAATGGTTATCCTGCTATCCTTTCTGTTTGCCCAAATGGGAATTCTCTTCTCCCTACTGCTTCTAATCATCTGACTCCCGAGGTATCACCTAATTTTTTCCATAGATCTAATCTCCTCCAAAGTCTTCTGGGCTCTTTCTGCCAGGGAAGGGGATGTGCCCTATGCTGTCCCATTACCTCATGCTTAGGCTCTTGTTATACTCCATCATTCCTCATACTTCATTTATTTGTTTCTCCCATAGAACGGACACTGTAAGGTTCGAGGCACAGGAAACGGGAGTTAGAGACCAAGGCATGTCTCTAACTCAAGGGGGTTTGTTCCACACTAATGAGAGAGGTTTATTACGGAGGAGGTAGAAAAACCAGGATTAGAGGAGACGGGGAAGAAGGAGAGACCCGCCGGACTGCCTCCAGACTGGGAGACAGTAATGTGTGTGGCAGTGACCAGGGTCCCCGGGCACTTGGCACACGCTGATTGGTGGTTGAGTGTCTCCAGAATGTCCCTGCAGCAGATGTCGGTTATGTCATAACTCTGCCCACCAGTTGGGGGGAGGAAGAATATATCAGATACTTTCTTAATGTTTTCATGATGCAAGAATAAGTAAAGATGGGATGAGAAGCAAAGAAGAGATATGGCATTTGGGTTACTTTTAGAGATGAAAGTTGACGTGGTGATATGGCACATAAGGGAGTGATAAATAACTGACTTCGGAGGAGTTAATTCCTACAATTTGGCAGGTATTGAAAAGCAAACAAACTCATCTCTATCTGTTTGGAAACAAACAAACCCCCAAACTATGTATTTCCTCATTGCCCACCAAACTTTACACAATAGGAGACACTAAGAAATGAGCTCCAGGACTTCTTAAATCTGCTAGCAAATACAAAATGCTTAGGTGAGGTAGAAATCTAAATTAACACACTGGGGATAAACAGTCACCTTTTTCTAGTTAATATAGGATGCATTTTAAACAAACTCTGAATGTGGAATGTTTAACATAGTCCACTATAATATTTTGAGGCATTTTATTTTGTGTAGAGATAACACAAATGTGTTATAAATATTATAAGTATGAAATAATATATGTGTTATAGCATAAATATAATATTAATTCAACTATTACTAAAAATGAAAGAATTGAATTTTTTGAAATATAATTTTTATTATTTTCTGATAATAACGTTCTCTGTACTCATTGCATTTACCTTAAAAGTGGTTTCTAGGTGAACCTAACTTTTTTTCTTGTATTCTCCTTTTGTTGTTGTTATGTTTATTGTTTTATTTAAAAAATACTTAAAGATATTTTAATTTATTTAAAAATTCTTCACAACCTCTGCTAATTGTGCCCATGGATTAGAATAAAATACATAAATTACAAGGAGTGGTTGAGAGTGTGGTCAAGGAGAATTTTTCTTAAAACACATTCTTGGGACTATCCTTCTATCTATGCTGCCAGCATATTGCTCAGAATTAGCTGCAAGATTAGCTAATTTATATTGGGCCTGTGAGAGGCCTTTGAGAAGGTTAACATTATTAGTAGAACTGATAACTGAGATGGGAATAAATAAGTTGTGGGAGTAATAGCTTTATGATGACAAAAATCTAAACTTTTTTTTAGATTAAAGAAAGGCCTTTAAAGAGGACCTAGTGATAAGAGAATATACAGATCTTGTAATATAGAAATACACACATGAAACTATATGTTAGTGTTGACCAGTGTCACCACAATCAATTTAATAAATAATATTTTTAAAAAGGAGAATATGAAGAGGAGTAGAAATGGGGGGCCGGGTATAAGCAAGTGACTTCAGAAAGCCATATGGTGCTCTTGTCAGGAAAGTGTTCTCTGTTCACTTACTGTATTGTCTGTCACCAAACCATTTCACAAAAGGCTTCAGGATATTTAGTTTTATAGCACTTAGCTCATATAATATGTGGTCCCCTGATAGGAGTAGAAAACCGTTGTGTTAATTAATCTTCTTCTGTGTTACTTCAAGTGGCATCCAGTGGCCCTGGCTTCTATATCTCAGAGGCTTAGAATTTCCACCTGTAATGGACCATGCAAATTCATTTCTCTCAACTACGGAGTGAGACATAAGTAAGGATGACTGAGTGAGTAGCGTCCCCAGGATCAGACATGTCAGTCCATGCCTCCTCAGCTTTACTTCTAGGTATTCATCAGGCTGGCATTTCAGTTCTTCCCTTCAGGAAATGGAATGAAGTGGAAGAGAAGGTCACACTATGATGTGTGGGCCTTTTCAGGCATTGAAATATAGCATGCTCATTATTTAAATTAAATTTTCTGACTTTAATTAAAAGCTCCTGCGAGTTCTACATTGATTTTATAGAAAGGATGCCTTCGGGAAATGATGAGTTGCTTTCATCTGAAAGCTTAGGGATTTGTTTTAATGTGCTATGTTTATCTGTTAAATTTTTATTTATTTATCTTTATTGTTAAAAGTATTACAGATGTCTCCTTTGTTTTGTTTTGTTTTTTTCCCCCACTGACCCCCCTCCACATCACACCGGGCCCTCCCAGGTTTTCACCACACCATTGTCTGTGTCTATGGGCTATGCATATGTGCATAGAAATTCCCCAGTTAATCCCTACTCCACTTCTGCACCTTGCCTTACCTCTGAAATGTGTCAGTTCATTCCATGCTTTTATGTTTCTGGATCTATTTGTTCATCAGTTTATTTTATTTATTAGATTTCACTTATGAGTGACATCATGTAATACTTGTTTTTCTCTGACTGGCTTATTTCACTTAGCATAATAATCTCCCTGAAGAATATTAGCCATTTAAATTTTTGAAAAGATACTTTATTTATAGTCTTAATTTTTTTTCTATATTAATTTTCTGACTTTTTCTCAGGCAAATCTGCTATTTTATAATCAATTTCTGTCCTTCGTCTTCTGTAGCTCTTTTTGCTCTCATTTTACTCTTGGTTCTTTTCCTCTGAATTCTGGTAGAACATCTCAAACTCATCCTCCATAACACTGATTGGATTTACCCTAGGACCCACTCTTTCCTACTGGCACATATATGGATTTTAATGTTACTATCTTTCCATTTTTGTGTCTCTTCATAAATATTGTTTTAAGATCCCACTTTTCATTACCATGTGCTATTTGTTCATTGGAGAGGGGGGAATCCTTCTTTATTAATCAATTTTATAATTATTTCAGAGAAATCTGCTATCATGCATTCTATCAAAAATGCAAACATTCTATATAATAAAAGGGTAATATGCAAATTGTCCCCTTGATTGGGAGTTTGACCAGAGTTCAACCAGGGGGTGGGGCTAGCCCACCAACTACCTGGGGCCCCTCTCCCTGCCCGGCTTGATTGGGTAGGCCGGCCAGACCCTACCCCTGCACGAATTCGTGCACTGGGCCTCTAGTTTAACAATATTTTTTCTAATGTCTATGTTATTATGTTGTTCAAAGCTATATAATCTCAATCAATACTTTTGGAAGTTGTATTCCCTTTTGTCCACCCATATTTTTTCCTCAAAGCCCATATTTCTTTGTGTCTTCCTTCTGCCACCCCTGTTCAACCTTAATACATGAAAATTCTCTTAAAAATCATTTTGCTTCATGAGTAATATTTCCTCTGACTTCTGATGCTTACTTCTTTGATGGTTTCCTCAGCCTCTGTGGTTCCAGGCCCCTTCCCAATGCCATGATTTCCTGAAGCACTTCACCTTGGTCCCTTTACCTCTCAGCAGGTTCTGTTTCTCATGTGGTGAGAGACAGAAGTGGGCAGCAGACAGTTTCAATGTACAGTTCCTCTGTGGTAAATGTCTGGGTGTCCTGATTTCTGGTTGTCTTTTTCCTTGGATATCTGGGCTAGAATCAGTCAGTAGGAAAGGAATAAAATAGCTTCTGACTTTTAAAACCAACAGGTCTTCCCTGTTTTCAATGTCAAGGCATGAATTAATGAGCTATTGATACTTTTGCTCAATCCAACCCATTTCCCTCATGTTTAATTGAAATTTTGCTGAGATTTTGCCCTGGCAATAGCTTAATTACTGGGGTGTCCATGTTTCTTTTTCTCTTGTTTTGTGAAAATGTGTATATTTTGCTATTTCCAAGTCACCTGAAATAAAGGCACACTTTGGAGATATTGGGGGTTCAGTTCTATATCACTGCAATAAAGTTAGTATCTCAATAAAGAAAGTTGTGATTTTATTTTTTTGCTCATGGAGAATCTCACCTTCAATTTGTAAAACAGCATAATACCTGCAAAGCAAAATAAAGTAGAGTGCAATAAAATGAGGTGTGCCTGTACTTTAGTGATAAGTTGGGAGGAACTACAGAAAGACCAGCCTGCTCAAATGCAGTTTTAAAGGGAAACCCCAAAGTAAAAAATACGTTTCTAAATATGGTTATCTCTGAAAATTTTAAAATAAAATATATCTTATAATTAAGATAGAAATAAACATCTCTGAGAAATAGCTATGCTATAAATGCTGCCTTAAGCCAATACACACCAAAGGTTGTTTTGTTTTTTGTTTAATTTTTTAAAAAATATATTTTATTGATTTTTCACAGAGTGGGAGAGGGATAGAGAGTTAGAAACATCAATGAGAGAGAAACATCAATCAGCTGCCTCCTGCACTCTCCCATTGGGGATGTGCCCGAAACCAAGGTACATGCCCTTGACCAGAATCGAACCTGGGAACTTTCAGTCATAAGGCCGATGCTCTATCCACTGAGCCAAACCGGTTTTGGCCACACCAAAGGTTTTTTGAGGACATTAACATAAAGTTCCAGATTTTAGTAATCCAGATGTTGATTAGTTACCCTCTGCCTCTTATTTTCCCTAAGCCAGCAACCATTGAGCCCTTCTGTGTTTTCAATAACCATTTAGCAGAGAAGGGAGGTCGCATATTCTTTATGCTTTGGAGATTAATTATATAGTCAATTATCTAAAATTCACATGGATCATGGCTGCATTCACATTAACTTAGGCTCAATTAACACACTTAGAATCAATTTTCTGTGGAGTTTAGCCAATTGGCTTTATAAGCTCCTGGCTCTGAAAGGTTAATTTTACTTCTGATCATTGGTAATATGACAAGCTACAGTCCTCATTCCTGTTATTAAAGTCTTCAGGGCTTTGATTTTGTTCATAAATTGAACAGGGCCAGCATGTGGTGTGATGGCTGTGACCAAGTTCCTGGCTGCAGGCCATATTGCTCCATCCTGGCAGCTGTCCTCTGCACAGATGTTGGGTGCACACCTGAGCAGCAGGTTCACAATCCTAGTATATTGGAAGGGTCACCAAGAAGAAGACCTTGTTTGACTCAGAGGGATGGGCAGGGAGTACGTTGTCTGCACTTGAATCTGAGTACTGTGCTATGAGGATTAAGGGAATCAGCAGGCCTTGCTTTCCTATAGTACAAACCAGCAGGAATATGGCTCTTTGTATGTTTAAACCTCTCCGAAATAATCCTTTAGGAAACATTGACAGTATGCTTAGGGCTCTGTTGAATACGGGAGAGCATGTAGTTCTTTTTTTGGCCAATGTTTGGGCAAAAATGTATTTATAATAAAAATTGAAACTGTTTATTATAAGATAATTTACATGGACTGCTATCATAGAAATGGAACTAAATAAGCATTTATTCTTGTGTATTTTTTAATGATCTTAAAAATCTAAGACATTTCTTTCTTCCTTTTATTATTAAGTTATATAAGACATTTATTTTAATTTTTATTTTATTTTGCTTAATTCAGGCTAAGGGGATTTTAATAAATACTTTTATTAAAATAAATGTTCATTAAACATAGATTAACTAGCTATTAATAGCAATTTACTTAAAATTAGCTAATCAGTGAAAAGAAAGGGAACAAGGTAAAAGCTTTAGCAAGAATTACACTTCTCATCATTCCTCCTGTGATGTATTAATTTATCACCTGCCAATGTCTGCTGCGATGTAAAACAGACATTGTTTTAATATATGGTCCTATCAAATATATTCTCTCTGCTACCGTGTTAGGGATCTATTTTCTAGACCTGAAGACTGGGAGGCAGGAGACAGGCTATGAAAATGCCAGCAGCAGAAGCACTTGCTGTGGTATTCTAGAGAACACAGAATATTTATCAAAAGAGCTTAGAGAAGCTTAGATCAGGAGACCTTGTTGGGTACATGTTAAAGTTCAGATAAGCAATCTTAAGGGAATTTAATACAAAGAAAAAATAGAATCAACTATCACCTATTTTGTGCTTATCTAATTTAAGGCATTATTGAATATGCTTTCACCTCATCTCAGTCTCATTAAATGTATAGGACATTTGCTATATTATTCCCCTCTAACAGATTAGTAAGTGGAGGCACAGAAAGTAGTTAAATACTCTGGATTACAAAATAGTGATATGCAGGGATGTAGGTTTCCAACTGCCCAATCTAGAACTTGCATATTAGTCAAGGTAGCCCCTAAGAAAAAGAAGTCAGGTGATTTGGGGGGAAGAATAGCCAAAGCTTCATTAAGCTGCCTCTAGTTTAGGATTAATTTGAATAAAATTAAGGCATAATTATGTACTGGGTCAGACCAGAGACAATGCAACCCCATTAATCCCAACCAGCAAAGAATGCAAGCAGTATATTCTGGCAAAGCATGACTTTTCTCTTTGACAGCAAGCTAGAAAATACCATTCCCTACTACACTTCAAGGACCAAAAGATAACTAATATTTTTTTCTATTAAAAGGCTTGTGTGTGTGTATATATATATATAATTATGCCCTATTAGTGAAAGACACTGAGGTCTACATAGCAGAAAATAATCCACATAGCATTAGTTGACATGTTAGTGATCTGGAAATTAATCTTAGCATAAAATATACTTGAGTCTATATTGTTTTTTATTTGACATTTAAAATGGTTTTCAACTGTCAAGTTTTTAAAAAAAATAAACTTAAAGTCAAGTTTGTAGACCCATCGAAGCATTTAGGATCTCATGCTATTAAGCTTCTTCTTCCTAGAGTAAAAATGGCTGAAACTAATTTCTTTGTCAACAAATAATGCTGGAAGAGAAAGCAATATATTGCGGCAAATTTGAAGAAATGACTATTAGGAAAAGTTATTTAGCGTGGGAGGTTCTTCTGTAAAGTTGGTAAAAGATAGATATTTCTAACACATCTGAACTTAGAATATTTACTGAATTCTGTATATCAATATTATAATACTAGAGGCCCACTGCCCGAAATTTATGCACAAGGGGAGGAGAACCCTCAGCCCAGCTTGCACCCTCTCCAATCTAGGACCTCTCAGAGGATATCCAATTGCTGGTTTAGGCCCAATCCTGGGGATATCCTGGGGACTACTCTCACAATCTGGGACCAATAGCTCCTAACTGCCCCCCTGCTGGCCTGGTCACCCCCAACTGTCCCCCCTGCTGACCTAATTGCCCCTAATACCCCCCCTCTGCTGTCCTGGTTGCCCCTAACTGGCCCCCCTGCCAACCTGGTCATTCTCACTGCCACCCCCAACTGCCCCCCTTAGGTGTCCCCTGGTGGTCAGTGTGGATCATAGAGACTGATCCTTCCCTGATTCAGTTGATTTGCATATTACCCTTTATTATATAAAATAATGATCCACCTTGGGTTTCTAAGTGTATTGAAGAATAATAAAAGACTTACTAGTAGTGTGAATTGTAAACTAAGGGAAACAAGTTTATGCATTAAAGTATGTGCTATATTTAAATGTAAATTATTAAGATAGAAATGACTGAAAGGACATTCCATTTGCTGGCATATTATTGTGATTAATTCTGCAATCTTATCAGCCATCTCATCTATTTTCTTAACTATCACGCAGTGAATGACTGGTTCAGCCTATTACTTGCTAATTATTGTCAAATTATCCTTTTATTACTAGTATTTTTCCCATGGAAACTACACAATGGAGAGATTTTACTCTATCATGGTACTCTGAATTGTAAATAATGGATTTAAAGAAAAATGTCAACTTTTCAGTGACTCAAGTGAGCATACAGATTACTTCATTTGAAGATCACATTTAGTGCAGGGAAGAAACTGGGAGTATCAAAATGAATCAGAAGTAGATAAATAGAAAAGTGTATCTCTCCGTGTGTATATTTGATAAAAAATACTTTAGATGACAGCTGTAAGTATATAATAAAAGGAAACTACAGCATAAATATTAGCACAGAAAATTAAGTGTTTCTAATATGTCTACCTGGTTGGGATCATGAGAGAGGTTCCAGCCGGCATATTTAATTAAATCTAAGGGGCTGCTTTAAAGATAAGGGCAGAGTTCTCTCTGTGCAGACAGTCCTTTGATGCCCTCTCTTCTTCTTAATTCTTTTTTAAAGCTGGACTCTTAGTTCCCAAAGACAGAGAAAAGGAAGAATGGAGGGGGAGTCACCTATGGCACTCCACTCTCCTGGGAATTGTCTCTGATCACAATATTATTAGCCTTGTACTCATCTATACAGAAACTCTCTTATCTACTTCCTCAGTCCCATGA
Source organism: Lasiurus cinereus (assembly GCA_011751065.1). Lineage (NCBI taxonomy): Eukaryota > Metazoa > Chordata > Mammalia > Chiroptera > Vespertilionidae > Lasiurus > Lasiurus cinereus. The sequence continues at coordinate 62,970,952 of JAAGEH010000012.1, forward strand.
AGAATTTTTATGCTAATCATTGAATTCCTCCAAGCTCTGTGAATTAACAGTGACTTTTCCAAAATCTCACATAAATATTTTGGGTTTCTCCTGTCCTAATAATCACTATTAAAAAATAAATACATACATACAAACATACATACATACACACACAGGAAACCTCCCAAGACTTCATGTTCCCAGCAGATATATAATATTTGTTAACTTCTTTTATTCAACAAACATTTTTTTTGAGAACTGGTTATAATCCAGGCACTGTTGCACAGTCTGGGGTTACAAAAACTAAAGCAATAAATATGTAAATTTTCAAGAAAAATGATAGGTAATTAAGGACCCTAAAGAAGATCAAAGATATAATTGTTGAATGGAAGGCCAATTTTAGATTGGATGGTAAGTGAAGACTCTCTTGAAAAAAATAATATTCATACTGAGAACTGAATGCTAAGAAAATTGTGTTATATGATAATCTGGTCCACCATTACTGTGAAAATTGAAAACCCCAAAACAATAATTGATTTCATATATTTGAAGAAAAGAAATAAGTCCAGTGTGAGTGAAAGCTGTATGAGACAAATCAGGGAGGTGAGCAGGAGCCAGATCTCAGAGGGTCTTGTAGGTCAGGGTAAGTTATGTTGCTTTTAAGTTGAATCATACATGGGAAGTGAGGAGGGTTTTCAACAGCAAGAGTCAAATGATCTAATTAGGCATTTTAGCCATTACTTTGAACATTCTATGAAGATATATACCAAGAAAAGAATAGAAGCAAACAGGCCAGTTAAGGGACTATACGAGTTTTTAGGGAGGTATATTAAACTAGGGAGTTATATTAAACTAGGGAGGTAGTACAGTGAGTGTAGACTAGTGAAAGGATTTAGAATGTGATTTGGATTTAGAATTGATGAAATATCTTGAAGAGCTGGATATGAAACATAATGGGAATCTAGGAATTATCTATCACTTTTAAGTTTTTAAATTGGGTAACTAGGTGCAAGTCTGTTTGTGATTTGAGATATAAAAGTATGGATAAGGAACAAGTCAGAAAGAAGAACCAAGATATCATGTTAAGTTTAAGGTAATTAGATACAGAATTCTGGAACTTAAGAGTGGTTAGGACTGAACTTATGAATTCAGAATAAACATTTAAACTCTGAATCCCTGGAATACATAAATTTCTGTGTAAAGAAAATATCCACAGAGAAAATAAAGGCCATACAATTGACTAAATGTTTGTGGGGGCCCCCCCCCGAGTACCCCCTACCAATTGGTATGTTGAATACATTCATAATGTGATGGTTGGTATTTGTTGAGAGGTAATTACATCATGAGGGTAAAACCCTCCTGGAGAAATTATTGTCCTTACTAGAAGAGAAAGAGAGTCTCTCTCTTACCCTCTCTCCACATTAAGAAACTAGGAAGAGGGTTCTCATCAGACCTCAACCACGCTGGCACCATAATCTTGGACTTTCTAACCTCTAGAATTGTGAGAAATAAATGTTGGTTGTATAAGCTACCTAGTCTATGCTTTTGCTACAGAACCCAAGTGGACTATGATAGGGCACATTTATAGAGGAGGAGGAATAGCTCTCAAAGAAAGAACATGTCAGGAAACTATGGAGTCAATAGAAGCCAGGAACAGAAAGTTTCTATCATGTTGGATGCTGCTAAGAGGACAAATAAAATGGGGATTAAGGAACAATTGTGCATTTTGGAAAGTGGAGGTCATCAGTGAGCATGGGAAGAGCAGAATTATTTGAGTTATAGGCAGGAAAATGCATAAAATAGGTACAAAGAAAATGGATAATGAGGAAGGAGGTGAAGATGGCTATTACTCTCAACTCTTTTATGAAACGTTTTTGTAAATATAATGTTTATAATATTTACTAGAGGCCCAGTGCATGAAAATCCATGCAGTGGAGGGGAGGGTCCCTCAGCTTGGCCTTCCCCCTCTTACAGTCCAGGAGCCCTCAGGAGTCGACCCATGATGAGGGGAAGGTGATGCCTCCATCACACCTCTGCTGCTGCCACTGCCAACTGCACAAGTTTCAGCCAGCCCTGGTTATCTGAGCCTTAAGCAGCCCTGGGCAACTGAGAAACCGCCATCCAAGGCTTGTCTGCACCTTGGGTTGGCCATGGGAAGCTGGGGGGCTGCGGGGACTGGGAAATTCCGGAGTCAGGTGTGCAGAGCAACTAGACCTGCCTGGGGGTGGACCCCGCCATGCCGTGCATCCTTGGCAGGGCTGAGGGGACTAAGAGCCGCCATCTTGTGGCTATGGGTGCTGCCATCTTTGAGAGTGTGGCAGTTAATTAGCATATTCCCTCCTTGTCTTTAGGCCCTGCCATCTTTGTGTGGGTGTGACAGTCAATTAGCATATTCCCTCTTTATTAGATAGGATAATGAATATTTATAAATCAGGTTATAAACCGTCTATCTTGTTATCATTATCTTCAATAGAACTTGGTGCAGTCACTTCCACTAGAACAATAACATAGCTTTGGCTAAGATTTCAAATGGTCTTCAAATATGTTATATGAGGCTAAATTATGAGACTGCTCAAATTGGATTCACTAGGCCTAGCTTAGCTTCTTGAATATGGGGAAATTAATAATTTTAAGAAACAAGTGAGGAAAAAACTGGCTAAAGAAAATATTTCATTATGAATTAGCTGTGATATAAAAGCCACGTTTTCCTGACCTTAATAAAAATAATTAAACTACCAGAAGGTGATTAACCAATGCTATTTTACCATCAATTCATTCAATAATAATTCTGACTGTAAAAATTGAATTCTTATTCATTGACATATAATTTGAAACCTAGGAAAGGGATTGAGTTAACTTGAAATACCCATGTAATCTAAAAATGTTAACCACTAAAGACTCAAATTTTAAAAATAATAGCCAATAAAACTATGTTCAACAGTACAATTTTGAGCTTCTCAAAAAAAAACATGAAATATTGTCCATTTTAGTTGAGAATGCTATGCTATATCAGTCACCTATTCTAACTATTGCTGATATCTATATTTTTCTAGGAATTGTTAGCATTTGGCCACATTTTAATAAACTTAAAAGAAAATTTTTGCTAATCAACAACTATTAACTAATGTAAATAATTACTACTCAAAATAAAAATTATGTGTGGTTTTGCTCAGTTGGTTGAGCATGGCGTGGCTCAGTTGGCTGAGCATGGTCCCATGCACCATGAATTTGCTAGTTCATTTCCTGGTCAGGACACATGCATGGATAATGCTCCATCCCCCAGGGGGGAAGTGCAGGAGGCAGCCGATTGATGGCTCTTTCTCACTGATATTTCTCTCTCTCTCTCCCTCTCCCTTCCTCTTTGTATAAAATCAATAAAAAATATTTTTAAAAATGGCTTAGTTTACATAGTTCCTTTCTGAAAGGAAACTTGTGGATCCCTACACTGAATCTATTATTATGATAGTCAATCTAGCATTTCAATGAAAGATTTTTCTTTTTTAGTATAGGATGAAATAGATATTAGATAGAAGTATCTCTGTCTTTACATGATTGTTGCCAGACAGGAGGATTTGGGGAGCTGGGTAAAAAAGGTGAAGGAATTTAGAAATACAAATTGACAGTTACATAATAGTCAAAGGATTGTAAAGAACAACATAAGGAATATAGACAATAATATCTTATTAGCTATGTATGGTATCAGATGGGTTCTAGACTTATTGGAGGAATCACTTTATATGTTATATAAATGTCTAACTACTATATTGTGCATAGGAAACTAATATAATATTGAATGCCCATAGTAACTTAAAATAATTTTAAATATATAAGGTCAGTATTGGAATTAAATTAGCATTTCAAAATCCATAGAAATTTAAAAGATTTTTCAAACACCATATTTATTGATAAGTGATATAACAAAATATTAAATTGACTCACCATCTTTAGTAAATGCTTCAGTATTCTATGGAAAGAAATTTTTTGGACTGTAATATGAATTTTAAATTTAATAAGCTAATGTGTGATAAGTGTTCTTTAGGAAGACACAGTTGAAAGATTAAGCTCATTCTGGACAGTGAAATTGCAGTTTCATATAAATTTGAATAATATAAAATATTAGTTTTTAATTTTTTTAAACTTCTTTATTCATTAAGCTATTACATATGGGTTCATATTATCTCCCCATTGTTCCCCCAGCCCCCCACTCATGCCCTCATCCCTCTTTTGCCTGTATCCACTGGTTAGGCATATATGTATGCATATAAGTCCTTTGATTGATCTTTCCCCCTCACCCCCATCATCCCCTACCTTCCCTTTGAGGTTTGACAGTCTGATAGATGTTTCTCTGTCTCTGGATTTGTTTTGTTCAACAGTTTATGTTGTTATTATATTCCATAAATGAGTGAAATCAGGGATATTTATCTTTCTTTGACTGGCTTATTTCATTTAGCATAATGCTCTCCAGTTCCATCCATGCTGTTGCAAACAGTAAGAATTCTTTCTTTTTTACCACAAATACTAATTCTATTTTATATATGTACAACAGTTTCTTAATCCATTCATCTGGCTGATGGGCACTTATGCTGTTTCCAAATCTTAGCTATGGTGAATTGTGCCGCTATGAACATAGGGGTACATATATCCTTTCTGATTGGTGTTTCTAGTTTCTTGGGATATATTCCTAGAAGTGGGATCACTGAGTACAATGGGAATTCCATTTTCAGTTTTTTGAGGAAACTCCATACTCTTCTCCACAATGGCTGCACCAGTCTGCATTTTCAACAGCAATAAAGGAAGTTTCTTTTTTCTCTGCATCCTCGCCAACACTTGTCATTTGTTGAACTGTTGATGATAGCCATTTTGACAGGTGTGAGATGGTACTTATCATTTTGATTTGTATCTCTCAGATAGTGATTTTGAACATATTTTTATATGTCTTTTGGCCTTCCTCTATCTTCTTTCGAAAAGTATCTATTTAGGTTCATTGCACATATTTTGAGTTGTTTATCTTCCTTTTGTTAAGTTGTATGAGTTCCCTGTAAATGTTGGAGATTAAACCTTTATAGGTGATAACAGTGGCAAATATGTTTTTCCATGCAGTGGCGTTTCTGTTGTTTTGTTGATGGTTTCTTTTGCTGTGCAGAAGCTTTTTATTTTGGTATAGTCCCATTTGTTTCTTTTCTCTTCAGTTTCCATTGCTTTAGGGGCAGTATCGGTGAAGAAATTGCTTCAGCATATGTCCGAGATTTTGCTACCTGTATATTTCTCTAGTATTTTAATGATTTCCTGTCTTATGTTTAAGTTCTGTATCCATTTTGAGTTTATTTTTGTGCATGGTGTAATTTGGAGGTCTAGTTTCATTTTTTGTGTGTGTGCATGTATCTGTCCAATTTCCCCAACACCATTTATTGAAGAGACTGTCTTGACTACATTTTATGTTCATGTCTCCTTTGTCAACTATTAATTGAGCTTAGTCGCTTGGGTCAATTTCTGGGTTCTCTACCCTATTCCATTGATCTATAAGTTTATTCTTGTACCAGGCTGCAGTACCAGGCTGTTTTGAGAACAGTGGCTTTGTAATGCAGCTTGAAATCTGGTATTGAGATCCCATTTACTTTGTTCTTCTTTCTCAGGATTGCAGCATCTATTCAGGGTCTTTTTTTATTCCAGATGGATTTTTGCAATGTTCATTTTAGGTCTGTGAAATATGCCATTGGCATTTTAATGGGGAGTGTGTTGAATCTATGGATTGCTTTGGGTAGTGTGGACATTTTAATGATGTTGTTTCTCCCAATCCATGAAGATGGTATGTTCTTCCATCTGTTTATGTCTTCCTCTATCTCTTTTTTCAGTGTCCTATAGTTCTCCACATATAAGTCTTTTACCTCCTACTTAAGTGTATTCCTAGGTATCTTAATTTATTTTTGTGCGATGGTAAATGGAATTGCTTTTTTAGTATCTCTTTCTGTAAGTTCACTATTAGAGTATAAAACTGCCACAGATTTCTTGGCATTAATTTTGTATCCTGCTACATTGCCTAATTCATTTATCAAGTCTAAGAATTTTTTGATGGAGACTTTAGGGTTTTCTATATACAATATCATGTCATCTGTGAATAAGAACAGTTTACTACTTTCCAATTTGGCTGCTCTTTATTTCTTCTTCTTGTCTAATTGCAATGGCTAATACTTCCAGTACTATGTTGAGCAGGAGTGGCGAGAATGGGCATCTCTGTCTTGTTCTTGTTTTTAGGGGAAATCGTTTTAACTTCTGCCCATTGAGTATGATGTTGACTGTGGATTTGTCATATATGGCTTTTATGATGTTGAGGAATGATCCTTCTATTCCCACCTTGTTGAGAGTTTTTATCAAGAAAGGGTGTTCGATTTTGTGAAATGCTTTTTCTGCATCAATTGATATGACTATGTGATTTTTCTCTCTCAATTTGTTTATGTGATGTAACATGTTTATTGATCTGTGGATATTGTATCATCCTTACATCCCCAGGATAAATCCTACTTGGTCATGGTGTATGATCTTTTCGATGTACTGCTGGATCCAATTTGCTTGAATGTTGTTGAGGATTTTGGTATCTATGTTCATGAGGTATATTGGCCTGTAATTCTCTTTCATTGTGTTGCCTTTATCTGATTTTGGTATTAGGGTAATGCTGGCTTTCAAGAAGGAGCTTGAAAGTGTTCCTTCCTCTTGAATTTTTTGGAATAGTCTGAGGAGGATAGGTTTAAGTTTTTCTTTGAATGTTTGGTAAAACTCCCTTGTGAAGCTGTCTGGCCCTGGGCTTTTGTTTGCTGGAAGCTTTTTGATGACTGCTTCAATTTTTTCCATAGTTATCATCCTACTAAGATTTTTAGATTCTTCCTGATTGAGTTTTGTAAGGTTGTATTATTCTAGGAATATGTCCATTTCCTCCATGTTGTCTAGTTTGTTGGAATAGAGTTGTTCATAGTATTTTTTTTTAACAATACTTTGTATTTCGGTAGGGTCTGTTATTATTCCTCCTCTTTCATTTCTGATTTTGTTTATTTGGGTCTTTACTCTTTGCTTCTTGGTGAACCTGGCTAGAGGTCCATCAATATTGTTTATCCTTTCAAAGAACCTGCTCTTGATTTCATTGATCTTTTGTATTATTTATGTATTTATTTATTTGGTCTCTATGTCATTTATTTATGCTCTGATCTTTATAACCTCCCTCCTTCTGGTCACTCTGGGCTTTTCTTGTTGCTCTCTTTCTAGTTATTTAAGTTGTAGAGTTAGATGATTTATAACCATTTTAAGCTCACTTTTAGTGGTGTTTCAAATATGCATTAATATAATTAATTCTATTTAATAGAGTACCCATATTTTATAAAATAGGCTTGAACTAAATATTTTCATTAAAGAAATATGTACTTGTAAAAGATTGTAAAGCTTACAACTTGTTCCTTTTGCAGAATGAAAACTGTGGAAACCTAATGAAGTCCATTTTAGTTTAATTGAGATATATTGAATTAATCTAGTCCCACTGTTAGTCTTGTACGCTGGAAAAAATGATGCAAGTTATTCTCTGCTAATTATGTTTGCATGCTCTTTTTTGAAAAAAGTAAAAAGGAAACTTAAACCAAATGAAACTTACTCTTTAGAATGCTTAATAAAAGCACAAGAGTGTTATTTAGATATAAAAATATTGCATTGTTATTTGAAAAAAATTGTGATGCAGGTTGGGATATTTTAATAAAGAGTTGAAATTGCCTTTGTGACAGATAAATTAAAATTCTCAGTCTAAATGGTCTTAAATGAACAGTTTACTTAGTTTCAATAGAACAATTGGGATGTATTTTAAAGAAATTGGTTCAACAGCTTCACATAAGATCACTTGAAGATTTTTAATTGTTCAGAGCAAATAAATAAACTCAAACATAATAAACACATAAAATAATACTATAGCATATATTTAATAAGGTCATAAAATAAAATAGTTTATAAATGTCAGGCTTACAAATAATGGAGGGATTATATTGAAGTCAACAAATAAGTTACAAGAATACATAAAAAAGAATAACTGTCTCTATGTGAGTTAATACAATGCAGGAATGCAATTAGCAAACAAATAACCAACCTGATGTTTAGCTGCTTTGCCCACTCCAAAATTCTGATCACAGTGCTCAGTTGAATTTACCTAATGGAAATATTCCTCTAAATAATCTAAGAAAAAATATTAACTCAGAATTTATAAAGACAAGATAAAGAAATAATTTTAAAAACAAACCTATACCATGAAATAAGAACTAGATAGTCACATTAAGCATTAAAAATATATAATATATTACAAGTAACATGCAAATTTTTCTGGAGTTCATATCCAATCTCTAATCACTACGGGACTAGGATAAGATTTAGCAACTTTAAAGAAGGTGAATTATAATAAAACATGCAGTAACATTTTAGAGGCTTAAACACAAAAAGTGCTATTTCTTTCTCACGCAATTTAGGTCATGTGGTATAGAGGCAGGATGGAGAGAAGGGCTTAGCTCTCTGAATTTATTCAAGGACCCATCTAATAACTCTTCCATCCATCCATCCTTAAGGACTCAGAGTTCTCCCACTGTATTTTCTGGGTGCAGCCCAGAGGCTGTAAGAAAATAGAGTGTATTATTTCCATCCAATTATATTGAGCAGAATTCACTCCTGTGGCCTTAAGCAACTGCATGAAAACCTTGGAAATGTAGGCTAGCCATGTGCCCAGGAGGAAAGGGTCTGATAGACCCAAGGCATTATCTCTACTGTTGAAGAGTTACAGCTTAAATTAAATATGTGGGTCATGTGTTGTTGTTTGTCTCTTTCTTATGCAGACACCATTTTAGCATCCTCATATGTGTAAATAAATGCCATCCGCCATTCTTAAGATTTCATACACACACACACATCTGTGTGTTTCTCCTATTACTATCTTATTTCAGACCCTTAATTTTTCTAATCAAGACTGATGAACAATCCATACTACTGATAATCTTCCTCTGAATGTTGTTCAGAGATCTTCACTTAGATTCCCAAGAGATATTTTGAAAAAGTAGATCTGATCCTCTCACTTACTACTTAAATCCATAAGTAGTTAGCTTTTCTTACAGCAAATAAAACTACTTAGCAGAAATTATAAAGACCTAAAGAGGTACTTAGCACATTCTGAAAAAAATGGAGAGTTGTTAATATCAAGGCTTCCATATGACTAGACAATTTTCCATTCTAGTTGTATCATGTCCTAGATATTGAAATTTGGCAGTTTTTGGTTTTTTTTTTGCAAAGTAATATCCTTTTTCTGCTCTGAGAAATGATAAGTTCATATGAATCATCCATGATCTTTTTTTTAATACATTTTATTAATTTTTTACAGAGAGGAAGGGAGAAGGATAGAGTTAGAAACATTGATGAGAGAGAGACATCAATCAGCTGCCTCCTGCACGCCCCCTACTGGGGAAGTGCCCACAACCAAGGTACATGCCCTTGACTGGAATCAAACCTGGGACCTTTCAGTCCACAGGCCGATGCTCTATCCACTGAGCCAAACCGGTTTCGGCTGAATCATCCAAAGTCTTGCTTGCTATTAACTTCTAAGAATGATACCTATTTGATAAAAAATTAACTTTAGATAATAATATTGCTGAAACATAGGTTTTAGGTAATTTAAAGCTTCTTTGGATATTTATCACTAGTTTTAGGATATACAATTTATATCTATATACTTTAATTTTTACATATGTATATGAGTGTGTGTGTTTGTGTGTGTGTCCTCACAGATCAGATACTATGATCATGCATATCAGATCTTTCTAGACATGAATGACCCCTGTATCCATTCTGCTTTGCTTGAATTTAAGAACCATCCCTGTTCTCCTCTCCTCCTAGGACAGGACAGAATTCCACTGTTTTTGTCATCCATAAAGACTGCACTTCTTTCAGTACCCATTCCCTTCCTGGTGAATAGTTGTGTGCCACCACTCTGGCTTCAGGCTGGGAGGAATACACTACTACTCATGTATTTATTGTGTTGCCCTAAGGGTCAGCAGAAGCAAGCTTATCATTCCCCACAGCCCAAATGAGATCAGTTTGACTTTTTTTTTTTTAATGCAATGCAATTTAGGACATTAGATAGCATAGTGACATTAAATTACCTGCCAACTCTTGTAACCTTCTCAGATCCATTTTAGAAATTTTTATGTGGCTGTTTCTTTCACTCTGGGACTGCCTTTAATTAAAAGCAGATGGTGACTCTCTTAAATCCGTATATCCAGCCTCAATATGACTTCCCAGGAGAAGAGAATGTTTCTATTATTCAGATTCCTGAGTCTTTATTTAATGTCCCAGAATTGACACAATACCTACAATGATACTGCATATGGCAATTTATTTCAGAGAATACTTTTACCCACAAAGCTGTTATTTAGCCCTTAGTTTCAATAAGACTTTTGCATATATAATTCATGCATTCATGTATCCATTCATTCATTCACTAAGTGAATATGTATCACACCAATAATGATAATCTTATATAACAAATAGCCTAATATGCAAATTGTCCTCTCAACTGGGAGTTTGACGTGGAGTTCGACTGCTTGATATGACATGCACAGACCACCAGGGGACATCGCAGAACATGATGGGTGTTGCTGATGCAACACTGGCTGTGGGCGGCAGTGGAGGCACCACTGGTCCCTATAGGGCCCAACAAGAGAGGGACTGTGGCCGAGACTGGTATGGCTCAGTGGATAGAGAGTCAGCCTGCGGACTGAAAGGTCCCAGGTTCGATTCAGGTCAGAGGCATGTACCTTGCTTGAGGGCACAATTCCAGTAGGGGGCATGCAGGAGGCAGCTGATTGATATCTCTCTCTCATCCATGTGTTTCTGATTTTTTATCCCTCTCCCTTCCTCTCTGTAAAAAAATTAAATAAATAAAATATATACTTAAAAAAAAGAGAGAGAGAGGGAATGTGGCAGGATGGTGGAGTAGCTGAGCAGGCAGCACTAGGCCAAGATGGGTACGAGCAGGGCCTGATTGCCCCACTGATTGCCCCATAGACAGCCAGGAGTGGGGCCACCGGGCTCCCAGGCACTGAGGGAGCTGGGTGGAGGGTCACCAACCCCAACCAATTGCCCCGCAGATGGCGATCAAGACACCTAGGCTGGTGCACCAGAGAAGCCCCCGCACTCAGCCTGCCCCATACCACATGGCCCCTTCCAGGAGAGCTAGACCACAGGGGCTGGTCAGACTCCCTGTGGGTTCACGCAGGAGCCAGTCTGCAAGGCCAGTAGGGAGAGAGCACTACCCACCGGGTTCCCAGAGATTCACATTGCAGCTCTGCCTGTGGCATCCAGCTTCACTCACTGCATCTCCCCATGGGGACTGGGCACTGTGATTCAGGTGAAAGGGGGCATGTCAAGGCCCAGGGGCCCAGGTGCTGCCCAAGACTCAGAGGTCAGCTGGGACCTGCCCTTCCACTCCAGATACTTGCGCTTCAATGGCTGGCCAGGCCTAGGGAACACACCCATGCACAAATTTTGTGCACTGGTCCTCTAGTAAAATGAAGAAAACAGAATCTTTGCTCCCACTGAACTCATTTTGTAAGAGTAGGAAATGATAATAAATAATAAAAAAAATTTGCTGTAACATATCTAGGTATGTAATAAGAGGAAAAATGATGCAAAGTAAGTGGTTTATGATTAATGGAACACAGTAGAATAAAAAAGTACAATACCAAAATCTAGGTTACCAAACCCCAGGGAACAAATCACTCTGTATGTGGGACGTGAAACGGGATTGTTAAAAGCTTGCTCCAATTCCTTTAATTGCCTATCGAGGAATCAGAAAAAAGCTGGGGTCTAATCTCTCCTTTCTTCATTTTATGTCCTCTGAATCTGGTTGTCTTGGGATTTATAAAATTATGAAAATGGCATGATTATATGAGGACTTGCAGTTATTTCAATGAAAGTCTCAGGTCTGCTTCCCTTCATTAGTGATGGATCATTATATTTTTAAGAGTGGTTGCTATTTAATATTATTTTCTCACCTTCCTTTACATTCTAATAAATTTTTTTCTAAGATACCACATATCTTTAAGCAATATAACAGTTATAAATGATCAAAAGAGTGTGGGTTTTAGGTAAATGCTAAGTAGCAATTTAATTAAGTCAACATTTTTCTTTTTAGAACTAAGTTATTTTGGCAGGTACAAACATATCCCTTTTTACATGACATTCACATTTTATGACAAACTTGAGAATAACTATTATTATTTTATCAGGAAATATATTTTCTTCACTATAAATGAATTTTTAATTTTTTATTAATGTATTACATGTATACATATCTTCCCATTGCCTCCCTCCACTTCCATGAATTTCCTAACCCCCCAGGGGTCTTGTGTCCATTGGTTATGCTTATAGGCATGCATACAAGTCCTTCAGTTGATCTCTTATCTACCTCACCTCACCCTAACCTTCCCACGGTAATTTGACAGTCTGTCTGATGCTTTTCTGCCTCTGTGTCTATCCTTTTGTTCATCAGTTTATAATGTTGTTTATTATCCATAAATGAGTGAAATCATGCGGTATTTTTCTTTCGTTGACTGGCTTAATTCACTTAGCATAATGCTCTCCTGTTCTATACAGGTTGCTGCAAATGGTAAGAATGTATTCTTTTTTATGTCAGCATAGTATTCCATTGTGTAGATGTACCATAGTTTTCTGATCCACTCATCTGCTGATGGGCACCAAGGCTGTTTCCAAATTGTAGCTATTGTAAATTGTGCTGCTATGAACATAGGGGTGAATATATTCTTTCTGATGGGTATTTCTAGTTCCTTAGGATATATTTCTAGGAGTGGGATTACTGGGTCAAATGGGAATTCCGTTTTTAGTTTTGTGAGGAAACTCCATACTGTTCTCCACAGTGGCTGCACCAGTCTGCATTCCCACCAGCAGTGCAGGAGGGTTCCTTTTTCTCTGCATCCTCACCAGCACTTGTTCTTTGTTGATTTGTTGATGATAGCCACTCTGACAGGTGTAAGATGGTATTGCATTACCATTTTGACTTGCATCTTTCAGATAATTAGAGACTTTGAGCATGTTTTTATATGTCTCTTAGTCTTCCTTCTGTCGTCTTTCGAAAAGATTCTATTTAGGTCCGTTGCCCATTTTTTTTATTGGATCATTTATCTTCCTTTTATTCAGTTGTATAAGTTGCCTGTAAATGTTGGAGATTAAAACTTTATCAGTGATAACATTTGCAAATATGTTCTCCCATACAGTGGGCTTTACTGTTTTATTGATGGTTTCTTTTGCTATGCAAAAGCTTTTTATTTTCATGTAGTCCCATTTGTTTATTTTCTCTTTAGCTTCCATTGCTTTAGGAACAGTATTCAGCAAAGAAGTTCCTCCAGCATATGTCTGAGATTTTGCTATTTGTGGATTCCTGTAGTTAGTATTTTTATAGTTTCCCTTCTTATGCTTAAATCCTGTATCCATTTTGAGTTTATTTTTGTGTGTTGTGTAAGTTGGTGGTCTAGTTTCATTTTTATGCATATATCTGTCCAATTTTCCCAACACCATTTATTGAAGAGGCTGTCTTGGCTCCATTCTATGTTCATGCCTCCTTTGTCAAATATTAATTCAGCATAATGGTTTGGGTCGATATCTGAATTTTCTATTCTATTCCATTGGTCTATATGTCTGTTCCTGTGCCAGTATCAGGTTGTTTTGAGAACAGTTGCTTTGTAATATAGCTTGAAATCTGGTATTGAGATCCCACCTACATTATTTTTCTTTTGTAGGATTGCTGTGGCTATTCTGTGTCTTTTTTTGTTCCAGATGAATCTTTGGAGAGTTCTTTCTGGGTCTGTGAAATATGCCATTGGTATTTTAATGGATAGTGCAATGAATTTATAGATTGCTTTGGGTAGTATGGACATTTTAATGATGTTGATTCTCCCAATCTATGAGCATGGTATGCTCTTCCATCTGTTTACGTCTTCCTCTATCTCTTTCTTCAGTGTCCTGTAGTTTTCCGCGTATAGGTCTTTTACCTCCTTACTTAAGTGTATTCCTAGTTATCTTAATTTTTTTTGGTGCGATAGTAAATGGGATTGCTTTTTTAATCTCTTTTTCTGTAAGTCCACTATTAGTGTATAGAAATGCCACATATTCTTAACAATTTTGTATTCTGCTACATTGCAGAATTTATTTATGAAGTTTATTAGTTTTTTGATGGAATCTTTTGCGTTTTTTTTATGTACAGTATCATGTTATCTGCAAATAAGGACAGCTTTACTTCTTCTTTGCCAATTTAGATGCCTTTTATTTCTTCTTCTTGTCTAATTGTAATGGCTAATACTTCCAGTATTTTTGAACAGTAGTGGTGAGAGTGGGCATCCCTGTCTTGTTCCTATTCTTAGGGAAAATGGTTTTAGTTTTTGCCCATTGAGTATGATGTTAGCTATGGATTTATCATATATGGCTTTAATTATGAGGTATGATCCTTCTATTCCCAACCTGTTGAGAGTTTTTATCAAGAAAAGGTGTTGGATTTTTGTCAGATGCTTTTTCTAAATCAATTGATATTACTATGTGATTTTCCTCTCTCAATTTGTTTATGTGATGTAACATATTTATTGATTTGTGCATATTGTTCCATCCTTGCATTCCTGGGATAAATCTTACATGGTCATGGTGTATGATCTTTCTGATGTACTGCTCGATCCAATTTGCTTGAATGTTGTTGAGGATTTTGGCATCTGTGTTCATGAGGGATATTGGCCTGTAATTCTCTTTCATTGTGTTGTCTTTATCTGGTTTTGGTATTAGGGTAATGCTGGCTTCATAGAAGGTGCTTGGAAGTGTTCCTTTTTCTTGAATTTTTTTTTGGAATAGTCTGAGGAGGATAGATTTTAATTATTTCTTGAATGTTTGGTAAAATTCCCCTGGGTAACCATCTGGTCCCAGGCTTCTGTTTGTTGGAAGCTTTTGGATGACTGCTACAATTTCTTCCATAGTTATTAGCCTATTGAGATGTTTAGATTCTTCCTGATTGAGTTTTGGAAGGTTATATTTTTTATAGAATGTGTCCATTTACTCCAGGTTGTCCAGTTTGTTGGAATAGAGTTGTTCATTGCATTTTTTATCAATTCTTTATTTTGGTGGCTATTTTTTAATTTTTCATTTCAGATTTTGTTGATTTGGGTCCTCTCTCTTTGCTTCTTGGTGAGCCTGGCTAGAGTTTCATCAATCTTGTTTATTCTTTCAAAGAACCAGCTATTGGTTTTGTTGATCTTTTGAATTTTTTCTTTGGTCTCTATGTTGTTTATCTTGACTCTGATCTTTACTATTACCTTCCTTCTGCTTACATTGGGCTTTTCTTGTTGCTCCCTTTCTAGCTCTTTGAGATGTAGAGATGTAGAATTAGGTAATTTATTACCATTGTTTCTTTCTTTCTTTTTTTTTTTTTTTGCAATAGGCTTGTAGAGGTATGAACTTCTCTCTTAAGACTACTTTCACTGTGTCCCATAGATTTTGGATTGTTGTTTTCATTGTCATTTGTTTCCATGATTTTTTTTTTATTTCTTCCTTGATCTCTCTGGTTACCCAGTCATTGTTTACTAGCATGCTGTTTAGTTTCCATGTGTTTGATTTCTTTGTATTGTTTTTATTGTAGTTGATTTCCAGTTTTATGCCACTGTGGTATGAGAAAATGCTTGATATTGATATGATTTCTATCTTCTTGAATTTGAAGAGACTTTGACTATCACCCAACATATGGTCTATCTTTGAAAATGACCCATGTGCACTTGAGAAGAATGTATATTTTGTGGCTTGTGGTGAAATCTTCTGAAGATGTCAATTAATTCCATCTGATCTAATGAGTTATTTAGGATTGTTGTTTCTTTGCTGATTTTTTGTTTAGAAGATTTGTCCAATGGTGATAGTGGGGTATTAACATCTCCTAATAGTATTTCATTGCTGTCAGTCTCTTTCTTGATATCCTCCAGTAGTTTTTTTATGGTTTTGGGTACTCCTGTCTTGGGTGAGTATATGTTTACAAGAGTTATTTCTGCTTGTTAGATTGCTCCCTTTACTATTATGAAGTGGCCTTCTTTATCTCTTCTTATGTCCTTCATTTTGTGATCTAATTAGTCAGATATAAGTATTGCTACCCCAGCTCTGTTTTTCATTTCTATTTTCCTGAAAAACCATTTTCCATCTCTTCACCCTCAGTCTGTATATGTCTTTTTTTCTGAGGTTGGTTTCTTGTAGACAGCAGATATATGGGTCATGTTTTCTTATTCAATCCATTACTCTATGTCTTTTGATTGGAGCATTTAATCCATTTACATTTAAAGTTATTATTGATAGGTAATTATTTGTTGCCATTTTTATTCTTTACCCCTGTGTTCCTTCTTCGCTTCCTATTTCTTTATTTCTTTTTTTTTACAGCAGACCTTTTAGCATTTTTTGCATTGCTGATTTGGTGGTAATAATTTCCCTTAGTCCTTTTTTTGTCTGTGAATCCCCTGATTTCACCTTCAATTTTCATTGATAGCCTTGCTGGGTACAGTATTCTTGGATTCAGACCCTTCCATTGCATGACTTTGTATATATCATTCCATTCTCTTCTGGTCTGATGAGTTTCTGTTGAGAAATCAGTCACTAGTCTGATGGGCTGTCCTTTGTAGGTAACTTTCTGTCTCTCTCTGGCCACTTTTAAGATTATTACTTTATCATTGGTGTTTGCCAATTTAATTATAATGTGCCTTGGTGTAGGTATTTTCAGGTTCATTTTGCTTGGGACTCTGTGAGCTCCTTGTTTTTTTTTTTTTTGTTTGTTTGTTTTTTCTTTGCTTTATCAGGAAGTTTTCTGTCATTATTTTTTCTTCAAATAGGTTTTCTATTCCTTGCTCAGTTTCCTCTCCTTCTGGCACCCCTTTTATGTGGATGTTGTTTTGTTTCATGTTGTCCCATAGTTCCCTTAGGCTTTCCTGATTTTTCTTTTATTTATTTTTCTTTTTTTCTAGAAGCTGCTCTACTTGGATATTTTTTCCTTATTATCTTCTAGCTCACTGACATGGTCCTCTGCTTCTTCTAGTCTACTTTTGGTGCTTTCTTTTCAGTTCTTTACAGCAGTGATATCATTTTGTCATTTTTTCTTGGTTCTTCAATTCCTCTTGGTTCTTCTTCATTTCCTCTTGGTTCTTACTCATATTGTCGAATTTATCTTCCATTCCTTTCAGCCACCTTATGACCATTTCTATGAATTCTTTCTCTGGCAGTTTGATTTTCTCCATTTTGATCACTTTCTTTTCTGGTGATCCCTGCTTTTCTTTTATATGCAGGCTATTTTTTTTTATCTGCCCATGGTCTCTCTTTCTGGGTATCTGGTTATATAGTTCTCTCTCTCCTTATTCCAGGCAAAATTTGACCTTTCTGTGTGGCATGTAGAGCTCCTCTGAATCCAAGTGTTTGTGCCAATTGGGGACTGGTGTTCTGGAGCTCGCAACTGTTTGGTGGGTGCTGCAGCTGTAGCTTTTCGTTTTCTGTTTCTTCATTCTCAGCCTTGAGTCCTTGGCCCCAGTTGCTGTTTCTCCTTCCCTGATATGATGTCTCAAGTCCAAGGAGCTAATGAGAATTCAGCCAATAATACAGGCATTAACCTTGACCTGTGGCTGGACTTTTCCTAGAACAGGTGACATAGCAACAGGGATGCTGGGCCTCCTGCAGTAACCACTGTATAAATGAAATTTTAATGTTTGCCCATTATTTGTTGATATTTATTATATTCTAAAAATTTGTTTTAAATTTTACTACAGAATCCATTGTAAAAGAGGATTTTAATCTAAATAATTTTACTTTAAATATAACTTTCCTGTAAAATAAAATATGTATGCTGAAATTATATATATATACACAAATATATATATATATATATATATATTTGTGTATATATATATATATATATATACACAAATTTATAATTAAAGTTACCTTTATCTTACTATATGCTAATACCACAGGTATTTTAAGTTTATTCAGTAATTTTCATATATTGTTATATGTCCCTTCAATCCTTTTTCTATCTCTTCTCACTCTTTCTTCATTAGAACATATTTCTTTATGCTAATTCAGTTATTTATTATGAGTATATTAATTTACCTGTACTGTAAATTAAACAACATTAATAAAAGAAGCTAGCATGTTGTTCTGAAAACTAGTCACTGTTAATGGCTTTGATTACTATTTTACACATACATAAGAAGAGTGACTATCTGCATAGTGACCTACAGGAGCTATCCTATCAATCTAAGTTTTATTTTATTACTAGAATCCCAGTGCATGAAATTCATGCACCAGGGTGGGGGAGTCCCCTCAGCCCAGACTGCATCCTCTCCAATCCAGGACCCCTTGGGGAGATGTCCGACTGCCAATTTCAAGTTTCTCGTCATGTTAGGTCTGGATGTTGGGCCGAAACTGGCTGTCAGACATTCCTCTCACAATCCTAGACTGCTGGCTCCTAATAGCTCTCTCTGCCTAGTTGTCTTTAATTGCCCCCATGCCAGCCTTGTCACCCCCAACTGTCCCCCCTGCTGGAATGGTAGCCCCTCTTGGCCTCCCTGCTGGCCTGGTCACCCCATACAGTCTGCTGTTTAGCTTTTGGCTGCCCCTCACTAACCCCCCTGCTGGCCTGGTTGCCCCATGAAGCCTGCTATTCAGACATTTGGTCGTCTGGTTGCCCCACATGGCCTGCTTGTGCAGTCATTTGATTGTCCATCACTGACCCCCCTGACAGCCTGGTCATGCCATGCAGCCTGATTTTTCAGTCATTGGTCATCATTCACTAATTGCCCTGCCAGCCTGGTTGTTGGCAGCCATCTTGTGAATGTGTGAAGGTTAATTTGTATATTAT
Source organism: Lasiurus cinereus (assembly GCA_011751065.1). Taxonomy (NCBI): domain Eukaryota; kingdom Metazoa; phylum Chordata; class Mammalia; order Chiroptera; family Vespertilionidae; genus Lasiurus; species Lasiurus cinereus. Next base: position 62,989,871 of record JAAGEH010000012.1, read on the forward strand.
CTTTTTATTATAAGGATATACTCAGTAGAAACACTTATTCCAAGACATTAGCTAGGGGATAGATGTTCACTTCAAAAGATCTCATTGATAGATTTGCATCAGAAAAAGTGATATATGGTGATATATTCTGCATTTTACAGTCATTGCCTTATAAGAGTAAAAAGACCAGACAGGGCAAAGTAGAATTAATGGGAAATTAGAACAAGTTATTTTACCTACCTTACTCCCTTACTTTTCCCTACCATATATAACACATCTTTTCAATGATATTTGGAGAATATATAACATTGAAGTTGTTTATCTTGTCAATGAAATCTTTATAGACAAATTCAATTTGCAATTGAAAAATCTTACTAAGGCTGTTTATTTTCTTTGTAAGTAACTCTGTTGCCCAACACTACTTTGGTACTGACACTAAATGACAAGTTAAGCTTCTTTTAAATGTACCTGTTGTCGTATGTCACTTTCTTCCTTTCTTCAGGCTCCTTCATTGTGGAAAATATACCTTTGTGTACATCAGAACACCAAAACATTTGGGCAAGAGAGAATGATAACATCTGATCACTTATTTTATGTGTCTATCCTCATAACAGTAACTACTAAGGCTGTGTTTTTCACAGATACATCTACCTATGTTTTCATAGCATTTCTCACTGGGGAATGGAATCATTACCAAATTGTATGGGTACAAAATGGGAAGCTGTTAGTATGGTGAGATAACTCTCTACCACAAAATATTTAGTTCAATTAGTTTTTAGAGAGCATTTAATCTATGCAAATATATGAATATGATGTATTCCCTATACTCAAAAAGGCTTATAAATCGGTGAAGCAACATATGAATTAAATAGTAATATGCAACAATATATAAGGAAATTTCAAAGTGGGTTGTACATTCAAGATGTAAAGCAATTCATGAACAGTCCAAGACAAAAAATAACCCTGTGTTAACTCCACTGCTAATCAAAGGGACACAAATTTTAACAGCATGATTTTTTAACCCAATTAGCATACATTTTGATGCAGAGGACATAATATTATGAGAGATCTTACCACCTACTGAATTGGAAAGCAATGCAGTAATTCATACCAATGGAACTGAGAAAAGGCATGCCATTTGATCTTATAATTACATTCTAAGTGTCCTGCCCAGCTTGATGAAAGAACCATAAATTAAAGTTTATGAGCAAAGCTCTTCTTGTTAGTGTTATTAATAATCACCAAATACTGAAGCAAATGTTTTGAGATATGTAAATTATTAAATTACTAGAGGCCCAGTGTGTGAAATTCATGAGGGGGTGTTGGGGGAGATGTCCTTCAGTTCAGCCTTCTCCTCTCCAATCAGGACCCCTTGAGGGATGTCTGACTGCCCTAATTGGACTGCTGGCTCTCAGCTGCTCACCTACCTGCCTTCCTCATTGCCCCTAACTGCTGCTGCATGCCAGCCTAATCACCCTCTAACTAATCACCTGCCAGCCTGATTGATGCCTAAGTGCTCCCCTGCTAGCCTGATTGCTCCTAACTGCCCTCCTCTGTTGGTCTGGTCAACCCTAACTGCCCTCCCCTGCAGGCTGTAACATCCCCAACTGCTCTCCCTTGCAGGCCTGGTCCCTGCCAACTGCCCTCCCTGATGGCCATCTTGTGGTGGCCATCTTTTGTCCACATGGGAGCAGGATCTTTTGACCACATGGTAGCAGTCATCTTGTGTGTTGGAGTGATGGTCAATCTGCATATTACTCTATTAGTTAGGATAGAGGCCTGGGGAATAGGTGGGGGCCAACTGGTTTGCCCTGAAAGGTGTTCCGGATCAGGGTGGGTGTTTTCTTGAGGCATAGGTTGGTCTGGGTGAGGGGCCTGTGGTGGTTTGCAGGTTGGCCACTCCTCTGGCAATCCAAGTGGAGGTCTAGGATGTGGGATTTATTTATCTTCTACAATTGAAACTTTGTAGCCTGGAGCGGAGCCAAGCCTTCTGATCAAATAGACATTGAAACTTTGTTGCCTTAAGGAGGCCTGGGTCTGCCAGGGTTTGCATAAAGCTTGGCTTCCTCTATTGCCAGGGGAAACCCAAGCCTCCCTCCTCAATGGCCGTAGCCATCTTGGTTGGGTTAATTTGCAATTTCTCTCTGATTGACTGTTAGGTGTGGCTTGTGGGTGTAGCTGAGGTATGGTCAATTTGCATATTTTACTCTCTTATTAGATAGGATGGCATATCAATTATAATATCTGTAACCACTACTATACAAAAATCTCTTGGTATAAAGTTAAAGAAAAAGTATAGAATTACCTATACAATTTCATAATTTTCTATACATTAATTATAGAAAAATACCTGCAACCAAATATATCAAATTTTAATATTTTTACCTTTGTTATGTGGGTTTATCTGTGTGTGTGTGTGTGTGTGTGTGTGTGTGTGACTGTTTATAAGTTTTTATCTCTTGGCATTTCCAAATCTACCTTTGCATATCTATTATGGAAAACATGTATGAAGATATGTTTTTTTCAGAGTTGTTAGCTATGAAAAGATTTAGGTCTCTGGTTTTTGACTTACCATTAAGGGATGTTTCAAAAAGCACTACCAAATTAAAAATTCTATCTCCAAAGCAGTATGAAGAAAAGGTATTCACTTACATTGTCTTAGAAATCTATGAACAATCTTCTCAAATAACAAATGCGTATTTCAAAGTTTAAAAATTAAGGCATTTTTCAAATGCTGATTTACTACTGTATAGTTGGCATAAACATCTGTGAGGAAACATTTAACATGCCAGAGAATAATTGAAATTGTGGATGATGTGTTCCTGAGAACAACTACTATATCTGTAGCTTAAATAAACATTTTCCATTTCAAAGGCAGCTCAAACTGCACCATAGAGCTCCAGTGATCAAGTAAAAGGAGACAACAGACTTCTTCAAAAAGTCTGGACTTTTATGCGATTTTGATCAATTCAGAGTATAAATTCTGCTGCCAAGCCTAAACACATGAACAGGCTTATCTGAATTCTTGTATTCCAGGCATTTTGTAAAATATGTTCATGTCAGAAGCTTCTTTCAAGTAATGTTTATCATCATCTCCCTGATTGCCTAATATAAGTTTACAGCCAGTCTCCTAGGTGTAGTAGTATCTTGCAGCTCTTCCACGGAAGCCATAAACAGCTACATCTTTGGTAATGAATGTCAGACTCAGGACAGCCTAAGAGTATATTATCCATCTCCATGTCTACTGCCGACACACCAGGTGAGGAACTCATTCTATGGTCCATACTCAGACAAACCTTAATGTATAACATTTACATTTGATGCACGAGGAAGGCATTTTAGAGTTCCAGCCTCAGTTGGTTCTTGTGTTCTTTAAATGAATTTCTCTCCTGTTATGCAAATATTTGAAATCATAATATTTAGGGCTTTATAGGTCCTTGAAGATGCTAGTCTAAACATTTAAAATGTTCAAATTAGGAATCTTAAGAGTTATTTGTCTAAAATTATACTGATAGTTAATGGTATATTTAGAAGTAGAACTAAAAAAGTATTATTTCTACTCAAATGCTAATTATATTATATTAGATAAATTCACCAAATAATTTATTTCCCCAGTGAGTCTGATTAGAGCAAACACATTTCATGACATTTTAAAAATTTATTATTTACTATTCCTCCCTCCTTTCCCATTCACTTCCTTCTCCTCCCACCTGCCCTTTCTTCCCTCCTTCCTCTTCCTTCCTTCTTTTTTCCTCTTCCTTCCCATTTCCTCCTTCTGTCTATCCATTCCTGCCTCCCTCCTTCTCTTTCCTTTTCCTTCTCCTTTTTCTTCTTTCCTCTACTTTCCTTCCTCTCTCCCTCCCTTCCTTCCCCTTCTCTTCTTCATTTTTCCTTCCTTAATCTTCTCTCATTTCCCTCTTATTTTTTTTCCTTTCTTCCTCTTGAAATTGAACCACTCAAATGAGTTGAGCCAACCACTGTGCAATGGGAACCAACACCAAGCTTTTTCAGTGAAGCAAGTAGCTATTTTATTAAAAAATGGTGCCACAGAAGAGAATGAGCTGCTAGTACTTGGGTTTGAACTCCCCAACTCTCTGGTGGCTTATAGGCAGGAGGCTTTATAGAGAAAAAATTATGAGTAAGGGGTTTGGGGTTACGGGTCTCACTGATTGGTAATTGACTTGGTAAGCAATTAATTCTCTCCTATTCATCCGCTTCTCTCCTGGCATCACCTCGCCTGGTTTGGGGGAGATTGTGACTGAGCAGTTGTCCTGCTGTGTGAGCTGCAAAACCTATTAACAATGTGTGTCAAAGTTATCTTGAAGTGCAGAGGTGGAAACTATACATCTTGTGACTCTTGCTTACTGTATGCTATTATTACTTATAATGTCTTGCTTATTTGTTTTTCCAGCAGTCTAACAGGTCCTGGGTTAAGCAATTTATATAATGGTTAACAGGGTACTATCTGAATTCCTTCTGGTGTCTGTCAGTTTAAACTAGCTTGGGTAATAAATACCTGGCTCAGTTCCCTCCTTTAAAGCCTGTTTTGCCCCCATATATAAGTAGTGTTGTTATTCTCCTCTTTGTATGTTCTTCTGACTTCTATATAATATCTGTATTATTTTTCTCTTGTCTAACTATTGATTTTTTTGAAGGGTCCATATCAGAGCTGGTTATTATTTACTATCCTCCAATTCTTTAGTTCACTGCTTAACTCTTGCTTAACTCTTGTCTTTAATCAAAGGGCCAAAGAAGTCATGATTAATTAAATTCTTTTACATTGTAATATTCTTTTGAGTATTTTCTAGGTTATTACAAATCTTTTCACCACAAGTATATTTTTAAGGAAATTATATCATTTGTTTTGGATTAAACTTGATTTTCATAATTGTTATATAATTTTATGGATTATTGAGGCCTTCCCATACTCTAGAAAGATAGCATATTGGGGTATATTAAAACAGAATAATAGAATATTGGGGTATATTAAAACAAAGAACACTCCAGCATGCTGTTATCCATAATAATATAAGTATAATATACTAATTAGACCCAGCAACCTTCCAAAGCCAGTGCTGTGAGGAAAGCCTGGGTCCCATGTGCCAGAGGGAACCTAGTGCAGCAGCAGGGGGAAGGAAGGCCTACTCTTGCACCAATTTCGTGCATCGGGCCTCTAGTCTACTACTAAGTATCTAAACAAGCATTTGAACTTTATTTTTTCTTCTTAGTTTCTTCCTAAGCTACTTTCCTTAGCAACTTTTGAGACTATCAAATTACGTGGTTAAAATAAAAGTACTTTAATAGCTTTTATAAGTTACATTATAGCTTTGAAATCCCATTGCTTTAGTATGCATGTTACAAATATATTTTGAGTATGTAAAATAATTATTTCTTTGCCTCAGATTTAGTATTTCTTTCATCAGTTTATTCCTATTAATTCTATAGAAGAAAAAGAATACTACATTTTTGTTTTCTTTGTGTTTCTTATTGGATAAGAAGACTATCCATCATGGTTTGCCTGGGACAATTCAGGTTACTTCTTAGTCCCCCAGTGTAATATTTGAAGGAAACTCTTGTACCTCTCATTAGAAAAAAGAATACAAGAATGATATGGACACCTTAGTAACAGGTGATGATTTGCCTATTTATTTATTTTTTTATTCAAGTCTAAATGTTATCATTTAAGTTCATTTTTTCAGTGTATTTTGCTTGAAAAGCCTCATGCTCTCCAAGATTGCTTCCACATTTTTTAATTGACTTAGCACTTGAAGTGTTATTTTTCAACCATATTGCAATTTATCTTTTGCAGCATAAAAATGTAGCTCACATGTGTATGTAAAGCACAAGACTTACCAGTTCCTATATAATGTACATATCAAACTATGTTGCTAGGGTATGTTGTTTTGCTTTGCTATTTTATTTAAACCTAGACTGCTGAAATTAAAATTTAAAATGCCAAACAGAAGTTCTTTGGATATAGTGAACATGTATAGAAGAAGTGGAAATATTGTGCCAAGTACTTGGTTATAATGATGAATGTCATCCATCAATTATACTCAATCTGCATTAGGAGAAAGGTATCCTAGGTTTACCTGTTTTCTAGGTTGGTTCCCTTGGTAGACTTGCTTAGCATTCCCATGACCACCAGTCCTATTGTGGTATTAAAAAGTAAACATGTGTTTTAAAGGAGCTTAAAACCCAGGAACAAACTCAATTTCTACAGTCGCATCCCAGAGCCACAGAGACATGTGGAAACATTTTGGCATTTCATAAAGGAGTGCTTTCTTAGTATTTTTATAACCAGAAAACCTATATCTGTGGTGGTCTCATCAAGAGTTTATCATTGTTTAGAAGAATAATTAAATTTAGTTCCTCGTCAGAATATTGCAGTGTGAAATTTCTATGTTAACACTTTCTTAAGTGATAAGATTTGAGCTTTATTGTTGTTGATTTTATCCTCTTTTTTTCCTCTCCCTCAGTTTTTATTTAACTTACATTCCAGGTGACCCTCCAACCCCCACTCACATATAATACATGAGCTGTTTGGTCTTTCTCTCTCTTTGGTCCTATTATATCAGTGCCTCACAAAATTTTATGTTTTACTAGTGAAACAGAATTTTAAAAAATTTTTCCTTTTTCACATTAAATGAACATTTGAGAAAAAGGTTACATTAATTCAGCTTAAATCACTGACTTGAAATAAGAATTTTATTTCCTTTTTGGTCAAAGATTTTTTTTAGTTTGTTGTGGAAGTATTTGGTCAAGGTTTTCTTATTTGTATGAATGGAAAGGGGAAACATTTTAAAAAGTATTTTTTTAAAGTGCAAATCTAGAAAATTCTTATTTCAAAAGATAATCTAGAATGGTAATTGTAGGTGTACATATATTTAGGGAGAAATAGATGGTGGTGCTTTTTAATGAGAAAATCTGAGAGCATATAGGTTGAAGAGGAAATATTAGTGTGATTGGAAATAATCTCTGTGTTTTATTAAGAACGGAAGTAGAAAGGAAGATGACCTTTCTACTTAAAATAGTAATAAAGGAGAATCTGTAGCATGTATTTGCTCTAAGTGCTTTAGAGGAGAATTTAAGGAAAGACTATGTTTGAGTGACATTGCCTGAAATTTCTTCTATTTGAAAGTGACCTTATATTGACACCTGAAATCAAGGTTGAGGCTTGGAGTATTTTTACCTCTTTATTCTCAGGTGTCTTAGTCACTGGAGACAGAGATGGAAGGAAGAAAACCTCCTTCAGTGATTCACTAATATCATCAGATAAGCTCAACATGAAGGGCCAGAAATAAAATAGTAGAATTTTAAAGGAATTCTGTTCTCACACATTCTGAACTTGCCAACCTCAGATTGGATAAATTAATCATGCTCTGATGGAGTAGCCTGAGACAGCCAACCTTTGAGCATCTATTCTTCTCTATAATCAATACTGCAATTTAGCATTTAAACCTGCCTCCAGGCTAAAGGGCATAAAGAACTTACAGTGAAAAATCTTTATATTCTATTCATAATTCTTTGTGGGTAATGTGAAATGATTTTTAGTAAAAAACAAAATAGGGTTTAGGTTCCATAGTGGATGCATTTGTCAAAACTCAGTAAAGGTACACTTAAGATTTATGCATTTCATTTTATGTTAAAACAACTTGTTTTCTGACACTTAAAAAGACAATATCAATCAATAAGTATATATCATTATCAGTGGCAGTAGCAGCATAAAGAGCATAATCATTATCCTGACAATATTGAATCAGTGAGAGAGGAATAAAACACTTGTTCTTTGTTTGTTAAAGTTTACCTACACAAAGTCAAGTGATTAATGTCCTTACAGATGTTTTCAGATTTCCTCATATCTACCCTTGAAAGATAATCAAATATAATTTTAACTCCAATGTTAAATACAATATGCCTAGAAAGTTATACTGGCAATGTTTGTGTGTGTGTGTGTGTGTGTGTGTGTGTGTGTGTTATTAATATTAGTTAATTCATCTTTATGTTCCCAGGACCATGCATTCATTAAATATAAACAATATATAACCCTGATTCTTTGCACTCTAAAACAAAAAGGATTTCTTTGAATTCTGAATCAAAAGGTTAGAGGATTATAATACACACTAGAGCACAATATATGGTAGATTAAGGTTTATGTTCCCATTTCTCATCCAAACCATGGTAATACCTACAAACACTGATAAATATAAACATAGGCAAGCAAAAACAAACACACAAAATAACTAAATGAAAATTTGATGTCTCAAAAAATTTTCCTAAATTCTTACAAGTCAAAATAGGTCAGATTGAAGAGAAACCTCACAGAAAACACACACACACACACACACACACACACACAACATCATAAATAAAGGGAAAATTTGAGGTGCTTAGCAACCAAGAAACTTCTCCAGAGTCATTTTACCTTTCAAGAACAGAGAACTTCCGTATTTCACTAGCACATTGGATTACAACTTCAACTGAGGGAGCTACAAGACTAAGACAAAGGCTGAGAACAAGGACATGAGGAAAGCAACCTGTTTTGATTTTGATTTAGATCTGGCATGGCAGAGCATGAAAATTTCTGTACTGGGGTGAAACATAAGGGATCTCAAAATGAAGCCTAGATGTTAAACTCATTTGGTATTGAGAAACAGTAGGAAGTAGGAGGTGTAAGAATATATACTGCCTGTGCAAGAAAAATGTGAGAACAGATGAAAAATAGTAACTATGAAACCCTCTATGGAAATATAAAATTAATCAAAATGTAGACCAGTTGGTGAGAGACAGTAAAGCCAAGTAAATGTCTCAGGACTCTTCCTCAAGGACAAACTGAAAATAATTTTAAGTATTCAAAGAGTCATTATTTTCTAACTAATACTTTAACATACTAATATGCATTGTTGTAAAATATTGAATTATTCAGGACTTCTCTGAGATTTTTCTATACTAATATACATAAAAACGTCCAAGAAGTGAAATAATACATAAAATATCTCCCAAACTCCTTTAATTAGTATCTCTTTTTTAACTTTGAAATTTGGTGCAACTAGTATTCCGCAAAATCCGCTTGAAAATGCTGAATTAAAGTAAGCTTAAAGTTTAAGTAGAGAGAATAACACCGATCAAAAATTTCCATTCCAACACACCCATATTAAAATGGAGGTACTCAGCTAAGTGCCATAATATCAAGAGAAATAAAATATAGTCCTTCCCCTTAAAAGCATATTTGTAGCCTCAGGAAGATGTCACAAAAGAAAGACTGATAGGGATAAAAAAAAAACACATAAAATTAAAAAGAAAATATGTCTGTGGGATTTACTAAGATCTTAACCTTTCTTATTTAGGAAAAATTGAAAAGGAGTAAGATTCATATTTAAAAGAAAAAAGAAAAGAAAAAACTAGATTACTTTTATAAGTGAATGGTAAGTGGCCAAAAATGGTTTAAAGGGTAGACCAATGGTAAGGCTCAACTTCATCAATGTCACTGGATTGTTATTCATTTCATAAGTTACAAATGATTAAAGGCTTTGGGTTTAGAGCCAAACTCTTTGAAATAATTTTCTTACAAATAATTTTCTTAAATTTACATATGATTCCTCAACTTACTAATCTCTCCATTCTGGACTTATATAAAAACAGAAGTCAACCTTTTTTGATTTTTTACTGTGTCTTTTAGGAGTCCAAAAATAATTTTTCTAAGTTTTTAAATAACTTAACCTATTTAAAGCATTAAATCCTGTTGATGATATCCTCTTAATTGATATTTTCTTGGTTTGCATAGCAATTTCTCTAATCTTTCAACTTTAAAATCTCTAGTCCCTTTTATTTTCCAAGATTCTCTGTTGGAAATCTTTCTATTTTATTCATTCTTCACGATTTTGAGCTAATCTCAAAGGTTTCATTTATGACTGTGTTTTAATTAGGTGGTTTTGATATTTTCAGTGAAGAATATTCTCCTGATTTCCAGACTAAGTATCTACATATCTACTAGTCACCCTAACCTATATGCCCTAAGAGCAATATAACTCAAAATTATGTAACTCATTTTACCACTTTATTTCTACCATTTGTTTCTTCATACATATGTTTAATATAAGTAAGTCATTGTCATAGAACTTACGTGCCAAGACAGAATCCTGTTAGACACAGAAACTTTAACCTCTGCCCCTATCACATCTACTATGATCTCTAGACCATTAACAAACTTGTGAGTTTTACCTTTTTCTCAAACTTGTTAGTTTTACATTTTATACCATCTGGTCACTGTTGCATTAGCTCAGTACTCATTATTTCTCACCCAGATGACTGTATCAGTCACCTAAAGCCTTAGTGTAATATTGCTATTATAATGTTGGAAACTTTCAGTCTGAGGTAACTACTTGGAAGCATCCCTTGTGATATGTGGACATTATGACACAGTATATAAAAATTATAGCTTTTAATAAAATTATATAGTAATATCCCCAAGCATTTTCAACCTCGAGCCATATACAACTTGTGAGTGTGGGACCATATGGGACCACATGGGAGATTTGGAAGTGGATTGAGGCTAAAGGAACAGATGAGGAACCATCTATCTGGAAGATATGTCACACATTTAAACCAGAAGATCCATTCATCTTCCTGAGAAAAATTCACTTTATTTCCTGACAGCTTCCCAAGATTTTGAATTGTTTTTCTTTCAAATCTACTGATTTTTTCTTCAACTTTATAAAAATAGGGGGAAAAATCTATTTGGGCTGCAGCATAAGTTTTGTTCTCAGACTTCACAGGAATTGCTCACTTAAATTTGTAATAGTTCTCAGGCACATGAATTTCATGCCTTATATTTAATAACATCACTCTTTCATAAGGATGGCATTTGACAGCATGACTGACTCCTCAGAAACAAGAGCATTTCTAACCAAAATTTTAAAAATATTTTTGTACGTCTTATTCTGATCATAAGACACATAATTTGTGTACCCATATGTATCCAATATAGTAAAGAAGACAAAAAATAAAAATTTCCCATAATCATGATTTAAATAGGGGCAGAAGAATAAGAAGACACATTATATAAACAAAGACAGAAAGAAAAATGTTGATATCAAAAGGAGATAAAAGATAGAACACAGATGAACAAAATATATAAAATATTAGGTAAATTTTATACAAATAAATTTGAAAATGTGATAGAAAAATCAGAAAGAAAATACATTTGTAGGGGTGAGTCTGTTAAATCTACAAGAAATGATACTACTGTTTTATAACAGCTTTATTGAGATGTAATCTATATATATAAAAGGCTAAGCATCTGTCCATCAGGCCTGTAACTATGAATGCACTGACCACCAGGGGGTATATGCTCAATGCTATGCTCAATGCAGGAACTGCCATGACACACACTGGCCATCCTATATAATAAAAGCCTAATATGCAATGAAATGACCTGTCACCATGACACGCACTGACCGCCAAGGGGCAGGCACTCAACACAAGTCGGTGTTTTCCTACAGGGGAAGCCCCGCTCAGCCAGAAGTCGAACTCACAGCTGGTGAGTGTAGCAGCTGTGGCAAGAGCCTCTCCTACCTCCGAGCAGGTGGGTGGTAAGGAGCGAGGGGTCCCAAACTGTGAGAGCCCTAGATTGTGAGAGGGTGCAGGCCAAGCTGAGGGATCCCCCTCCCACCAGTGCATGAATCTCATGCACTGGGCCTCTAGTTTACATATTATAATGTTAACATTTGCAGATTACATTCCAGTTGTACAGACGTTTTTAAAATCTAATTTCAGAATATTTTCATCATCCTAAAAGGAAACCTTGTAGCCATTAATTGTAATTCCCTAATCCACATTTCTGTTTTTATAAACAAATCAGGATGTAAGAAAAAAAATGGAACATTTTTTAAAAAATTACATGAGGCTACAAAGGTAGCAAAAGAAACCCAAACAAGAAGGAGTGTACACATTGTCTATCTGTAGCTACCTATCAAATCTGTCTCTCTTTATCAAACTCTAACTTAGACATATATGTAAAATACTATATAAAATACTAACAAATCAAAATCAGCAGTTTATTGAAATAGCAAGACATCCTAATTAGGTATGACTTTCTCCACATCAGCAAGCAATGATTACATTTTGAAAATATTCAAAAATAATCAAATGATCATCTTGAAATATATCAAAGTTCTTATAAAAGGTACACATCTATCATTTTTTTAATGTAACTTTTGGCAAATTTTAGAATAAAAGAAAATAATAATCTTATGAACATATCCAACAGAAATCTACTTAAATGAGCAGATTTCCAATAAAGTAAAAAATGAAAAACAGATTTGCCAATGTCATTGAAAATGTTCTCTGCTTATACACACATAATTAGAATAATATACTATAATTATATGAGTATATATAATATAAAAGTAAATATATATTTTTCAATTTGAAAATTAGATATGAACAAATGTGTTTTGTATAATAAAAGTACATGGAATAAAATATGAGCACAATAAATAAATATACATAATCCATATCTATCATAATAATCTATAATAATAAAAGGATAGTATGCTAATTAGACCAGGCAGCCAAACGACCTTCTGGATGAAGTCACCATGGTGGGAGCCAAGGCAGAGGCATTTAGGGGTGATCAGGCAGGCAGGCTAGTGGTTAGGGGGGATCAGGCAAGCAGGTGAGTGGTTAGGGGAGATCAGACAGGAAGGCAGAATTGTTAGGGGCAATTAGGCAGGCAGGCAAGTGGTTAGGAGCCAGTTGTCCTGGATTGTGAGAGGGTGCAGGCCAGGCTGAGGGACTCTCCCACCAACCCACATGCATAAATTTCATGCAATGGGCCTCTAGTATTAACATAATACATCAGTTACCTGTGTTATACTCTTGATCATAGAGAAAGCTGTCAGAATAATAGATGATAGTATTTTCAAGAATAAGGAGAGTATTAAGTCAATAATATCAAGTAGGATATATATTTTATATACAAGTGTTTTCTATAGTAGAAAAAAGAGAGAATAACATAAGTAATGGTTTTGTTCTGTGGCTGGATTGATTATTTTGAGTAATATTATTTGATTTCATTCATGAATATGTAGTTTTATATTCTTTTTTTATTTGGAGTTTATAGTAATCTACAGAGCTATAAAGAACATGATTGAGTTTTGTTTCATATGTTTATTTACTTTGAAATTGCAGTAATGTATCTCCTGCTTTGGCTTGTTACAATTGTTCTAGGAAAGATCATAATCAATCTACATTTATACTATCCTTCTGTGCAACAGTGTGTATCTCAATTTGCCAATTTAGTAGGCAAAATTTGTATTATCTTGTTTTAACTTTTTTTTAAAACCAGACTAAACATTCAGAAAATTGTATTAACTATTTATATGTCTTAATAGTATAGATATTTTAAACATATTTATGGTGAAATACTAATTATTAATATTTTCTTGACTTGCAATTATATTTTTATATTTATTGAAAGGTGTGGTTTTTTCATCTTTGAGATACAAAAAAAATCACTAAAGTAATATTTAGATATCCAGTATGTGACAGTCAGTACTCTTGCAATCTTTAAAAAGCTTACAGAATGGTAGGACATACAGACCCAGACACACCCAGAATCATTATTAATGTGGTAAGTGCTCTAGAACAGCAAGAACATGCTGATAGGGAACAAAGAGAAGTGTCCAACTAGGTATTTTTTAATGTGGTCATCTAAGTAATTTTTTTTCCTTTTCCTTTTAGTGTTAAGTTCTTATAAAATTATTGCCTACCCAAAGAGCAATTAAATATACACCTATGTTTTGTTCCAAATGCTTATGTTTTCTTAAAATTGTGTTAATGTTTACATGTATTGCACTGTTGTCTCAGTGCACCTGTACAACTTATGGTCATTTGAATATGCTGAGACAATTTATCCAGTGTGTTATATAAGTACTTTTTAAAAAATATATATTTTATTAATTTTTTACAGAGAGAAAGAGAGAGGGATAGAGAGTTAGAAACATCAATGAGAGAGAGACATCAATCAGCTACCTCCTGCACACCCCCTACTGGGGATGTGTCCGCAACGAGGGTACATGCCCTTGACCGGAATCGAACCTGGGACCTTTCAGTCTGCAAGCCAGCACTCTATCCACTGAGCCAAACCAGTTTCAGCATATAAGTACTTTTTAAAAAGTATTCTATAAACAGTAGGGAAAGAGTTTCTCATTGTTATCTATGAAACAATATAGAATGATGCGAAGAAAAGAAAAAGAGGACATAAAGATAATGTTTTATCTCTGCAGTTGTCAGGGTATAGTGACAGCTACTCTGGATGCTTATTTTGTTCTTAGCACAATTGTTAAATCTCTGAACAGGAAAGAGATAACATAAGAGGAACTTAGTCCTTTCCCACCCTATTTTGATGGCTTGAGTCTACATTTTTTTGTCATAGAAGTTATGGATAGACCACCTCTCAATCCAGCTCCATGTGTCATTTGGATAGAAAAAATATCTTGCAGATTCTGACATACAGGTTTTTCTAACAAAGAGATTCTGGCTCAGCATTTGAATTTTGTTAAAGGTCTTTTGCTTTGTTTTGTTTTGTTTTGTTTGTTTGTTTTTGTTTTTGTTTCTTTATAATCTATGTAGAAGCTTTAGTTAGAAGTTGGGAGAAGCACTATCAGTCCAGTTAGCAGAATCAAACTTATGTAAGAGGTTCAAGTAGGCTTTATAAAAGGTCAGTCAGATATCTTCCACCTGTTTGAAATATCATTGTCTTAAATTAAAATAAAAACATCTTTGTTTGGCAGGAAACATAAGTAGTTTGATAACTCATAGTTTCAAACTCATTTCTGAACTTGCTCATAAGTTAGAACCCACAGTCAAACCCAGATAATTATGCTCAAAATACCATGTTTCCCCTATTCTTAAATCAGCTTAACATTTATTGAGCACATACAATGTGTCAGAGACAGGTATGATATAGCTGCTAGTGATAAACAGATGGATATGTCACAGTTACTGAATGTCTAGTCTCTCTAATGACTTTAAATCAATTCAGGAATCCCCTCCTCTGGCAAACCTGCACAATGTCACCCTCAAACCAGTATCTCAGGCTCACCTAAATGCTAGTAATTATCACATCATACATAACTGCTTTATTGCTCTTAAATACCTGGGAATAAGCCTTTATCTCTATATCTCCAGGTTCCAGTACAGTACCTGAAGCTTTAGAAAATGTTTCTTCATATTTAATTAGTAGAGCAACAGAGGTATACTGGATTTAGTTATTAATTATCTCAATGAGGCAATTTTATCAAGTAGGTTTATGTTTGTTAAAAAACACAGTTGCATGAAAATCTCCCAATGACTATGAAGGCAGAATATCATTGGAATGGGAAAGTAATGTATAAGCTTTTAAGTGCTATAGGTGATTTTGTATTCTTCTTCTTAAGATCACAGATATAAGCCATAAAATAAACTCTGCAACTAACTCTTGGAACATAGCCTAGGGCAATATCATTGTTTAGTAAATACAGTAACAGAAAAAAAGATAAAGCAAATACATGAATAAATATGGATATATTTTCACCACATGCAGCAGCAGTGTACCAAAACCCCCAGGGTCGCAGAGCTCTGTGTGATCCTGATGCTGTGAAGTCAGCCTGGTGGAGGTCCCTTCCAACTCATTTGATTTCTAGAAAGTGTTTTTCAGGCATGATCAGCAGGAAGGAAACATCAAAAGACACACTAGTAGCAGTGGTGTTTCAGCTCATTGGATGTTCTAGTTGAAAGACTATGGACATACTCTTTCAACTCTTGCTCAGCTACTAGGTACCTACCTGGCTTATTAGCCCTCAGAACCACATGGCACACTTCTCTTGTGATTGATAAAATGAAAGTGATCATCCTAACACTGTGTTTTGTGTGTGTTTTTAAAGTGGAAATTTCTTGGATTTAATGGACAAGAGTACAATGCACTGCTGCAGGAGGTGGGCTAAAGAAACTGCATTCGCAGCAGTGTGTCCTCACCTGGACAGTTCCTCTTTCTCTGGCACCTCTTCGGAGGCACCAGGAAGGAGCCCAGCATTCACTTCCAAATTGCAAGCAGAGAAGGTCTTCAATCAATTTATTTTTCTACTCTCTTTCCCCCACCCAAGTGTCACTTTATATAAAGATTCTTAACCTTTTTTTTTGTTCTCCAGAATAGTGAGTTTATATGCAAAAAATGCTCAAAATAAAGCAATTCCATTAAATATTGTCAAAACATAAACACATTATGATATAGCCTATGCTTATTTTTTATTTATGATGCAACAAATATTAGTAAGTTGTAAAAAGCCATGTCCAGCATGGCTTTCGGGTTCACAGGCTTGGAGAAAGAGCCAACGCGCAAATTAAAACAAAATGCGAGAAATAATAATGTTAAAATCATGGGGGGAAGCCAGGGAAACCATAACTGTAGTTACTAGTCAAGTTCCACTGAGTCTCCCTTCCATCTGCTTTATTTACTAGAATACACAATTGCCTTTTAGGAATGCGAACAGACATATCAAAGGTCATTGTTTAGTAAACAGTAAGATGATCAGGTTAGAGGGGAGTTTGCTTTAGGCCAAGGAGTCAGCAGAAGGTAATAAAATGCAAATTCACCCTGTGAACATTAAAGGATCCCAGGTAGCCTTCTGACAGGCTTCTCAAATTTATATTAAATACTGTTGATCTTGATTTCCAGCAGTGAGTCTAGGAGCTACTTTGATTACAAAACGGTGATGTGTGTATCTGATATTTTGACATATCTGCAACAACCGTGAAAATATCTGATTTCTACAGCTAGTTGCAAAGTGGAATCATACAAAGTATCACCCTGTTATATAGTTGGATCTCATAAATTTTCTTTGAAGGCATGAGTAAAGAATTATAGTTTTTAATTCCTATTAGAAGTCAAATTGCTTGTTAAAATCTTGCAATGCAACAAGAATTAAAACAAGTGGATCTGCAAAGTCAATGGTTTGTAATCATATGAAGAAATAGGATCAGGAGAGATAAGATACTTGTCTAATGAGTTGATCACATTGATCACTGTGGCCAATTGAGACAATGTCATTTATCCAGTGCATGTGTCCTTCCTTACTAATCATCCCCAAGTTCATCTCCTCAGAGTCAGCAGCAGAGAATGATTCACCAAGATGTATAAAAGCAGCTGCCCTCCCACCCAGAATTTCCAAACCTTCTCTTTTATTCTCTCAGAATAAAAGAATGCAAGGCAGCACTTCTAATAAGAAAACTTTACTGAGCCGAAACCGGTTTGGCTGAGTGGATAGAGTGTCAGCCTACGGACTAAAAGGTCCTGGTTCAATTCCTGTCAAGGGCATCTACCTTGGTTATGGGCACATCCCCAGTGTGGGGTGTGCAGGAGGCAGCTGATCGATGTTTCTCTCTCTATATCCCTCTCCCTTCCTCTCTGTGAAAAAGCAATAAAATATATATTTTTTAAAAAGGATACTTTACTGAAACAGTTGTAGAGAGAACAGGTTAGTTATAAACAGTGGTGATATTACATAGTTACACATTTTAAATAAATCTAGAGATTCTCTCTTCCTTTTTTTAAAAAAAAATTATTGATTTTAGAGAGGAAGGGAATGGAAACATCAATGATGAGAGAGAATCATGGATTGGCTGCCTCCTGTATGCTCCCCACTGGGATCAAGCCCCAACCCAGGCATGTGCCCTTGGCCAGAATCGCACCTGGCACCCTTCAATACGCAGACTGATGCTCTATCCCCTGAGCCAAGCCGACTAGGGTGAGATTTTCTTTCTTTGTGACTGTGGCACTTATATAGAAATTAATAGCTGACATTTGTAGGATGCTAGACGCTATTCTCCATGGCATCACAGACATGCTAACTCATTCAGTCCTCACTAAATGAGATAGATTATGTTGGAATCATTCTCCTTTTACATATAAATAATCTTAGGCACAGAGCGAGCATTTAGAGGGCTTGTTCAGGTTCACATTGTTGATAAATGGTGGAATCCCAATTCTTTTTTTTTAAATATATATTTTATTGATTTTTCACAGAGAGGAAGAAAGAGGGATAGAAAGTTAGAAACATCGATGAGAGAGACATCGATCAGCAGCCTACTGCATGCCCCCTACTGGGGATGTGCCTGCAACCATTGTACATGCCCTTGACCGGAATTGAACCTTGGACCTTTCAGTCCGCAGGCTGACGCTCTATCCACTGAGCCAAACCGGTTTCGGCGGAATCCCAATTATGTTGCAGGGCCATCACCTCCCCTGCCTTGGTTGACTTAAGCTAACAAAGTGTCGGGCTAAAAATCCTATCAGATGTTCTTAATATTTACAAGATCCTGGCAATTCACATGACAATTGTGTGTAAATAAGTGCTACATAATTTGATGAAAAGATGTGATTGCTTTAAGTAGGCTTCCTGGACCCTGTATATTGCCCTATTACTTTACCATATGAGAACGTTATTATCCATGTTAAGACCATGGATAACTAGCCAATCAACGAAAGCAGCATTCTTCCAATATTGTGATCTGAATTACAAAATATTTAATTCTATAATTTAGGCTTTGTTTTATCTGACATACATTAAAGAATTTGGAATCCTACTTTGGTATTGAAGATACTGCCTGCTCCTATGTCCTCTGTGCCATGCCTCTCAGGATAGGATCTCTGTGTAGTTTCTACTTTCTAACATCTATACTCACTGAAGGGGGCTGGCCTTTTCCTTTCTGAATGCTCAGTATAAGTTGGACACACCAACTCTCTACTCTGGAAAAGAATGGCATTACCAGAAGCCAAGGGAATTACTTTAAATTTCTGAATCTGTAACAGAAGGCAGATTTCCTATGTAAAATAAGGTGAGGCTGTTCCTAATCTGCCTTCAGCCTGGTATAGACTCTCATCTAGGAGTGATATGTTCATTCCTAGGCACTCATAATACAGAGGGCCAGTGATGTTGCAGATTCATACCATTTAGACAACTCATTTCCCCACTGCTTCACCACCTAATGCAGCATTATAGCCAATCTTAAACTCAATCATTCCTGCTGTAGCCCAATCCAGGATGTTTCTAGTCTTTCCCCTTGTTTGAAATGGTAGGATCTGGAAACATGTACGAGGCAGAGGCCATTTTAATTGTTTTTATTGACCTCAGCAAAAATCATAGGACAATAGTTCCTCAGCTGAGGTTCTGTTAGAGTGTATGGATAGAATTTGCCTGTCTAATTTGTCTTTCTCAGTTACTAAAAATAGCATTGCACTTAACACCAAAATATTTATACTATGAGAAATTGCTTAAAGACTAGTCTCAGGACTGCTGCTGTGTAAAAACAAAAGATATGGCTGACTAGAAGACCATCATACTATTTACCCTAGCATGGTAGAAAGATACAAGTGATGCATCAAACTGAGATAGTTTACCAATCAATAGTACTGGTCTGCAGTAGGAAAAACACAAAAGATCTCTAATTAACCAAATTTACCCACCCTACTCTGTTGATGGGCAGGTATCCATCAAAGTCATTTTCTATAACTGCCTTAAATTCTTAAAAGTTCTGGCACACAGCTAATAATAATAGCATGAGGTTTGAACAGTTTATATTCTGTATCTTTCTGTATTTTATCTATGGAGTTTGTCTTATCTCTTAGCTTTTTAGAGTTTAAATTTCAACATAATAGTTTCATTTCAAATAAAAAATCATCTTACACTGAACATTGTTTCCAAAAGAGCCCTCTCCCCAAAGAACTATTTTAGTTTTAATTTTTCTATCTAAGCTTTGAAGCTAATGGTTTTTAAAAGAAAAATGATAAATGACAAAACATAAAAAGAACTAGTAAACATCAATTTGTTTTATGTCATTTACTTAAATACAGTTTTCTGTTTAATATTAAATTGTATGAAATATATTTTATGTTGAGAAAGGATTTGATTAATACAACTTCTTTTTGACTTGTACAAAGTAAGATACTGAATATATTCTGGATCTCATTTTAGGTTAAAATTTATGATTTAATCTGAAGTGGTAAATAGGTTTAAGTTATCCTATCTAATAAAAGAGAAACATGTAAATTTACCATACTTTCCTAATACTCACAAGCCACACTCACCAGCCACTCAGGAGTGAGTATTCAAATTAACTCAGTAAATATGACAGCAACCATGGAGCTGGAGCAAGCAGGAGGCTTAGGTTGCCCCCAGCGATGGAGGAAGCCAAGTTTCCTGCCTGTCCTGGCCAGGCCTGGCCTCTGCTTAAGGCTACAAAGTTTCAATTGTAGAAGATAAATACATCCCAGATACCAGGGCCTCTGCTTGGGTCACTGGGAGGCATGGCTGGTCTGAAAACCACCATAGGCCCCTTGCCCAGGCTGCCCCATTACCCAAGGGTAACCCTACCCTGATGCAGGGCACCCTTCAGAGCAAACCAGCCAGCCCCCACCCATGTACCAGGCCTCTATTCTATCTAATAAAAGAGTAACATGCAAATTGACCATCACTCAACACACAAAATGGCTGCCCCATATGGTCAAAGATGATGGCCCACAGGTGGACACAAGATGGTCATCACAAGATGGCCAGCAGGGGAAGGCAGTTGGGAGGGACCAGGCCTGTAAGTGAGGGCAGTTAGAGGCAATCAAGCTTGCAGGGAGGGTAGTTAGGGATGACCAGGCTGGCAGAGAGGGGAAGTTGGGGGGGGGTGACTTAGGCCTGCAGGGGAGAGCATTTGGGGTAGATCAGGCCTGCAGGGGAGAGTAGTTAAGGGTGACCAGGCCTGCAGGGCAGGGCAGTTAGGGGCAATCAGGCTGGCAGAGGAGCAGTTAGGCATCAATCAGGCTGGCAGGGGTGTGGTTTGGGGGTGATCAGGCTGGCCAGCAAAAGCCGGGCAATCAGGAAGGCAGGCAGGCGAGCAGTTGGGAACCAGCAGTCCTGGATTGTGAGAGCGATGTCCGACTGCCCGGTAAGACTAATCCTACCAGGACTGGGCCTAAATGGGCCGTTGGACATTCCTTGAATTAAGGGGTCCCAGAATGGAGAGGGTGCAGGCTGGGCTGAGGAGCACCCTCCTCCCCGCACCTCTGTGCATGTATTTTGTTTATTCTAATAATGATGGTATCCACTGTATGTTTTATTGATCGAGGTAATAAGGGATAGGCAATTTTTCTCTGATAGGTATTAAATAAATAAGTGTTATTACAGTCTTACTTTAGTATGACTACTTTCATCTGCTAATGCAATATATCTCTTATGATTCTAGAAACCTAGCTATAAGGAAAAAATGTTTAGAATGGTCATTTTTATCAAGCACTTAACTGTTCATCAATTTCCCATAGCACCCAGTTACTATTTATTTTATTAACTAAAAAATGAAGATAAGAGTAATTGACATACACCCTAACTATTAAAAAAAAAGCCTTGACTTTTTATCATATTATTGCCAAGTATTTAGGGAGAAATAATTCTCTGGAGAAACATTTTTTAAAATAAAAGTGTTTGTATAAATAGGCTTTAAACATATGTGCAGAAAGATGCTTTCTAGGTGCAAGAGGTTCAAATGGTCACTTAGAAGGTAATAATTCATTTTGCAGCCAAAGCTGCGTATTCCCCTGTGTGAATAGGTTTGCCTATATCCATCTGTGGAACAAAGGAGCTTAGTCATCAGTGTCCTAAATAATGAAATCACACAATTACAGCTTTTCTTTAACTTTTTTTTTATTCTCTAGCATAGTGAGCATCCAGATATTAAATAACTCTGTCTGTATCTTTTGTGTTTATGTTTTAATGCAGTATGGCCAACATATTAATTGAGGCTGATTTATTTCCAACCATATTGATTTCAATACAAATAACAGTTTTATTTTTCCTCATCATACTAAAGAATAAGAGACAATCAGATAAAGTTTACCCCAGGAAAGTCAATGGGAGAATGACATTAAATATCCTGTTACGTAAGGCATGACACTCTTACAGTGTTCTCACATGTAAGCCAGAAAAGCAAGGCTCCTCAGTAAGGTAGAAATGCACTTATTTCTTTTTTAAGACTCATCAAACATTGTGAGTTCACAAGCCCCTATTGCATATTCACAGATTAACCAGATAGTTTCCCTGCAATATTATGTTTATAGACAAAAATTTAAGGGAAAAAGATCTTGAAGAAAATCTACACATTTCTACATAAGCCTTCTAAAGCAAATATATATATTTCCAGTTAACAAAGGAAAAATTAATGTTAATTTAGTACCAAACATTTTCACATATACTTACTTATTTGATTTCTTTAAGATTAGTATTATAAATTCTATTTATTTATTTTTTTCCAAAAGAAACTGAATCTGAGTGATTAAGAACTTTTCGTCCAGGGTCATGCAAATATAAAGTAGTCAGCTAACTTCAAGGCCTTAGTTTCTCCCCACTGGATGATTTAAAATACACAGCTCTTTTCTTTGATGCTACAAATTAGTGAGCCACCTTTCTCAATATTTTGTGGTTACAGTGATAGTTTAAAAATTAAGAGTTGCCAAGCTGGTGTGGCTCAGTGGTTGAGCTTTGATCTATGAACCAGGAGATCAAGATTGATTCAGATAAGTGCCCTGGTTGCTGACTCAATCCCCTGTGGGGCATGTGCTGGAGCCAGCCAATCACGGATTCACTCTCATCATTGATGTTTCTATCTATCTTCCTCTCCCTTTCTCTCTGAAATATATATACTTTAGGGGTTAATAACTTTTGGTAAAAGTCTTCCTATATCACAAACTAAGGTGTTTATTATTTAATTGAAAAACTTGGTTAAAGTACAGAGTTGTAAAAATTTTAAAAGCATGTGTTTACATTTTATTTCAATTAAATATGTAGAAATGCACATTCATTTGCCAAACTTTCGGCAAGCCTCCCCACTCCATTTTTTTTTCAGAACTATGCTGCTGCTATTTATATTTTATTTTCATCTTTCTTATATGAAAACACCATAAATATTCTAAGTTCTGTTGGGGTATGCTCAGGGTTGCTTTAAAGCAGGGTTGGGAAGGTCCAGTCAAAGAGCTGTATAAGGCCCAGGAAATCATTTGGTCTGGCCCTGCCAAGGCATTAGGGGTGAGTTAATTAAATGTTTAGCTGAATATAGCAGGCCATTTTTTAAGTTGATAATTTAGTATGGCCCATGGATGATGTTATAAAGATCCAAATGACCTTTGGCAGGAAAAAAGTTTCCCACCCCTGCTTTAAAGCAATCTGAGTGCAGATTTTACCCTTTTTGTTTAGTTGTCTCTACTTTCCTAATTTGACATAAGCTTTTTGGTAATGACACTTTAATAGACTTTCAAAGTATTCAATATAGTTTATGTCTAATAAGCCAAATTTCTTTCTATGAAGTCATTTAATATTTAATTACATAATTACAGTAATAAGTACAAATTCATTAGGGAATAGCTAAAAGTCAACTAACAGGAACAGAGATCTACTTGAGTGTAGGATATATTACAATTTAATCTACATTAACTATAAAATAGAAACCATAAGAAAGGTTCTACTCAAACAACTAACAGTCCTATTCACTATAGAATAACTGATTTTATGGGCAGAATTTTATAGCAGTCGAGCAGGAAGAGGATCCTAAGTTTGGAATTTATGAGAAATTATCAACTTAGGAATCAGCAGCACCCCATCTTCTCAGGAGTTAAAATAAAAAGGTTTGGAGTCATACAGAACTTGAATTAAGAGAATGTTGTTTCCAATTTCTTAGACTTCCTTTTGATTTTCTTTAAGCTGAAGGAATCAAGAATATAGACCAGGAGGTTGAACAAAAGAATATTGAAAAAAAGCTGATGCTGCTGATTGATTACATTATGGCCTGTGGATTTTCAGGGACCCAAGAGAGTTGAAAGTTTCAAAAGTATTGATCATGGCCCTTGAAAAGACCATTGCATTTGAAAGTCAGTCTGGCAAAATTCGCAAACAAATGGAATTGTACTTGAATGCATTTCAACTCTTCCCTGGTTTTTATGGTAATCTGACATAGTGTTATGGTTTGATCTCCTGTGGTAACAAAGGAAATAAAAATTCATAAATATCCCAATGTACACTATTTCCAAGACCTGCAAAGTAAAATATTTATTTGTTAGTTGTGTGGATGCATTTTGCAAATTCCTAATCAGAAAGACCAATTCCAAAAACTAATCATGATGCAAAAAAATAAAAAAGAATAGAAATATATAAACAATATCAAAGAGATTATCACAACTGTCAAATTTATTCTTCTTAAAAACTTGTTTTGTAAAAGATATTTTGCTTTTTAAATTGTTGTTTAAACCATTATAGTATATGAGACTATGATAATAAATATTCGATGACACATTGAAATTCTCCATGATTGATCTTTAAAATCTACTATATTAGCAAAATTTTTGGGAAGTCCTTGATACCATCTGCAAAGACAGCTGTCATCGGAGTTGATAAAACTTTGATACTTAGCTGCCTTTTATTTGAAAGGCTGAGAGGTCTTTGCCTACATCACATATTCACATGTAATGGACACTGTCATTGCCTTCAAGGCTGTATGAAAATCAATTCTTTTAATCTCATTCCCAGTTCTAAACATTTCCCTAGGCCAGCATATTTTCAATATTTGATGATATATATATTTTAAATTTTTTGGATTTTTTGCTTCAACTCATGGACAGAAAACCCATCATCTTTGTGCTAGTCTTCAGGATTTTTAGGCTCATAGAATTTATCATTTTTATTATAGAATTGATACTGTGGTAACCTAGTTAGGCACGATTTTCATGGGTGATTATGGCTGTTGTTTGTGCTGGACTGAATAATGCTCCCTCCCCAAAGATGTCTATATCGTAATCCCTAAAAACTATGAATATGTTAGGTTACATAAAAAAGATGAAATTAATGTTGCAGATGGAATGAATGCTGTCAATTGACTAAGGTTGAAATAGGGAGACAATGCTATGTTAACTGGGTGGACCTAGTGGCAACCACACGATGGTTAAATCTTAAGGAGTAAGAAGACTCATTGTCATGTGATGTCATATGATGCCATGTGATGCCTCACTGCTGGGAGAAAGGGCCCAGAACCCAAGGCATGGGGACAGCCCCTGTAAACTAAAAAGACAAGGGAATACATTTTTTTCTAGCACCTCCTGAAGGAACATAGCGCAGTTGACATCTTGATTTTAGCCTTATAAGGCCTGTATTGTTTGGAATTGTGACTTACAGAATGATAAAATATTAAATTAACTATTATGTTTACCCAGTAAATTTTTTGTTTGTTTTGTGGTTGTTTTGTCACCAATAGCAAATAAAACGAATGCACTGGCTTTTTAGCATTGCTTAGTTCAGCCTAATTAGTTATTTTCCCAGCGTTATGTGGGACTAACAAATTTAAATAAATGACAATGAAAGAGAAAATAAGTCAGAAGTTAAGAAAAAAGAAATATTCAAGTTACTAATAATATTTATTACCAACATAAATAATGCGTTGCATATGTCTATTATAATTGATATTGAAAAAATAAATCACCAACCAATTTGTTGCAAAAAAAATTATTTTCCAGTTTTATTAAGGTATACTTGACATATAGCACTATATAAAGTTAAAATGACAGCTAAACAGACTGACTTTCACCTATTGTAAAACAATTACCACAATAAGTTTAATTAATACCCATCAGCTCATACAGATATAAAAACAAAAGAAAAACAGAAAAAGGAGAGACAAACTGTTTTTATCCTTGTGATAAGAACACTTAGGATTTATTCTCTTAACAACTTTTCAAATATACCACACAGCAGCATTAACTATAGTCACCATGTTATATTTTCATTCCTAGTAATTAAGCCACATGTCTGATTTGCTTTTCTATGAGTTTTGTGTGGAGGTTTTGTGTGTGTGTGTGTGTGTGTGTGTGTGTGTTTAGGTTTCACATATAAGTTAAATAATACAATTGTCTTTCTCTGTCTGGCTTATTTCACTTAGTATGATGCCCTCAAGGTCACAAATGGTGATATTTATTTATTTTTTAATGTCTGATTTATATATATATAAATTAAAATATGAAATATATATATATATAAATTAAAATATGAAAAAGCATGCATTTATTTCATGCTTTTTCATATTTTAACTATCCTATCTAATAAAAGAGTAATATGTAATTTGACCAACACTCCAACACACAAGATGGCCACCCCCATGTGGTCAAAGATAGCTACCCCCATGTGGACACAAGATGTCTTCCACAAGATGGCCAGCAGGGGAGGGCAGTTGTGGGCAATCAGGCCAGCAGGGGATGGCAGTTGGGAAGGACCACGTCTGCAAGAAAGGCAGTTGGAGATGACTGGGCCAGCAGAAGAGGGCAGTTGTGGGGGGGGGTGTCTCAGGCCTACAGGAGAGGGCAGTTGGGGGGGACCAGGTTGTAGAGGAGGTCACTTGGGGGGACCAGTCCTATAGGGGAGGACAATTTGGAGGGGAGAACTATTGGGGAAACCAGGCCTGCAGGGGAAGGCAGTTGGGGGCAACCAGGCTGGCAGGAGAAGGCAGTTAGGGGTAACCAGGCATGCAGGGGAGGACAGTTAGGGCAATCAGGTCAGCAGGGGAGCGGTTAGGCATTGATCAGGCTGGCAGGGGAGTGGTTAGGGAGTGATCAGGCTCACAGGCAGAAGTGGTTAGGGGCAATCAGGAAGGCTGGTGGGCGAGCAGTTGGGAGTCAGAAGTCCTGCATTGTGAGAGGGTTGTTCAACTGCCTAGTGGATCTGGCATTCAGACATCCCTCGAGAGGCCCCAGATTGGAGAGGATGCAGGCTGGATTGAGGGATATCCCCCACTCCCGTGCATGAATTTTGTGCACCGAGCCACTAGTTATAAATAATGCTGCTGTGAACCTGGGGATGCATTTTGATATAGTGTTTCTGTTTCCTTCAGATATATTCCCAGAAATGGAATTATTGAATCCTATGATAATGCCCATTTTAAAATTTTTAAAGAACATTCATACGGTTTTTATGGTGGCTTTACCAATGTATAATTCCACAACTGTGCACAGGGATGCCTTTTCTCCTCTTCAGCATTTATGCCTTGACTTTTGATGATAGCCATTCTAAAAGGTGTGAGGTGATACATCAGTTTGGTTTACATTTGCATTTTTCTAATGATTAATGATGATGAGCACTTTTCAAGTGCCTGTGAAAATAATTTTAAAATACCCTGAAACAGTATACGTATTTTTGTTTGATAGTCCCCAAATTTTGCTTGGAATTGAATATTCTTTGCTAAAATCTAAACTATCAAACTTAAAACTGTCATTTTCATTTTAAACAATGACAGTTTTAACATGTCAGCATGGAAGAATAATTTTTTTCAGTGTAAAATAATGACAAAGACATTGTAGCTAGGTTTGTTTAAAATGGATCTGTATTAATAGTTTACTTTGTTATGATATCTTGATTTAGGTTTCTAAATTTTGCAATGCATTAATACCGCAATTTTTAAATTTTACCAATAATATGTCATTTGTTTTGAATAATATGTAATAGTAACAATGATGAGTTTATGTGTGCTTATCACTGTGTTATTAAATTGGCAAACACTAAGTGCTGGCCCTGTACTAAGTGCTTTCTAAACACTAATTCATCAAATTTTAGTGTTCATCACCAATTTATTATGGGCAATTATCATTAATCCCATTTTATAACTGAGAAAATCAAAGAACAGATAGGTTAAGTAACTTGTCCGAGGTTCAACAGCAAGCAAGCAGTCAAGGCAGGATTTGAATTCAGAAGGTGTGTACTCTTAACTACTTTGCTTTATCTCTAGGTCAGGAATATTAATCTTCTGTGAGTTCTTGTCTTCTTATAGGTACTTATTAACCCCAATAGCAAAGGAGAGAATTGAAGCTTAAAAAGGCTATGCAACTTATTCAAATTTCTCAGCTGCACAATATTTTAAATTTCACTAGATAAGCCCTTTTGTCTTACAGTAGCCCAGTTTGATGGCAGAGCAGGTTCAACTTTTACTAGTCATACAGCTAATATGCAATATGATTATTCAAATAAGAACTTACATTTTGCCTCATCCTGGAAGAAAATTGCACTGAAGAAAATTGTTCACCGCTTACCTTGGGAGCTTGAGAATAAAAGAAAAAGTTTCATGAATAACTGAACACCTAGCTAGAGTACGCAGAGGACTGGCTAAAAGCATCACCACCCCTCTACCTCCAACAAAATAGAACTAAATTGTTTTGCAACTCAGTGCAAAAGAAGCAGAATTCTGATGCCACTGATAGCTGAAATGAATTGACCTCGCCTCAAAAAATAAGTAAATAAAAACATAGTGTTTAAAAAATGGATTTATATTGAGACTTTGATTAGGAACTGATAAAACACAGGTCTATCAGAAGCCTGGCTCCTTTTAAAATATAGTTACACAGTGCTCTTTACTTCCTATAATCTATATGATCAAGTGCAGAACATTTCAGACTGCAATTTCCAATTTAATTCTTCTCTTCATTTGAGCTACTAAATTGGACTCTATTTCAGTACAATTGAGCCAACACTGGATCTTCTGTTACTAACGACTAGATCGCCATCTGCTTGAACAATTTCTACCATATGCATTCAAAGGAAGACAATGTTTTATATATTGCTTGATGGAAGTGATATTTGAAAATCAGAAAAGAGCAAGATCATAGTAACCTATAAAACTGCAAGCAAAAATTTGAAATGATAAGATCATATTTTAAGTCTCAAGAATTAGTACAGTGTAGAGCATATATTTCCTATCATTTCTCAAGAAATTCAGGTACAATTGAAAATAGCTCTTAAACTGGAAAGAAATTATTCCTCATCGATCATTATCAATTACAAATTAACATTTTGAATATTATTCTGATCATGCCCGTTGTGATTTGAAATGAGTTTTTATTTTTGATTTACTGAGTGGATCTTAAAAAATTATTTTCTTGGGCATGAAGAACTTCATTTGCTTCTTATGAAACCTTTCAGTAACATATAGAAAAGATTATTCAACTGAAAATATTTTAGCAAATATTGTTTTATAATCCAAGTATTAACAGATTATCTTATTTCTGTTTAAATATTTTCTCGTAGTCAATCTAATTAACTTTCACTTAACTAATACTTAGGAGTCTCATGATATGGAAAAAGGTAAAATTAAGTTAAAAAATTGGATAAAAAATTGGATACAGTAGAAAACCACGTAAAATCAACACAGCAGGACATAATTACTCTAAATAAAGAGTCTGAAATGAAAGTTATCATCTATAATTATGCCACCTATCATTACTTTTATAATTTATGTCAATTTTTATGATTTGTGCAGCACTTTCACCTATACTTCTAGAGCAGATATTCACAACAGCTATGCAAAGTGGTGAGTTAAAATATTAACTCAAGTTTTCTCACATGGAAACTAAAGCTCAGAGCAGTAGCAAATTGTCTGAAACCTCAGTGCTGGGATGACTGCTCTACATTTTCCTCAAGTTTGATTCCAGGTTTCAGGCTCTTTTTCAATTTCTGTTTAATCTTCTGTCTGCAGAGTTGGGAGACCCTCAGCCTTAACCATTCCCTTGAGGAAGTATGCAATAAGTTGCTGTGGACATCATTTGGAAGGGGGTCCATTTTCAAAAATGAAGGAGGAGCAGATAAGTTGAACCAAAAATCCCAGGAGGACAATTAGAGTACTGTCTCACAGTTCATAAATTGGTACCACAGGCATGATTCCAATCCTTCCCTCACTCACAAAAACCCTGGAGGAGAGACAGCAATTATGCATATTTCCTAACAGAGAAAACAAGGGAAAGCAAGTGTTAAATGTCTTGAACAGGAAAATTCAAGCAGGAAGCAAAAAGAGGACCCTGGATATTAGCCAAGGAGATCAGTGCTCTTCATCTTTTCAGTAGTATAAAGTTTTCAATTATCAAATAAATACAAACCTAAATGTAAATATGAAACTTCATTGCAAACCTAAATATGGAAAAAAATTAACTTGGGAACATCCAGGATTTCAAGACATATCAGTATAACTTGAGATATGTCTAAAACTATGAGCTACTAGTAATGTCAAATTACCTAGTGATATAAATACAGTTCTTCTAGGTGAAATAACATTACTGATAAATTGTTATTTAGCAAATGTAATGGCAGAGACTAAAACTACAGAAGAAATTGATGAAGCATTGAAAATCACAGGTTATAATTTTGAACAGTTAACTGTTACTGTAGAAGTAAGCATTGTGAATGATTAAATTCAAATATAAAGTAAAAAATGACAACTACAACAAATTAGGAAATATTTTTATAATTGTAAGTCATCTGTTTTCTTATCCCTGAAGTAGTGCAATGAGGAAAAAAATAAATCAAAATATTTGAACTATTCTATCTAATAAAGACAGAATATGCAAATTGACAGAGATGGTAGCACCCACAGCCAATAAAGAGGGAATATGCAAATTTACTTGACAAGGTGAGAGGTGGAAGGCGGCTCCAGGTTGGAGCAAAGGCGATGCCAGCATGCAAGGGAAGGAAGGCCTATTTTTGCGCAAATCTTCATGCATCAGGCCTCTAATATATATATGTGTATATATGTGTATATATATGTATATATATATACATACATATATATTAATTTATATTTTAACTAGTTTTAATCAAGATCTTTTAGCTCAATACACATATAAACTAGTTTATGTGTTGATTTTTCTTCAGAAAAAATATTTGTTCTGATATGACTAAATAATAGAACTTCATTTTCATAATAAAATACCATGCTAAAAGAAGCTAACTTTCCCAAGGCAACAAGGATTCTTTGTCAAAAAGCTTTTTGAGCTTTCAGTAGCAATGTTGATTGTGTTTTAAGGACGTCACCTTTTGGTGGGTGCAAACCTGTCTTTTCCCCACAAACTAGAATACTTTGTCTTTGTTCTCCTTCAGGGAAGTAGGTTACTGCTGTGGCCCTCTTGGCCTGGTAGACCGGGGAGGGACAGTTGAGGCAGGCAGAATGTTCTATTATATGTAGTGTGTTCATTAGGCAAAAAGAGAGGTGCATTTTTTTGAGAAATATTAGCTTCTTTTTACTTTTAAATACCCTCATCAGTGTTAACATTTAAGCTCTAACAATCCTTTAAGAATTTACATTAACATTTCCCCCAAAAATATTTCTCTTCAATATACCAGTGGTTGGCAAAAGTAGATTTACAGTTATTCATATACAAAATGCCATAATTAATAAAGAACAATACAAGAGTAAACTCTTGTGTTTCTCATAGTCACAACCTACTTTTGCCTCACCCTGTATTATCTCAGTGTATGTATGATACAAAAGCCTACTGAACGACAAGTGTTGGCGAGGACGCGGAGAAAAAGCAACCCTTGTGCACTGTTGGTGGGAATGCAGACTGGTGCAGCCACTGTGGAGAACAGTATGGAGTTTCCTCAAAAAACTAAAAATGGATCTCCCATTTGACCCTGTAATCCCACTCTTAGAAATTTATCCTAAGACATCACAAACACCAATCAGAAAGGATTTATGCACCCCTATGTTCATAGCAGCACAATTTACAATAGCTACAATTTGGAAAGAGCCTAGGTGCCCGTCAGCAGATGAGTGGATCAGAAAACTGTGGTACATCTACACAATGGAATTCTATGCTTCCATTAAAAAGAAGGAATTCTTACCATTTGCAGCAACCTGGTTGGAACTGGAGAGCCTTATGCTTAGTGAAATAAGCCAGTCAATGAAGGAGAAGCATCACATGATCTCACTCATTTGTGGATAATAAAGAACATTATAAACTGATGAACAAAAGGATAGATACAGAGGCAGTAAAGCTTCAAACAGACTGTGAAATTACGGTAGGAAGATTAAAGTTAGGTGAGGTAGATAAGAGGTCAATCAAAGGACTTATATGCATGCATATAAGCATAACCAATGAACATAGACACTGGGGGGTTGGGTTATGCCTGGGAGGGGGGGGCAATGGGGAGATATGTATAAAAAATTAATAAAAATAAAAAATAAATAAAACTTAACTATCAAAAAAAAGCCTGCTGAGTCTAGCTCCATGATTTTTTTTATTTTATATTTAACTGAAAGCAAGAAAGATTTATTGCAAATGACAACAATAAATAATATCCACTATCCTAGCAGAGGGGCTAGTTTATCCCTGTAGTTCTTGCAAAAAGAAAAAAAGTAAGCTAATATAGAAGCATTATATATTTACACTTGAGGCCCAGTGCATGAGATTCATGCACTTGGGAGTGGGGGTGACCGTCAGCCTGGCCTGTGCCCTCTCCCAGTCCGGGATCCCCCTGGGGAATCAGGCCTAAGCTGGCAGTCAGACATCCTTCTTGCAATCTGGTGCTCTCACAGTCTGGGATCCCTTGTTCCTTACTGCCTGCCTGCAGCAGTGGCAGAAGAGGCTCCTGCTACCTCCACTGTGCTCACCTGTCGCCATGAGCCTGGCTTCTGACTGAGTGGTGCTCCCTCTGACCGCACTGACCACCAGCAGGCAGCTCCTGTATTTAGAGCATGCCCCTTGGTGGTCAGTTGCGTTATAACGACAGATAGTTCCACCATTTGGTCGATTTGCATATATAGAATATTGACCTTTTTGAAGTGGTAAAGCACAACTAGTGTTTCTAGAAAACTGTCCACTTTTCTAAATGAAAACTAAAAATAATTGGATTTGATGGTCAATTAAGTGTTGCCAATAGCTACTATTTGTTTTATAAGACCATTTATATGTGTACAGAGGTGTGATTTTCTCAAAATTAGCATGATATTTGTTTAAATAGAGCACATCACTTTTTCTTTTTCTTTCCAGAAGTAGAGATAAAGACTGTGGCTATTGGTCAGCTCTGAAATTAAGGTCAATAGCATGTGTCAGTTTCCTCTCCTATGAATAATAATGGTATCTAATTCAAAACTTTATAGTGAGCATTGAGTACGTTAGCACATCTGAATTGCTTTTAAATGTACCTGGCACTAAAATAAATGTTACCTATCAAATCAATAGTCTAGTAATGAGAAAATAAAAGAAGTTATTCTGAACACTTACTAATTCCCTCATTGCCCTACTTCAGGGACAAGAAAGCAACTGATTTCAAATCATATAATCATTTTTCAAAGCAATTTCTTAGATTCTGTTATTGCTGTCAGTTTGTCTCTCAGCTTTTAATCCACTCTCAATACCTGCTCTGTGATAATAGATGGGTTTCCTTTAAGTGCTTTTCTCCACAGTGAGCACAATGTTAAATGTCTCTGTAGAGAGACATGGAGTGACACTGCAGGAGGAAGAGGGCTTCTCTACCTGCTTCCAGCTGCTGCACCCTTGGTTAGCAGTGCAGGTGTGAGGATATCTGGTGATGCTTTCCTCCAGCTCTGAGTCTCAGCCCAGGCTGGTCACCTTCCTACTGCCCTCCCAAGGTAGACTCTGCATATTCCTCTTGTCACCAATACACCAATTCCTTCAGCATACTCTCCCAATAGCTATAGTTTGCCTGCTCCCTGCAAGGTGCTTCTTTCTTGCCTAGTGAATGTGGGAAAACCAATGAACCTCTCAGGCATACAGTGGACTGTAACCATCCCTTCTCCAACGAGGTCTGAAGCTGAGCCATGGGGAGGCTCCCATGGCGTTACCTTTCCTGGGCTTTCTCTCTCAAACCTAGGGCATTTATTACTTTTCTCATTGCAGCTTACAGTCACTATCCTCTCATTGCTTAATAGTTCTTTACGTAAGGTTTCCTCTGTTTAAAATACCACATGGTGTTGGTGTTGGACTCCTGCTTTGACTCAGAGTAATATAGATAATGGAAGGGCCATTTGTCAAGAAAATTAGTTTTATTTTTAAATTCTGGAAGTCAGTTGTTCTTTGGATACAACCATGCTGGAATATGATGTTAAGTGCTTCCATCTATTAACCCAATCTTATAACACTATTTTACAGATAGGGAAAACTGAATCACTAGCTCCTTCAAGTCTTTCTTTAGATAGTAATTTGAATTTTTTAAAGTTTGTTTTAATTTAACTTGACTTTTATTCATTCAAGCACATAGTAAGTACAATTTAAGTATTATAAATCATCATAATTGGTGTGAATTATCATAAAAATTTTGATTTTTTTCTTCCATGTTGGCTTTTTTTTTTCAATGTGACTGATGATCCTTGGTTGTCTATTTTTATTCACATGTATGCACTGGATGGATGACCACAGATAGCTTATATGAAATTTTGTTTCAGTTGTGCATAATTTCTTCCACAATAAATCTTTATTAAGTAAGATGTTTGGCTCTGAAATATATATGTGGAGAGGCAGGTCAACATAACTTTAAGGTATGCACAAGGAGAGCAGCTGAGATTCCTCGAAAATGCTGAAAAATGAACCCACCTCAGGAAGAAAGTTTATTGAGAGTGTTAGTTTCTGATCTTCAGTGGCAGGAAGATCAGGAATGTAAGTCACTGGTGCCAGGTTTTATCTTAGATGAGACAGAAAGGAGGGAAGAGACAGGAGAGTTGGAAAAAGGGACATCGCTGTCCATCTATAGGACTTCTATTATTTCCCCAATTTTTCTTCCACTTCCTGATCTTGCTCTACTTACCAGCTCACATGGAGCTCGGAACCTCTTAAGGCTTTGCCCTGAAAAATAGTCCCCACCTTCATTCTTCTGCTTCCTCTTTGGCAAGTTTTTGGACAATTGGTTCCTCTGTTCTGTCTCATTCTGTAATGGTGTAGTGGGTTGAGTAGTGGCCCATGAAGAGATATGTTCACATCTTAAACCTGGGTAACTGTGGAGTTGACCTTATTTTGAAAGGCTGTCTTTGGAGATGTAATTAAGTTAAATATCTCAAGATGAGACCAGGATAGATTTAGGGTAGTCTCTCAGTCCAGCTGCTATCCTTATAAGAGGAAGGAAAGGCGGAGTTGTGTGACCCAGATACACCTGAGAAGGCCTTGTGAGGATGGAGGCAGAGAGTAGTGTTAGACAGCCACAAGTCAAGGAACACTTTCAGCTACCAGGAACTGGAAGAGAAAGAAGGGTTGTCTCCTGAGTCTTCATAAGGAATGTGGCTGTGCCAACACCTTGATTTTAGACATCTGGCCTCCAGAACTGTGAGAAAAAACATTTCATGTTTTAAGTCACTAGGTGTGTGTAATTTGTTACGGCATCCCTGGGAAATTAATATAAATTGAATCCCATTATCTTCCTGTCTTTCAGAAGTCCTCCAAAGTCTCTGAGCCATTCCTATAACCCCTCACCCCAAGTCCTCTCAGCCCTACTCTGTATTTATCTCATGCTGTTTCTTTTGACTTAAACAGAAGCTATCTCTTGTCAACCTGCATTTCACATTTAACTCCAGTCTATCTTCAGTCTTGCTCTCATATCCAGGTTCAGGCTGGATTGAAGAGAAAGCATTCAAATGCAAGAAAGGAGAGTTGACACACACATTATGCACTCCCCAGATATAATGGTTTAGGACCAAAAGCATTTAAAATGAAAGCCAATCAGGCTGATGGATTTGACAGCTTACTCAGCTACATGATCCCCATGCCATTTTAGCTATAGAAGTGTGTATGTGTGTTTTAAAATTTTCCACTGGCATTGTTTCATAAGATCCCCTTAGAAATATCCAATATTCATTTTAATTTCAGTCAGAATATGTATAAAGTCAATTCTCTATATAAGATTAAATTTTTAACTTCAAACCTCCAGAGACATGTACCTTACAAAAATCTCTTACTTCTTTCCTCCAGCAAAAGTCATGCAGTGATCTGTTTCTGCCAGACAAGCATTAGAAATGTAAATTGAAGAGGGCATTGGAAGCTAGACAGCACCTCCAAATAGATTGGGTGGTCACATGGGTTTTTCTTCATTAAGACATTTTAAAGTTTAGCTCTCAGTTTGAAGATAATTTAAATTGAAAGAATTTTTGTTCCTTGCTACTGCACTAAGCTCCTTGTAAATGCATGGATTTTTACAAATGAGAAGATGTGTGCACTTCTACCAAGCAAGGTGCTCAGCACTAAGGCAACAGAACATTCCTTAACTATCTCTCTTTGATGTCAGAGCCTGAAAATTAGGTGTTAAAAGTGAATAAACTTGCAATTCTAAGAAAAATTAGAGTAAGTAAAATATCCTATATAATAAAAGGCTAATATGCAAATTGACCAAACAGTGGAATGACTGGTCGCTATGATGTGCACTGACCACCAGGGAGTAGACGCTCAATGCAGGAGCTTCCCCTGGTGGTCAGTGTGTTCCCCAGGGGAAGCACCACTAAGCCAGCAGCCAGGCTCACATCTGGAGGGTGCAGTGACTCCCACCATCACAACAGTGTTAAGAATGTCTGACAATCAGACATCTCCCAAGGGCTCCCGGACTGTGAGAGGGCCCAGGCCAGGCTGAGAGACTCCCTCCCTCCCCCCCTACTGCCTCCACCCCTGAGTACATGAATTTCATGCACTGAGCCTCAAGTAATTTAATGAATCTCTATGTGATTAGAAAGCATAATTTAAATCATTTGCTATCAGAAAATATCATCTATCCCTTAACCTCAAAATATATTAAAGCCAGCTCTATTTATGTGTTTTCTACTCTGCCTATATGTCACAAGCTACTTGCTTATCCATACCTGTATTTGGCACATGCTATGATATTTCTCTTATAAGCTACTAGCTTTTCACTATCTATCCTTAACTTCCTATGATTGTCATCACTCCTGTTTATTTTTCTTTTATAGCAAAATTGAATATTCTCAAATGATAAAGCAAACAGACATATTAACAACATTCTACAAATATGAAGGACAGGAATTTATTACAGAGGTGGAAGAGACCTCTGTCACTTTCATTACTTACTTTGGATAACTTTATACATTTTTTAAGTAAAAATGTAACTGCTTTGTGCAACATTTGTTAAGGACAGTGCATTCAAGGGGGAAGTGCAATGGGCAAATCTGTGAAATTTTAATGGAAGAAGGGTGACAGGCTAAACATTAAAAAATGAAAAAGTGCATCTGAAAAATGGAATGGCCTTTTTTATATAGGTAAATTATTTAACTTTATTTAAATTTTCATTTCATTTTTTTATTGTCTAAAGTTTTACATATGTCTTCTTTTTTCCCCAATTGGCACACCTCCCCAGACATTCCCACTGCAGGCAAGCCCCCACCACCCCAGTGTCTGTGTTTTTTTGGTGATACTAGTATGCATGCATACAAGTCCTTTGGTTGGAATGGCCTATTTTGAGCCAAATTTCTGGCTAAGCACAAATCTAAAACATACTGATATTTTGCAAAGGCTGGCAGTTGTAGTTGAAGAATAATTATCCATTGTAGAAACTGTGATTGTTATTCTTTGTCTATTAAGTTGCATACTGAGATAACATTTGTGTCCTTAGAAATAGCATTTTGCATTATAATAATTACTTGTAATATAGGTATAAACACAAGTAAACTTGACAAATATATAATAAATGTTTGTATGCATATCCTATATAATAAAAAGCTAACATGTAAGTCGACAAAATGATTGGTTGCTATAATGCATACTGACCACCAGGGGGCTGACACTCAATATAGAAACTGCTCCCTGGTAGTCAATGTGTTAGCCAGAAGCTGAGCTCATGGCTGGCAAGCACAGCAGGTGTAGTGGGAGCCTATCCTGCCTCGACAGCAGCACTAAGAATGTCCAACAGATGGCTTAGGTCTGCTCCCCATGGGTTCTTGTACTGTAAGAGGGTGCAGGCCAGGCTAAAGGAACCTACCCCCCGCCCCCCACACACCAGTGCATGAATATATGCATTTATACAGAATAACCAACTAACCAACATTAGAAGGAGATAGAAAGACTTGATATTATGAGTGATAACTCCATAATGCCTATGCTAGTCAATGCATCAGCAGGAAACAGGTCATACAAATAAGCATACCTCAATGCTTATTACCAGAACAGAAAGAAAAAGAGCCTAGGGAATGCTTATTTCCCTCTGCCATGGCAAAGCCATGGGAATTGGTATATTGGTGACACGATTAAGGACCTATTACAAAGGTAGGAATAGGATGTAGGAAAAACCCAACAATTAGTGCAGTATTTTGTGCTAGTGATTATAGAGCCACTATAACAGTGGTTCCCAATCTTTTTAATGTCACAAGCCCTTAATACAGTTCCTCATGTTGTGGTGACCCCCAACCCTAAAATTATTTTTGTTGCTAATTCATAACTGTAATTTTGCTACTGTTATGAATTGTAATGTAAATATCTGTGTATTTTGATGGTCTTAGGTGACTCTGCTAGCAGTTCTCAACCTGTGGGATGCAACCCACAGGTTGAGAAACTTTGCTGTAGAGCCTAAGACCATTGTACATGAAGGATACTTTCAACTTGAAGTGACTAGCAGGGATGGATCAAGATAAAAAAGTGCTGGACTTGCTTTCTTCTATCACTGAAGTATGGGCAGGGGGTCCCTTTGGTCAAACCCAATGTGGAAACCCTAATCAGAGCACACCAGATTTCAAGGCCAATTGGAGTGTGGGGGCTCTGTCCAGAGTAATCCGGATGTTCAAGGCCAATTTGTCATATGTAGATGCAAAAGCAAGGACACAGCAATCTTACTGTGTACACTATGCAGGCGTCTTTTCTATAACCCAAATAGTGATGTCTTTAGTCTGAATTGGTATAGAGATGTGTTGTTGATGAGCTGGTGAGTGGCTGTTAATGGCTCCTCTGTAGGAATCATCTGCAACAAAGACTCTCCTACATGCCTATGACTTTTCATGTCTTCTTCATCCACTGTCTGGCCTACACAGGGGTACAGCCCCTAGTAGAGAAGGGCTTGAACACTTAATAATTGACATAGCTAGAGGGTTCGGGAGTAAGTACTCCGGCACCGGGTTAGAAAAAGGAAGCCAGGAAGCCCATTTTTATTCACATAGATCAGCCTCTGGAAAAGAGAGCAGGGTTAAAAGGGTGGGGTGGACCAAGAGGAGCAACTGGAAATTATCTGGCCCAATGCCAAAGTCATATGTATAATTATAAGATAATTCAATAGACTACTTTCTTTTAACAGTGAAAAAACTTAAAACCCCCTTTTCCCCCAAAACAAGTCTTCTACTTGGAAGGTTTTAAACAACTATAATAAGTTCTTGGGACATTTAGATGATTAACGCTGAATCCAGAACTCAGGAGCTCACAGTTTATAGGTGAGGTAGCCATGTAAATAGACAGATAAGATTTAAAGTTGTATTAAAGTAGAATTGCACCTGCTGTGTGAAGCCTTGTTAAGGACAGTATGTTCAAGGAGAAAATGCTATAGGCAAATCAAAGGAAATAGAAATTATATATAAAAATATTAAAAATGGAAAGTACTATAATCAATGTGGCAGGAAGTTGGCAACATGCAGGATATGAAAACAGATAGTTTCATGTTGAAATATATATATTTACATATAAAACTCATTTCTCTTAAGCTTTTTCATTGAAAAAAATACAAAAAATGTCTATAATCTATAAAGTATATTTGACATATTCTAGTAGTCTAACGATGTCACCGAATTCTGAAGGATGTGCTTCTGAAACTTGCTCTTGAGTATCAAATGTGAAGATGAAGGAGATACTTTACCCTTTGTGACAATAGCACTTAATTCTCAGGAGGATATATTATTTAGTTTGCTCACCTCAGGATGAAACCCATAAAGGTAAACATTTCAACCATAAAGCAACAACACTGACTTCCCTCTTTTTATCCATGGCTAAATAAAAGCCAAACAAATAATTTTTATTTTATTTCCAAAATGATATAAATTTCTAGGTGATAATTACTAAAGAAAATTAGCTCTAAAAGTATGTCACCTCTGGAAAATAATGATGTTGTTAAATTGGTTTTGCAATTACATTTCCAGCTAAGTGTAAATATATGACAATTAGATTTCTCTGAACATATGAAGTTTGTGGTAAAACTGTTCCTTCTCCCCACTGTCTCTCACTGCAAACCAAGCTCCACATAACATTTAATGGTGTTTACTATATGCATAGAGCTATACCAATGATACTCATTGTTTTGAACTTCAGCAACTATTTATGGAGCAAGTATAGGTGCTCAACATTGTTCTAGGTATGGGGTATGCAGTCTGCAGGGTGCCATGCCCAGTTTCTGTTCATATGGATTGTGTATTCTTGTGTGGGAGATATACAGTAAACATGGAAGCTAGTGCATTGGTAATGTATCTCTAGTATTAATGCTAGGAAGAAAAGCAAAACAGGAGGGTGAATTGTAGGAGATAGAGATTAAGCAGAACAGGGTTCTATGAAAAATGGAGGTCATTGAAGTGAGGGAATTGGTTATGTGGAAAACTGACAGAAGAGTCTTTTCTACAAAGAAAAGGGAAACCATTCACTTCTGGTGTGGATGCCCACATTGGAGAAAGAGCAAGAAGACTAATATGGCTAGAATATAGAAGTGAGATGGAAAGAACCTTAATAAGAAGAGGTACAGGCTGAGGGTACACAGGCTTACTAGTATAAGCCATAGTCACTTCTTACTCTGAATCAGATGGGGGCTGACAGAAGCCTTTGATCTGAGGAATGGCAGGCCCTGATGAAAGTTAAAAATGATCATTCTGGCTGAGAGGCAAGCAGACTCTCTCTCACCTGCTGCATCAAAAGAAGAAAAAAAAGGAGACCAGCTGGAAGGCTGCTGCAATAGTCCAGTCATGAGATAACGATGACGTGGGTTTAGAGTTTTATTGTTCTCTATTTTAACACAGATATATTTGCATGTAAATATAATCTGTAATCAGGAACTAGGGCCAAATGATACCAGCATCTTTCCATCTGTAAAACTTAAACAATACATTTATATTCATAAAGTAAGTCAATGTTACCTGATTTTAAAAGAAGAAAATCTTATATTCACATTTTTCTCATTTTTACTTCTTTTTATATCTCTTGCAATTGGAATTTTTTTTGTTCCTTTACTGTGATGTCTTAGATATCTGCCTCTTTAGGAATTCCTTGAGGGTACTTACCCATTAAAACTGCATGCAGTTCTTCCTCCAATGAGGGCTTATCTTTTAACACAGATACTTTCTGCTCTTTCTTAGTGGATTATAGATATATTTAACTTTCTCCTGAGAAATATTAGTGAATTCCCACTCAAAGATGCCCTTGATCAGATACGAGGATGTATGGGGCACTGTTTTGTTTTGTTTTTTTTCTGTAGCAAAACTCTCACTGTTAGTATTTCTCATACATGGACACTATAAAGAGAATAAGCCTCTAGTAGAATTTATATAAATTTCTTATATATCTTTTGCATTAGCCCATTTGGATCTAAGCATAACAACATTGACTTAATTGTGTTTCTAAATAGTTTGCTCTCATTTAATTAATTTGCGTGCGTGTGTGTGTGTGTGTGCGTGCGTGTGTGTGTGTGTGTGCGTGTGTGCGTGTGTGTGTGTCTTCTATGTGTTACCTACTATTCTTAGCATTGTGGGTATAAAGCAAAACATGCTTGCCTTTAAGAAGTTCACAGTCTAGCCTGACTGGTGTGGTTTAGTGGTTGAGCATCAACTTATGAACCAAAAGGTCACAATTCAGTTTCTAGACAGGGCACATGCCTGAGTTTCAAACTCTATTCCCAGTAGCGGGTGTGCAGGAGGCAGCCAAGCAGTGATTCTCATCATTGATGTTTCTATCTCTTTCTCTCTCTCCCTTCTCTGTAATCCATACATTATTTTTTTTAAAAAGAAGTTCACAGTTTAGATGAGAAGACAAGCCAGCATGCATTTATTTATAATAGAGTAGAATGAGCTATTTTCCAACTGATGTGACAAGAATAGGAAAAAAGGGTGGCCTGAGCTGCACATTTCTGAGGAACACTATTTACACAGAATACAATATAATTTGTATCTTATGAGTGATGTAGTGTTACAGGCATTATGTAAAGTATAGTTTCCATGACATTGCTAATCACCTGGTAATGGGTGCTGAGACCTGTTCTGAACCTTTGAAGATGCTGTGAAGGATTGAAAACTTCTATCTGTAATATGGGAGGAGGGACTGGTGGCATGACAAAGAGTATTCAGTATGTGTCATGGAAACAGTATGGTTAGAGAAATTATAAGGGAGGGTCTGAAGAAAATCTAAAATGAAGAGCTAATTCTCATTGATAGATGAGGGTGAATGATACTGATGTAGAAGGTATATCATATGCAAATATCCAGAGAAATAAAAGACTATGCAGTACTTTTAGATTTGCAAGTAAACCCAATATGAACAGAGAGCATAGCATATGAGAAGAGTGTGAGAAATATGTTCATAACAGTAGGATACAGATTGATAGTGAAAAGCCTGGAAGCCTTGAATGCAAAGGTACATTTTTAGCCATGTGTTGTCATGATGAATTTTTACACTTTAAGCAGCCTCTTTGGTGTCAGTGTGCAGGGTGAACAGGAGAAATGAATACATGAAGCAGAGCCAATGAGAAAGACAGAAAAACAGGCAATCTCAGGCTTACTCAGTTGAGTCTCACCTTTATGGATGGCCAATATGGGCAGGCACGAGGGTGGATACCCAATGGTCAACTGGGAATATGACAGACCTGCCTTAACATGATGTGTTCTGGGATAAAAGATACAGGGAAGTTCCTGTCACTAAAACTAGGTTGACAGAAACCCAGAAGGGTCATTCCCATATCAGCAAGGCAGGTGCCAGTTCTTGGGGTCCACCCTGAGCTCTCAACATTTTTATGCCAGTCCTTTAGTCAACATGCTACTTCTAGAGTTCTCCCTCTCTCTTTCACTCTCACACACACCACAGTAATTATATTCCCTATGCTCTTTTTCTTTCTGTTCTTCTTGAGCCATTAACTCATTCATCAACATCTCTTGATTAGCTGAGAATTAGGAATGTATCAGGTTTGAGAGAATGACTTGGCTTTCTACTTTGTAATAAAATATTGAATTTTATAACTTGGTTTATAAAACAGAATAAAAGAATTACACTTTTTTTCTAGGTACTTCAATAATATGATTTGTCATGTCCCATAGGGAACTGGTAACCAAAGAGAGTGCATTAGTAAGCCAATGAATTCATAAATGATAGTGCACATAATATTTCAATTCATCCTTATAAATTTCTGAAAGTACATGGAGTTAATATGCTTTTATTTTAGTATGAAGAGATCGTGTTTATGGAGTTATGGTTTACCAATAAATCATGGCCAGGACTTTAAACCTTTAGCTTTAGTCTCTAAGTTAGTTGAGTTACCATTGTTTGAATCTGGTTACCAAATGCATTTCTTATAGGTCCTACTTAGCTCTAATGATGCTCTGTTACTGTGACAGTTTTCAGCCTCTAGTAACATTGGAAATATTTCCCTCTGCCATCTGCTTAAGACTTAGAAGAGGAAGAAGAAAATTTTTTATTCTGTGTTCTTACAAATGAGAATATTTAGGTGTAATCTTGAGAAGCATTAGTTAAGTGCAGCAAGGATGTATCATGCCTTTACATGTACTGCTATAATTTTCTTCTATTGTTTCAAATTCCTCAGGACAGAAGCAATATTTCTTATTCACAAAAGCTGATTTTTTTAGAGCAAATCCCATTTCTGCCTTTGTATACCTTACATTTCAAATTATATCTTAGTTCTTTTTATTCTAAAGCCACAAAACACATTTTTTTCTTAAGTACCATGAAATTGTTGTAAGTAAAGAAATGATTCATGACTTTTTTCTATCATGGCCACTGTGTTGTTCTCTAATGCAAATAAATAGTTAATTTTAATAAATCTCCTGTCAAATCTCCTAACCAATTTTATTCTTATGACAAATAACTATACTACAAGGCAATTAAACCTGTGGTGACCTAATAAAGTTCTCCCTCTTATATGAAATCAGTTAAACCAGATAGCAGTCCTCACAGAGTTAGAAATTAGTATTTTGTGTGCTAGGGCAATATAGCATTTATTATTCTGTGTGTCTGAAGTATTATTCTAATTAAGTTAAAAATTATGAGCATTGATATTATAGGATATACAACTGCTAGAGAACCAAATTAAATTTTCTGTACAAAGCCTTCAATTTGATGATTTTACCTCCTTCCTTGGCTTCTTCCCACTGCTTATCTCAGGGTTGTCTAATCTACTATCAGAGCTGCAGTCATGGTATTTGATAATTCACCTTCACCCAAATGGTGCTCCAAAATTTACATCCTCTTTCTACTCACAAAATATCTAGCACTCTTCCAAATTTTAGAAATCATGGTAAAGGTCTCATCTCAACCCATGTGCTCACTGAAGATTCAACATTGTGCATGCTACTCTCTGCACCGCCTACCCACCATTTTGTTTCTTGAACATTTGTGTTTCTTGAACACTTGTGTTTAAGGCCTTCATTTGATGAGCCATTTCTAATAGTTTTCTATATCCATTTGTTTATTTTGCTGTTGTTGTTCAGTAGTTGTTCTTATTGTTTGATATTACTCTTTTCTCACACTACTAGCCTTTTCCTAGGCATATACCCTAGCACTGTTTTTTTACATGTCCTTCCTGAATTAAAGCAACATAAGTCATACTAAAAATAAGATTACATGGCAGAGCCCTGGAAGTCAACTCACATTAAAATTTGAAAGCATAAAAAATAAATATGTTTTTATTTAATTATTTATTTGAGTATAATTTTCTAA
This sequence comes from Lasiurus cinereus, assembly GCA_011751065.1. Classification (NCBI taxonomy): domain Eukaryota; kingdom Metazoa; phylum Chordata; class Mammalia; order Chiroptera; family Vespertilionidae; genus Lasiurus; species Lasiurus cinereus. The sequence continues at coordinate 63,034,566 of JAAGEH010000012.1, forward strand.
ATAACTCCTCAGGACTCCTTTATAAACCCCTATATGTTGATTAGCAGAAAAATATTTATGCGTAAATCAGTTCAACTTTGCTCAATTAGACTTTTTCCCCCCAGCTTTATTGAGGTATGATATTTATTTATTTATTTTAAGAAATGTGTTTTTATTGATTTTATAGAGCAGTGGTTCTCAACCTATGGGTCGCGACCCCTTTGGGAGTCGAACGACCTTTTCACAGGGGTCGCCTAAGACTATTGGAAAGCACCTATTTCCCATGGTCTTAGGAACCAACACACTGCTCCTCAGTGTAGCAAAATGTAGCACTGTAGTTTACTGCTGTCATATTAAGACTGTTACCCATGCTACACCACAATTCAAGACAAAATTTCATTTATTTGTAATTAGAAATAAATATTTCACAATATATAATTACATATTGTTTTTGTGATTAATCACTATGCTTTAATTATGTTCAATTTGTAACAATGAAAATACATCCTGCATATCAGATATTTACATTACAGTTCATAACAGTAGCAAAATTACAGCTATGAAGTAGCAATGAAAATAATTTTATGGTTGGGGGTCACCACAACATGGGGAGCTGTCTTAAAGGGTGGTAGCATTAGGAAGGTTGAGAACCACTGTTATAGAGGAAGGGAGAGGGAGAGAGAGATAGAAACATCAGTGATGAGAGAAGCATCAATTGGCTATCTCCTGCATGCCCACTGGGATAGCACCCAGGCATTTACCTGATGGGACTCAAACCATGACCTCCTGGTTTATGGGTCGACCCTCAACCACTTGGCCACACTGGCTAGGCAAGCTTTGAGATATATATATATATATATATATATATATATATATATATATATATATAGCCAGCATCTGCAACAACCATAATGACCAGTCGCTATGATGCCTACATGGCCAGCAAACTGACCTAATCAGAGGATGGGGGCAGCCAGCCATCCTCCTGCAGTCCCTCCCCTGGGCCGGCCTGTCCCCAATTGCACCCCTCACCCTAATAGGGGTAGGACTGTCTGGCCAACCTCCTGCAGCCTCTCCCCCCAGCTGGCTCCACCCCAATGGGCCCCTACCACCCTGATCATTCTTCAGACCTTCCCCCTGATTGGCCCTGCCCCTGATTGCCCCCCATCTCGATAGGTGACAGGGCCAGCCAGTCAATCTCCTGCATCCCCTTTTCCCAGCCATTCCACCCCTGATCACACCCCTCACCCCAATAAGGGACAGGGTTAGCTGGCCGACCTCCCATAGCCCTTCCCCCCACCCAGCCCCACCTCAGATCACCGCCCCCCTCCCCCCATCAGGGGCAGGGCTGGCTTGCCAATTTCCTATAGTCCCTCTCCCAGGCTGCTGGCCCTTGGTCAGCACTCCTTGCCCCATTTGGGGGCAAGGCCCGTTGGACCCCACCCATGCACAAATTCATGCACTGGGCCTCTAGTTTTTAAATAAAACTGTATATATTTAAAGTGGACAATAGAATGATTTGAGATATATATATATAAAATTGTGAAATGACTACCACAATCAGTTAACACATCTGTAACTTTACTGTTCCACATCCATATTGTTGCAAATGGCAAGATTTCATTTGTTATGGCTACCTATGTATATGTGTGTGTGTGTACCATTTCTTTATTCACCTATGAATAAAAACCTATGTTGCTTGTTGCTTGCTTCCATATGTTTGCTATGGTGGAAAATAATGTTGTAATGAAAATAGGGGTGCATATATCTTTTTAACTGATTTTCTTCAGATAAAAGCAGAAGTGGAATTTCTGGGTAGTAGTAGTATTTTTAGTTTTTTGAGAAATCTCTATAATGTTTTCTATAGTGGCTCTCCCAATAGTTATCAAGTGTTCCCTTTCCTCCATATCCTCTTCAACACATTTTTGGTAATAGCCAATTGACTGGTGTAAAGTGGTATCTCATTGTGGTTTTGAGTTCCATTTCTTTGATGACTAGTGTTGTTGAACATCTTTTTATATGTCTGTAGGCCACATGTATGCCTTCTTTGGAGGATTGTCTGATGTCCTTTGCCCATTTTTATGGATTATTAGTTGTATAAGTTCCTAATATATTCTGGATATCAACCTCTTATAGGTTATTCATTTGTAAATATATTCATTAGATTGTCTTTTTTGTTTTATTGATGGTTTCCTTCATTGTCCCCTTTGTTTATTTTTGTTTTCATTTCCCTTATTTGAGGGAACCTATCTAAAAAAGATATTAGTCAGACTGAAGTCACATAGTTTACTACCTATTTTTTAAAAAATATATTTTATTAATTTTTTTACAGAGAGGAAGGGAGAGGGACAGAGAGCTAGAAACATCGATGAGAGAGAGACATTGATCAGCTGCCTCCTGCATGCCCCACACTGAAGCTGTGCCCGAAACCAAGGTACATGCTCTTGACTAGAATCCAACCTGAGACATTTTAGTCCATAGGCCGACGCTCTATCCACTCAGCCAAACCGGTTTTGGCTACTACCTATTTTTTGTAGGAGTTTTTTGGTTTCAGAACTCACATTAAATACTTTCATCCATTTTAAGTTTATTTCTGTGTAGAATTTTTTTAAATCTTTATTTTTGAGAATTGTGATCCTTTTGTAATAATGCATGTTTTATTCTACATCTTTGCTAATTTCTTCATTGTCACTATCCAACTTTCCTGTTACCAACAATAAAACTTGTGTCAAGTTGCTGCCTATATTTAGCAAGTCCCCTTTTCAAATTAATCCAGATGACTTTCTCTTTTCAAGAAATTGAAGAAAAAATAATCACTAGAATTGTTCCCACTCCCACCTACTTCCAATCTTAGCTAGAGTATTATGTCAAACTCAAGAGGCCATTAAGAATAAAATACATGTAACTAATCATTGCTCATTTTTTATCCAGATCATCTTATTGTGTGTTTTTGCAAGTTGGATGTCATTAAATTGTGTGTAGATAATCTTATAACTTAGCAAAGTCAGTATTTCTGGTGTGAAAACATATGGTCTGCTGTAATAGATAGAAGATCCGGCACAACAACACATGCATCTAGGTGTTTAATGATATTTGATGACATAAATTAAAAAAAAATACAACTCAGTTTTCCAAATCATTACTTAGATTTAAGGAGGCAGGGAGCCAGCTGTTTTACCATATTTTATGCACATCATTATTAAATTCACATTTTAACTGTTCCTTTACAATAAATTGTTACAGAAGACCTTCATAATCAACCATACAATTATGTTATAACCTTGATGTCCCTTTTTCCAAAGTTTAAATGAAGAATTAAAAGTATAGTAAATCAAACTCTCCAGACGAACACTTTACTGAATCTTTCTGGATAGAATTTATGTACAATTATATTATCTTATGGTCAGTGTCTTATATTATAACAATGGTTTTATTAAGAGGCACCTATTATATATATACTCACAATTATGAGTTGTGAACAAAACTGTCTGGAAATCAGAAGATAATGTTTACTCTGTTTTATGAGACAATTTTTTTGGCAATTCTGAAAAACTTATACATCAGTAGTGAGTCTAATTCTATTATAAAATGGCATCCTGCCTCTAAAGTCCCTCAAAATAGTCATAAAATCAAAGATGACAATGTCCAAAAATGAATATTTTATTTTTTAAATATCTAATTTATCTTAGGTGGTATTTTCACACAAATTTTGCCTACTTTTTTCAAAGTATATAATTAATTGCCCCCTTCCTTCAAATAAATGTGTTCATATGTATCTTGGCTATCACAAAATTTATCTTAATTGTTCACATGAAGAGATGTTGACTTATCAAATTTAAATGGCAAACCAAGGCCATATCTCTAACTGCTGGTAGACCCAGAATTAAAACTCAGGTGTAGTCTTCTTTTTCAATGGGAATGACATTGAGTTAGTACTTCAAAAAATATCACTTACTTTTGAAAGCAATGAAATATTGCTGAGAAATTCTGTGCCAAATATTCAAAATGATACATATGTTTCAACTAAATATTAGAAAATCTAAAGAGATGATATTCTCTTAATTATACTTTTATTCCAGTGTTTGTAACAACATATATTTGGTATATCTTAAAGTCATTATACTGATGATTATTTAATTCTAATAAAATTGGCTCCTAACTTATAAATATTTTATATATGTTTAGTGATAATATTAAAAGAAAATTTAATGATTTAAAGAATACTCAGAAATCACACAGATTATATAATTTTTTTCTAATATATTTTTATTGATTTCAGAGAAGAAGGGAGAAGGAAAGAGATAGAAACACCAATGATAAGAGAATCATTGATTAGCTGCCTCCTGAACACCCTTTACTGGGGATCAAACCTGCAACCCAGGAAGGTGTTCTTGACCTAAATCAAACCTTGGACCCTTCAGTCCACAGGCCAATGCTCTATCCATTGAGCCAAAACAGTTTAGGTCTATAAGAACTTTTTTGGCATGTACAGTAGCTCTGAGGATACGCTCTATGAAAAGACAAGTGCTTCACCTATTTCTTTGTTTGTTTTTTATTTATTTTATTTTATTTTATTTTTATTAATTCTAACCTGAGGATATCTTTCCATTGACTTTTGGAGAGAGTGGAAGAGAGAGGGAAAGACAGAAACATCATCATGAGAGGAGCACATCAATGGTTGCCACCTGTAGGAGCCCCAACTAGGGGAGGAGCCTGCAACCAAGGTATGTTCCCTTGAATGAAATGGAACCTGAGACCCTTTGATCCACAGACCGATGCTCTATCCACTGAGCCAAACCACCTAGGGCTCACCTGTTTGTTTTTTAATTTCTCTTTTCTCTTTTTAATGTGAATATTGTGAGAATTCAGAACTTTAACAAATATATTTAATGAAACACAAAAACTCTGTAGGGATCCTGCTTATAATGATGTACTAATGAGTCTCAGGTCTTATTTTTTTAAGTACCTTCAGAATATTATTATTTCCAAAAGCATATCACAAACTTCCACATCCTCACCTCCTGGACTGTAGTGTACAATGCACCAGGAGTGGGGGTGGGGGTGGGAGAATTGCTTTTAATGTGGAAGTAGAGAGAAGGAAATACACTTAATGCTCCTTTGGAGAAACATCTGCAACCAGGGCACTTATTTCATGTCTGAAGACATTCAGGAGCCAGACAGATACTCCGTCTACATGATATTTGACTAACTGTATCCTCCGAAGAGACTATAAAACTGCATTTAAGTCTGGCATCCTCCTGGCTAAAGTGTTGAGTTTATCAAGTAAACAAAAAGAAATCAATTATGTTTCCACAGACATTGCTGAGTGTGTCTGGGTGGTGAGTGGAAGAATCAGAATCAGACTGTACTTTCTTCACAGAAAATCTAAGATCATGTTAAAGACAGAAACCACTGCAAATTTTTCAAATATTGATGAGAAAACAAACTAGATAAAATTTTCACTCTAGGCTTCCATTTTATTCATTGGCATAAAGGAGCACAAACTGGATAGGATAAGAGGATAGATAGATCTTTATATTAGACTTACTCTACTCTAAAATTCATCTGGTATGCCATCTGGCCTTTGTACTTTTTGTGTTATTTTTTTTTGTTCCTCCAGTTATCTTCTTGGAGACTGATATTTCAGTAGTGTAGAAAGATGATTTTATTGTTGCACTCTGGTTAGGGTTTCATCTGAAATAAATGGATATCCAGGACAAATTTGGGACTATAGGGAAAGTTTTCATTTTATGTACTTGGTGTATTGACTAGGTCCTGAGTCAAGGTGCCTCTGTCATTCCACCTAAAGTTAGCCCATCTGAAAGTTAGTTTCACTTAGTACATAGCATTACAATCACCTACCTAAAAGTCTGTATTTCCTCTCATATTGTAAAGAATAAGAGATGTGCATGTCATGTCAGCATTTAACCTCTGTATCTAACTCAAGGTGCCTCTGTCATTCCACCTTAAGTTAGCCCAAGTAGTCTCTTCTCAAACCAAACTCTAAAGACGTGACCATTAGTAATGCATGCTTTTTTAGGAAAATAAAATGCTTCAGAAATAAGATTCAAAGCTGGAATCCTCAGTATCCTCAAAGAACTGTGTTTATCATTATTTTTAATTAAATTTTACAGTGAAACTATGGATGCAAATGAATGCAAATATTTTCTAAGGAAGTTATACTATAGCAAAATAGGTTTTGTTGTTTTAATTTTAAATTTGCTCTCATTAATCTCTCATGTATTTAAAATGCCAGACCATTTTTATAAGTGCTTTTCTGACTTAGGTATATTGGTTGCTTTCACTTCATTAAAAGTTTTCCAACTTGTTTTTCATCAAGATTTTAGCTCCTAGATAATGATACTCAGTTATTTAACTCCTTTTGATCTATATAATATAATTGTGAAATAATAAGAATAAGTACATTTAATGTACATTTAGTGTTTGTTTTTGGCTAATGAAAGAGTTTAGACTTATACTTTTGATAGCATCTGAAATAAACAGACATCTAACAAATCATAATATTAAAGGGAAACCATTTAGGATCTGTCCTCATTCTGCCTTTTGATCAAGATCAGGAAATATTTTAAGCCAACTTTTATCCCCAGTTGTAGACTAATTCAGAATTGTGACATTATATCTATTGTATCCATTTAGTACTATTTGATAATAAACTCAATTTTTATTATCATTCCAGATATTTTCTCATATTGTCTTTAATAAAACAACTAGAGGCCTGGTGCACGAAATTCATGCACAGGTAGGGTCCCTAGGCCTGGCTAGCAATCAGGGCTGATCATATTCCCCACCTCTCCACCTCCCTTCCTTCCCACCTCCACGCCTCCTCCTTCCCTTACCACCCATGCACCACTACCTCCTCCTTTCCCCACCTTCCTGCCTCCTCCTTTTCTTGCCACCTGCATGCTACTACTGTGTGGCCCTCTCCCCCCGCATTCCTACCTCCTCCCTTTCTTGCTCTCTCAGTGCCTTGTCACTGCCACTTGTCACCTGCTATATTCCATGCCACCCCTGGTGGTCAGCATACATCATAGTGAGCCATCAAACTCCCATTCTCCTGGTGGAACTTCTGAGGGTACATCTTGCATATTAGCCTTTTATATATAGGAAATAATGTGTTCATTGTAAGTTGCTGAACAATTACTATGTTTAACCAGCATTGAGTTAGATAGAGGTTAAATGCTGACATGACATGCATATCTCTTGGTCTTATTCTTTACAATATGAGAGGAAATACAGATTTTAGGTAGGTGATTGTAATACTATGTACTAAGTGAAATTGTAGCATAAATATGCACCTAATCTGTATTTAGAGCATCAGAAAAGGTTTCTGTGAGGAGGAATGCCTATGCAAAAATGTTAAGATTAAGCAGGTATTGTCTGCTTAATAGCTAAAGAAAATGTAGGGTAATAACAAGTTATGAAAAGAGGATGGAGATGGGAAAAGGGAGAGAATGTTCTAATAGAGCAGTGGTTCTCAACTTTCCTAATGCTGCGACCCTTTAATACAGCTCCTCATGTGGTGGTGTCCCCCAACCATAAAATTATTTCCATTGCTACTTCATAACTGTAATTTTGCTACTGTTATGAACTGTAATGTAAATATCTGATATGCAGGATGTATTTTCATTGTTACAAATTGAACATAATTAAAGCATAGTGATTAATCACAAAAACAATATGTAATTATATATTGTGAAATATTTATTTCTAATTACAAATAAATGAAATTTTGTCTTGAATCGTGGTGTAGCATGGGTAACAGTCTTCATATGACAACAGTAAACTATATTGCTACACTTTGCTACACCGAGGAGTGGTCTGTTGGTTCCTAAGACCATGGGAAATAGGTATTTTCTGCTGGTCTTAGGTGACCCCTGTGAAAGGGCCGTTCAACCCCCAAAGGGGTCACGACCCACAGGCAGGTTGAGAACTACTATAATAGAGGAAAAAGCCTTAGAGAACATGTATATGAAATGCAGCATGATGATACTTCAAAGAAAAGATGTGGAAGAGGATATATCAAGGGATGAGTCTACAAAGATTAGCAATGTGTAGAAAATGAAGGAGCTGTTACCATATATTAGTGAGTTTGAAATGTAACCTGCTGCCAAAGTAGAACCATTGAAAGTGTAGGAGGATTTGAAAGAGGTGTTAAATATGTTTGTGACATAAGGATTACTTTGGCTTTGTCTATACTAATAATAGAGGTATAGAGGTATATGCAAATTGCCCAGGATGCCATCACAGTAACAGTAATGACCAATAGGCTGCCTGGGGCAACAAGGCTAGCAGAGGGTTTAGTGAGGGAAGACCAAATGACTAAACAGCAGGCTGTATGGGGTGTCCAGGTCAGCAGAGGGGCAGTTGGGGATGAACAGTCTGGTAGGGGAGAATCAAGCCAGCAGGTGGGGGGAGGGCAGTTGGAGTTAATCAGGCTAGCAAGGGGTTAGTAAGGGGCGACCAGGCCAGCAGGAGGGCCATTTTGTGGTCATCAGGCCAGCAGGCAAATGAGCAGTTAGGAGCCAGCAGTCCTGAATTGTGAGAGGGATGTCCAACTGCTGCTTTAGGCCTGATCCCCCTGTGCATGAATTTTGTACACCGGGACTCTAGTTGTAGATAACATTGAAGGACAGTCACAGAGAGCAAGAAGACCAATTGGAAGTAATTGCAGTTATCTGTGTAAGTTATCGTCCTTATATAATAGATAAGATTTATAGGTTAAGATGAAAGTTGAAATATTTAATAAATATTTCACATCATCACTTGGTGATTTATTGGATGTGAGTAGAATTGGTAAAGAATGATGTGGAAGGTTTGACTTAAAGAATTGGAAGGTGGGATGTCCAATTCACTTAAAAAGAAAGATCACATAGTGCCTGTTGTTGCTGCTATTATAACTTTCATTTTTTTAATTTAATATTTTATTAAATTTTTTATCCTGTCATATTCAACTTATAAAATCTATATACTTTCCAATTAGCTTTTTAAATTAGCTATAGATGTATCTTCTTTATCCAATATCATGATCCTAAAGATAAGTCCATTTATACTTTGGGGGTGGTGTTACTGAAATATTTGAATACATATCAGATGTCCTTTCATCTTATTTTGATTTCTGGAGGTTTGAATTTTTTTTCTTAGTGGCTGAGCAATTTATTTTAAAGTATTTCTTACTTTTTTTCTCTAGTTTATAGTTGCTTTTAAGGAGTACACTATTTAGCATACGTCCAGCACCATTCTGTCAGTAAAAGAAGTGATTCCATGCTTCATTAATTTTAAACCTTTGCTGTACCTCAGCTCATTTTCTGTCTATAAGCACATACTCAAGTTTATACCAATACAAAAATAGCTTCTCCTTTACCCTAAACTCACCTGCAGGCAACTGCAGTGGTACCTCGAGATACGAGTTTAATTCGTTCCGTAACCTTGAGGCATGGGAAACTATGAGACGCTTGAGTCGTGGTAAACTGGTGGGTCGTGTGCAGCTGGCCGATCCGCGTGATTACTCTTATCTCAAATATTGCTCGTATTTCAAAGCAAAAATCGCTCGCTCAATGGCTCATATCTCAAAAATCTCGTATGTTAGGACACTCGTATCTCAAGGTGCCACTGTATTTCATGGCCTTACCTCTTTACCAATAATTTTTAAAATATTTTTTATTTCATCTTGTTATCCTTTTACTTTAATCTCTTTCATTAGAACTTGTATCCCAACTATTCAAATGAAATTATAGTATCTCCCCCCAAAATGTATACACACTTTGAATGATTATAAAGTCATTGTTAATTAAGATAAAGTTCATTTTCAAAATTTAAAAGAATCTATAGAAATGAATAATTATTTTTGCCAATGGCTGTTTGCAAACTGATGACAGTTTTGATCCAGGCACTGCTGATAACTCAAAGCAGTGGAATCACAAACATCAAGAATTGTTTCATTCAGTATTTGTATGCCCTTAATTGGTCAACTGTTGCTAGTTTTGTACCATAAATTTTATCTTTTATGTATCCCTATAAAAAGTGTAGTGGATAAATTTTCTTTGTTCAAAGTTTAGTCTGGCTTCACCCATTATTTCAAATCAAATAAATCTGAGAAGGAGTGAAAATTAAGTGAGTTATCAGTTGGTAAAGTGTGTTTACATTTTTGTAGGGACACCCTGTGACTAATTATAAAGGCAGTGTTTGTACTTCAACTGCATTTTCAAACTTCCAGTAGCATTTTAGGGTGAATTTTCTTTGTTTAAAGCTTAGTCTGTCTGAAAAGAAAGAAACATCAGTTGAGCTATCAGCTATTAAAGTGTGTATTACTAGTACATGTTTTTGGGACACCTTGTACATTTCTCAGAGATCAGTAATTCAGTTCTAAGTTTCAGACTCAATAACATTTTTAACCTTTGTCTTCCACACTTTAGCATTTTGAAAATTTTCTAACATTTCTTGGATTTAATTTCTCCCCTTCATTTTCAACACTATGCTTCTTTCATTGTAATACAGTTATTTGTTCCTCCTATGAGCAAACTTCTGAAGGACAAGAAATAAATGTTATTGTTAGATCTTCCATAGACATAATTCCTGGAACATTATATTTTAGTGTGTGTTTTAAAAAATTAAATATTTGAATTTTTTTGTCTTAACAAAATATTTAGCAGAAATGTATTAGTATACTATAGCTTAATGTTATTAGATTTTAAAAACATGCAGACAAGAAAATAATTTAGTTATTTTATAATGCCTAAATTTGTGAAGAGAAACCCAGAAATCTGTAGATCATGGTGAAAGGGGCAGACTCACTGAAATTCTTTCTATAGCTTTTTCATAACATAAATAAGATTTTCTAAAAATTGTATTTTAAATATTGTGCTTTTTCATTGTTATTTATATTCACACTTAGGTTATAACTCAGTTTTGTACATAGTTCATTTCTATTTTATGGTGGCAGAATTTGGAATAGTTTTATAGAAAGTTGACCTTTGAGTTACATGGATTTGAACTTTGCAGGTCCACTTAAACCTCTATCTTTTGTAAAAGTAAAAATACACAGTCTGCCCTTCATATTTTGAGGTTTTATGTTTGAGAATTCAACCAACCAGGGATTGAAAACAGAATTTTCAATCTGCTGTTGAGAATTCACAATGTGGAGGGCTGACTGCATTATTCTATTGCATCTATCCTATCTAATAAAAGGGTAATGTGCAAATTGACCATCACTCTGCCACAAAGATGGCCACACCCATAACCACAAATATGGCTGTGCCCATAGCCACAAAGATGGTAGTGTAGGCTAGAGCCAAGGAGCCTGCAGAGCAGGCAGGAAGCTTGGCTTCCTTTGTGCCCGGGTGGAAGGAAGCCAAGCCTCCTGCATGCCCAGGCCAGCTGCTGAGGGAGACATGCAGGGAGTGCAGTGGGGAGACATGTGGGGAGTGAGGAGGTTCCCTGTCTGGGGGTTCCAAGTCCTCTATTGGTTCCTTTCATTGTGACTCTCCTCCTCACAGGCATCCTCCATGCAAAAGCTGTTCTGTGCAAATATGTCATGTCCTAATGGGTGAATCCTAAACCAAATGTGTCACATCTGGGCAACCTAACTCCCATTAGAAAAAGGACCTGAGAGGAGAGATTTAGGAATCATGAAGCCATCGACCTGCTGGGTCTCAGAAACTGCTGTCAAACACAGGCAATCGGAGACCCTCCCAAACACCACCTGAGCTAAACCTGAGAACCTAGGTATTTTCAAGGCCCAAAGTTGATGGGAGTCAGGGGGCAGGGGAGCAAAGCAAGCAGAACAGCCAATTCAACCAAAGACGCAGGAGCCTAAGATAACCTCAGGGAAATATCCTGGCCACCGATGCTCTCCTGCAGATGTGGTGCCCACACCCAGATGTGGGGGAGGGGGTGTGTACGTGCTGAATTTAAGACCACTGGCAGGAGGGAAACTGGAAGCATGCCTAAGGATTTTTTTGTACATGTCCCACAGTCGAGAAGCAGAGTCAGAATCAAGAAGCAAAGTCTTACCTCAGCCTTGGGGTGTTTAAAAGTACCTAAAAATAGCAGTTCCATCTCGGATTCCACTGCCATATTTGCCACCAATGGGAGACCTGCAGAGAACTTTCAGGGCACCCCTATAACCTGGGGGCGACAGTAGCTCTTGAGAAGGAGAGACTGAAGCACTTACGGTGTTCAAAGAGCTAGCCCTGCACACCAGGGCCTATCCAGAAGCTCGGTGATGCTGGAAGTTGCTGGCCCCGCCTTCACTAGCATGAAGAGGAAAGGTGGATACAGTGGCTGCAGTGGTCTAAATCCTGTTGTTGTCTCCCCTACCTAGCCTCTGCACCCTCCAGGACAGCCTCAGTGGCAGTGCAGAGGATTATTTGGAGAAGATAGTGGTGCAGAGAATGCTTCTGACTCTAGATACCAGTGAAACTGCTGCCAAGAGCCTTTTTAGGGCTGGCAGGAAAATACAGCAACGAAGGAAGAATATTGGCTCAAAACAAAGAGTTTTTGTTTTTTTCCCCTCATCAGCAAAATATGAATATTACCTAAATCACAGAGTTTGCAAGAATTAATTGAAATAAAATTCCAGAAATTGTATAACAGCCATTCTGAAGTGCATGGATTGGTTGAGCGTGAACGTGGTCCTGTGCACCGAAAGGTTGCAGGTTCAATTCCAGGTCAGGGAACATATCTGGCACATATCTGGGTTTCAAGTTAGATCCCTTGTCTGTGCTCCTAAGAAAGTCAATTGAAGTGATGTTTCTCGCTCTCCATCCCTCTCCGACTTTCTTTAAAAATCAATGGAAAATGAATTAATGCCATATTTACAAATGTGGATAATCTAAAAAGAAAAAGAGTCGGGGGGCCCTAACCAGTTTGGCTCAGTGGATAGAACATCGACCTATGGGCTGAAGGGTCCCAGGTTTGATTCCAGTCAAGGGCATGTACCTTGGTTGCGGGCACATCCCCAGTTGGGAGTGTACAGGAGGCAGCTGATTGATATTTCTCTCTCATCAATGTTTCTAACTCTCTATTCCTCTCCCTTCCTCTCTGTGAAAAAAATCAATAAGATATTTAGAAAAAGAAGAAAAAAAAAAACAGGGTAAAAGAGGTTGAATGTACTGTATAATTTAAATTGTGTAAAATAATATCTTTTTAGAGGCATATATGTTATCTATACTAATAAAAGGGTAATATGCTAATTAGACCAGACATTTTTCAGACATCCATCCAGATGTCCTTCCTGACAAAGCCACAGTGGTGGGGGGCTGAGGCAGAGGCTGTTAAGGGCAATCAGGCTGGCAGAGGAGTGGTTAGGGGGTGATCAGGCTGGCAGGCAGGCAAGTGGTTGGGAGCCAAGTGTCCCAGATTGTGAGAGGGATGTTTGACTGCCAGTGTAGGCCTGGTCCCAGAGGGTTCAGGTTGGGCACCAGGCCTCTAGTCTATATATATAAAAGGCTAATATGCAAATTGTCCCTTCAGGTGTTTGATCAGGAGACTAGGAGTTCGATTGCTTGCTATAATGTGCACTGACCACCAGGGGGTGGTGTGGAAAGAAGGAAGGCCCTAGTCAGCAGCCAGAAGACCCACATTGGCCCTGACCACCAGCCAGGCCTAGGGATCCTACCCATGCACAAATTTCATGCACCTAGCCTCTAGTTTTATATAAGGGACTTGAGCATCCATGAGGGTCCTGGAAGCAATACTCCTCGGATAAGGAGAACAACTCTACTAAGTTTTGGGGAGATCAGAGTTAAATGCAGATTCTCAACTGCATGGGGGAGGGTACTACTAACATTGCATTTTCCACAGTCAGCTGTACATCCTCCAGAGCACAATGCCTAGAAAATATTGATTTATTTTACTTTTGCATTTATTTTACTTTTTATTATAGTTACTTAAATTGTTACTTATTAAAGTATACATATCTTTATGAAAGTTCTACTTTCTGAGCCCTCTTGTGGCTTTAAAAAGACAAATCATCAACAGATATTTAGTAATCTTATTATAAATTCACTCTGATTTGATCTCTAATTTGTTGGGCTATGCTTGTTTAAAGCTGTTGTTTTATATTAAAGAGTAAATGTAAAGTTAGTATTTGGGCCATTTTCTCAACAAACTGTTCTTATTTCTCATGATGAATAAAGAACTACTAAAGCAATTGTTTATTTAGAATCTTATTTCATCTACATCAGTGTAACCTCTCATATTTATGGATTATAAAGCCCTATCTTTTTGAATAACCAACTCTCTGAGAACAGTATGGGGCAATAATGAAGCCATCCTGGGATCCTTGCTGTAGATAGACTATACTAGACTATAACAACCAATTCAAAGGAAGAAATTGGATTAGCAACCTAAGTCACTATCAAAATAAAGTATTAAGAGAATTATCTGTGTCTCTAAATCATACTCGGGCTTGGTGATTCATTAGCAATACACACAAGGCTTAGATATCTTGACACCTATTGTTTCACATATTTTCTCCAAGAGAAATAAAGTAAAATCAGTAAAGGGAAAATGCACATGGAACATAGTATGGAAAAAATCAGGTGCAGGTTTTCAAGAGTGCTCTCTCACTGGATTTATACAGGACACACTTAATTCCTCCAGCGGGATGTGACATCTTGGACAGAATGTTCTCTGGAAGGAGATTCACCTGATTCTATGTACATAATGCCTATGACTGAGTTCAGTCACTGAAACTCTAGATCCCCAGAAAGTGAGCAGCTGCCTATCATAAATCTCCTTTTACTCTCTCCATAAATCATCTAGATAAACTGAATAACATAGTTTGAAATGCCAAGTCTAAAAACTCAATTCCCAAGAGCAGGCAAAGGGCCAGCAGAGCATTTGAGCAACTCAGGTCTGTTGAGCCACCTCTCATACACAACACCTTTTTCCTTATTCTAAAGTCCAAAAAAAAATGTCTTTCTTCTTACAGAACCCGACTATTTCCAAGTCCCAGTATCCTTTCCCTCCCATGAAGCCTTCTAATGAAGCTTTCAAAGTTTTTTCTTAAATAAATAAATAAATAAACAAATTTATTTTTAATCCTTACTTGAGGATATTTTTCCATTGATTTTTTCTTTATTGATTAAGGTATTACATATATGTTCTTATCCCCCATTACTCCTCGCCCCACTCAAGCCCTCAACCCACTGGTGTCTGTATCCCTTGGTTGGGCATATATGCATCCATATAAGTCCTTTCATTGATCTCTTTCCTTTACCCCCACCTTCCCTTAACTCCCTCTGAGGTTTGACAGTCTATTTGATACTTCTCTGTCTCTGGATCTGTTTTTGTTCATCGATTTATGTTGTTCATTATATTCCACAAATGTGTGAGATCATGTGATATTTATCTTTCTCTTATTGGCTTATTTCACTTAGCATAATGATCTTCAGTTCCATCCATGAAATAGGTCTCAAAATTTTATTGTTTTGCTTTGCAAAATTGTATTGTTTCGATTCCGGTCAGGGGCATGTACCTTGCTTGCGGGCACGACTCCAATAGGGGGCATGCAGGAGGCGGCTGATCGATGTCTCTCTCATCGATGTTTCTGACTTTCTATCTCTCTCCCTTCCTCTCTGTAAAAAAATCAATAAAATATATTTAAAAAAAATTCTACAGAGAACATCTAGATTATATTATGCTGAAGTATCAAATGTTTTAACAAATTATACCTAAGAGGCATTACACAACCTGCCCATGTGAATTTCAGGCGTATCAACGCCTAGAAGTACTTCTTTCATGGTTGTATGATTTGGGGTAAAGGTAGACTACTTTAACAGGGAGATTCACATTAATTCATTTGCATAAAGAAGAAATATATGTTTCTCTTCCATTTCATCTGAAGTGAGCAATTATTGTAAGTCTGTCATACTTAACTTTATAGGAGACTGGGAAATGTAGTTTAGTAATCTGCTCAAAAAGAGAAGAAAGGATTTTGATAATCAACCTACAGGATTCACTTCATGTAGTGGATAAGTATGAATAAATTTCATATTAACTAAAAAAAATCTTAAAAACAACTTTAACATATTGCTTTCTTCTAGTGTAAGTCAGTGACAAAATGGCAATACTGAAATTTACTTTGAAGTCAACATTTGAAAACATTGTTTTTGGTTAAAAATGAAACGTACCTCTGCATTTCCATAAAATGTATTTAGGGAGTTGTATGTGAAAAATTATAATTGTTTCAGAAATAAATATCTATTTAAATGTACATGTGATTTAACACAATGTGTACAATTGTACCCTTTATTTGCAGTTTTGTTTTCTTCAGACTAGGGTATTCACGGTCAAAGGCAGTCCTAAAACATTAAATGGAAAATTTCAGAAATAAGGAAGTATATGTTTTTTTGAATACTGTTCTGAGTACTATAATGAAATCTCCTGTGTCCCAATATGTCCCACCCAGGACATGAATCATCTCTTTGTTCACTGTATACACAAGTGTATACTGTCATGGTTATCAGGTGGACTGTCATAGTATTACAGTGATATTGTTCAAGTAACCCTTATCTTACTCCTAATGATACCAAAGGATAATAGTAGTGATACTGGCAATCTGGGTATGCCAAAGAGAAGCCAGACATTATATTTATGTACAAAAAATATGTAGTATGTATAGGTTTTAGTACTATCCACATTTTCAAACATCCATATCCATATTAAAATATATACATTAAAAATATAAGACTACAAAAATTAAATAAGGCACATAGCATAATCTATGAACAACCTTTGTGAATTAGCACAACCAAATGCCTTTTAAGAACTAAACTCTCATATCTTGCCTTCCCTGAGTACCTAAAATTTCCTAATGTATATATTTTCTCCTTTAGATGTACCCTTTTTAAAGTAACACATGGAAGCAAACACACTGATATTGTGCATTATATAGAATAAGTTTATCCTTACTTACGCTGGTATCAATTTTGCTAAATTGAATAAAGAATCGAGTGAAAATAACCTTTTCTATTTCAATAAAAAATCAGCCTTTATTGAGCATTTATAGGATGTGTTAAAAGTTCAGTATGCTATCGAATACCATGTGTTTTTATTTTATAGTTACTTTCAATATTTCACATAAACAGAGTTTTTTAGCATTACAAATAACTCTCTTTTTTCATCAACACACACGGTTTTCTATTATCTAGAAAGTGTAGCCATGAGTGCATTTGTGGAATCTTACTGATTCTTCATTAAGGAGTTTGAGTGCAATTTGGGCAGAGTGTTCTATTGCTTTCAGCAGCCACTGAATGTCGACCAGAACCTGAGTCCCATTACATTTCCCAGACGGATCACTGAATTATTGAACACACATAAAATGCTATGCAACCTTTTCTTTCTTTCTTTCTTTCTTTCTTTCTTTCTTTCTTTCTTTTTTTTTTTTTTTTTTTTTTTGTTAATCCTTACCAAGAATATTTTTTCCATTGCGTTTCAGAGAGGGAATGAACATGAAGAAAGGAGGGGGAGAGAGAGAAACACCAATGTGATAGAGACACATGCATTGGCTGCTCCCATATGTGCCCCAGCTGTGGGCAGGGAGTTAACCTGCAACTGAGGTAGGTGCCCTTGACCTGGAATCTAACTCGAGATCCTTCAGTGAGCCTGTAGACACTGTAACCACTGAACCACACCGGCCAGGGCAATGCTGTGCAACCTTGTTTAGAGAATTGTTGATTAACACATGTTGGTATGTTAGTCAAAAACCAATTAAAAATCTGACTGAAGTATCTGGTTAAGGAACAATTAAATTAAGAGTTTAAAACAAAAGAAAGGGAAATCAAATATGCTGAATTATTTGCTCTTTTCTCAACAAGAAGTGTTCTAATAATCATTAATCCTGCAATATTACCAGATCTATAATTTTTTTTTTAATGGTGTAGCTGGTAAAAAGCATAATTATCTCCCAGCAAATACTTTGCTTGTCACTATGGCTTATTTACGTATATTCTGCTTGTCACTATGGCTTATTTAAAATACCATTGTTTCAGCTCTAGTCCTGAATTTTAGTATGTGTTTTCTCCCCCTAAAATAAATTATGTATGATGTTTTAGGGAGGCTTTAAAGTTCAATCAGCTTTGGCAAAGTGTAGTGTTTGCAAATAGTTAAATTAGAATTCTGTCTGTAATTTATTTCTTTGAAACATTAGTGCATCAGAGAGATCTGAAAAATAAATGAACAGCTGTATCCACTAGTTTTGCAAAATATACTATCAGTACAGCAAGGGGGAAAATGTTGGCTTTGATTTTTTAAAAGATAGCATGAAAAGACTGAAAAGAGATGATATTAGCCCTTTAATCAGTAATATAAAAGAACTACAGCACCCGGTAATATTATCTGATGTTAGTATTTTATTTTAGAGTAAATGTAAGGGGATAGGGGAATATAGACTTTTGAGTTTATTTATATATATATATATATTAAAAAATTTAATTGTATTTTTATGAAGTTACTTTTAAAAAACATTGAACTTCTTAGTAATTTAATCTGAAGATGTAAGTCTGATCAAGTCCTTACTCCCTTCTTCCACTTTTAGATTGCTTATAGATTGAAAGAATGCTTTCTCTTGCAAAGAGCTCATGTCTACATTTTCTTTTCCACAGCATTCAGAGAGTATGATAATTTTATTAACTATAAGAATCAGAGATGCAAATCTTGAATATTTAATGCTACACTTGATGTTTACCTGGAGGGCTTTTTTTCTTTGTTTTGGATTTTCCTCTGTTTGGATTTTGCTTTCCTTGGGAATAGCATGACTGTCTTCCTGACTGTGAAGAAATCTTAAGTTCATTAGAATGTTACAATGTGAATTTCATTTTAAAAATATTTCATTAGCTGTTAACTCACTTTTGTGTTGCTCACAAGGTCAAGATTTTGGTTTATATGAAACTGAGTTCCCTTATAACAGTGTTACTCTTTTTTTTTTTAATTGATGTCAAATCGTAAGAAAAATCATTTTTTAATAGCTGCAATGTTAGACAAGTATTTGGACTTTGTAGTTGGATTTAATGTTCTGAAACTTTTAAATGTTTTGGTGACCATACCTGATGCTAATGGCTTGAATGGACCACAAAATAATGTAATTAGATAAGGAGAGAAATTTGGTGATTTATATTTTTGTCCTTTGAAAATGATGTCATGAGAAGAAATGGGAGACTCTGATTTTACCCTACTGTTCTCTAAAAGTAGGATAAAATACTTTGAATGACATTTAGGAGGAAGCAACACAGTCAGACTCATCTATAGTGGTACTTGCAATGCTGTTTACAGTGGATTTATTATAGTAGCTCACATTAAAGAAATAACCATTATTATTTAGGAAGATTTTTGTTTAAGCTGCTGTCCATACTCTAGTCCCTATAAGAGAATGGAAGAAGACAGACAAGAAAATTAGGAATATCAGACATAAAAATAAGAGATCTTTTAAATTATTCCCCCTTTAATAGAAGGTATTACTATGAAAGCAGAAGAAAATGCATAATTCCAGTCCTCTAGATAGAGCTCCATATTGTTTCTGCAATTGTGCACAGTTCTTTTCAACCTGAATTAAGAGTGCATTGCAACCTGAAATAAGAATATTAGAGGCATTGTCAGATTTGAGAAAAATGTAGCCCAATAATTTACCTTGATTGTCACTTTTATAGGTCAAAGTAAGCTGTACAGTAAACATTGAGAATCAATATCTAGAGTAACCTAGATTTTTAATATGAAATTCATTTACAACACTTGATTGTAAAGTGGTGATTAAGATTATGGTGTTTGAAGGGAGACAAAACTAAATTCTAACCCAAGTTCCACCAAGTAATATATTTAACTATTTTGTATGTTATTATTATCTTTCTTATCCCCTTTCTCCCTTATATGCACCAGAATGTAAACTTTATGAGAAAAAAAACCATTATCTGTTGTGTTCCAAGTACCTAGAAAACTAATGGGCACATAGTATTCAAAAATATTCATAAATCATGAAATAAATTATTTATTATTAATATTAGAATACTTAATTTGCCTTTTACATATTCAAGTTACCTGAGAAAATGGTTTTCATAAAAGAGTTGTGAAATTTAAAGTAGATAACATTTCTAAAATTCTTACAACAATGCGCATAATTGCCCAATAAATGTGTCAATATTAAAATTCATGGCTCTCATGAAAATATAAAATAATTGCATGTCAAAGTTTAACTTATTTTTTTAATATATTTTATTGATTTTTTACAGAGAGGAAGGGAGAGAGATAGAGAGTTAGAAACATCGATGAGAGAGAGAGACATCGATCAGCTGCCTCCTGCATACCCCACACTGGAGATGTACCCATAACCAAGGTACATGCCCTTGACCGGAATCGAACTTGAGACCTTTCAGTCCACAGGTTTGCTCTATCCACTGAGCAAAACCGGTTTTGGCAAAGTTTAACTTATTAATGGGGAACTAGTATAATGTCAAAGATAGCTTTAAGGAATTTTTAAAAACTGAGTATTTATTGACATTTAAAAAATAAAGATTATTAAGAACTATTGACATACAACTTGCTAAAATTTTATAGGATTATTCTTTCTACTATTAAGTAACCTACAGGATAACATATAATTTTACAGTATCTGGGCTGTAACCAAGTAGTAAATTCAAACATAGGTATAGTCTCTTAGACAATTAAATAATCTTTGGGTGGGATTGTTAAAAAGTACTCCTGTATGATGTTGAAATGTTTGAATTATTTTTCTTAATAGTTATTATTTTTTAAGAGGGAATTTAGCACATGGATAGCTTCTGTATTTTAGCATCATATATACTTGCTACTTTATCATCCCATTGTGAGTCTTGAGGTGGCAGTGGTAAGTGAATAGATTGATTGATTATCATTGCTGGATTTTTTTCTTCTGATACTTAATGATACCTATGACTGAATCTATGATCATAGAATCAAGTATTCCAAAAACCAATATAGATATGGCTTATAGAGACATATAGGTATATTGATAAAGACAATAATTGTGTAACATGAGTTATTATAAGCATCTTGAGTGTAGAAAATACAATGTATTAAAAATAATTACAACAATTCTTCAAACTATTTCCTCTGCATTATTCATGGAAGTTAACCTATGTTTTAGTTCTAAGAGTTTAAAAATTATTAAATAAGGTTTTAAATGTTATCCTACATAACAGGAAAATATAGCCTTCAACACTATTTGTTGTACAGAGATAAATATAACTAAATAGGGAACTAAAGCTACTATCATGCTCTATATCAGTTGTATATATAGTGTTTATATGTAGTTTTTATATATTTATATATAACTAATAAAATTTCTCTTGTATTATTTTCATGCATTTTTAATTTTTAAAAAATTGTAAGTTACAGTTGATATATAATATATTAGTTTTAGGTATACAAACCAATTATAAGGCATTTATACAACTTACAAACTCATCATCCCATAAGTCTAGTACCTACTTGGCACCATAGTTATTAAAATATTATTGACTATATTCTCTATGATGAACTTTACATTTTTTATGACTACTCTGTAACTACCAATTTGTACTTCTTTTTTTAAAATGAATTTCTTTATTGATTTCAGAGAGGAAGGAAGAGGGAGAAATGGAAACATCAATGATGAGAAAGAATTATTGATCATCTGCCTCCTACACACCTCCTACTGGGGATCGAACCCACAACCCAGACATATGCCTTGGCTGGAATTGAACCTGGGACCCTTCAGTCTGCAGGCCGATGCTCTATCCATTGAGCCAAAATGGCTAGGGCCAATTTGTACTTTTTAATCTTTTCACCTTCTACCCATCCCCATAACTCTCCTCCAGTTTGATAGAATTTTAAAGAAACTTGGATCATTTAATCTTTCACATTTTATAAATTGAAAGTTTGGAACTCATACAAGTTAGTTATCAAAAAGTACTTAGCCATATAATTGTTCAGCTGAGTTTGAAATTTGTTGCCTCTTTCTTTAGCCCATTGCTCTTGCCTAGAAGCTCTTTATTTTCTTAAAGAAATACTTAAATTGTTCCCTTTTGTTATGTTATTAACTGTCTTATTGAATCCATACACAATAGATACGAATTTGTTAATGCCTTTAAATGGGAAGCATTGTCCAATATAATGAATGGATGCTCCAATTAATGACATTCAAATTTAACTTAAAGGAGAAACATTCTCTCCAAACTTAAGCATATGTGTGTATATGTATGTGTGTATGCTGAATGTAAGCCCAGAATTCTGTCTGGTAGATGTTGTGTAGGGCCATAATCCCAATGCTCATTTGCTGCACTGGATCATTATTGTCTTCATGATTTAAATTCATCCACACTGTCCAGGCTATTTTCTTCCATTTTTTTTCTATGCTCCAACTATTCTGCATAGGCATGATTATACTATTTTGTACTATTATATACATAAAATCTCTTATCTTACAACTCTCTGAGTTTGCATCTACAATCACCTCCCCACCTTGAAATAATGCTGCTGCTGTCAAAGTTTTCCCTGGTTCTCCTCCTTACCAAATTATTAACTATTTACTCATCTTTGCAGAGGATTATGGGCCTTATTCTGTGTTTATTATACTGCATTCTAGCTTATTGTTTATTTGAATATTGATTTCCATTTCTCCTCGATCAACTTGAGTGCAGAGGAGAGTGCCAAACATTAAAACCCCTGGGAACAAACAAAAATGCTTAACACAGAGTAGGTATTTAATAAATCTACTAAAAGAGGAGAATCCAAGATGGCGGCATAGGTAAACACCTACACTGCTGCCTCACACAACAATTTCAAAACTACAACTAATAGACAGAACAAACAGCATCCAGAACCACAGGAAAACTGGCTGAGTGGAAATTATACAACTAGAAGGGAAGAGAGGGGCTCACAGACCCAGAGGAGCTGCAAAAAGCTGAGGTATGGAGATGCGTGTGTGGAGAGATTGGGTGCCGGAGTACCTGGCTGGTTTTCTCTGGCAAAGGGAAATGGAGACTCTAAAAGGCATTGAACCCCTTATCCTACGACACTAAACCCCAGATCCAGTCGAAACTCATACGGGGGCAGTTTGGACTGTGAAAAGGGAGAGGTGCACGGGAATTTAAGGGAGTCACAAAAGATCAGAGGGCTGGTGGCACACATAGTACTGTGCAGAGGACAGACTGCTGATTGTGCCCCTGGCTTTTGCTAGTGGGTGGGAGACAGACCCTCCCAACTGCACCACTTCTGACTCCACTAAGCCCCAGGTGAAACCCTGGAGACCCAGACTCTTGTGGTCCCGGAGCACAGGGGTCTAGAGGCACTGCGGGTGCGTGCATGCACAAGGACTGCTCCAGGGATTACCCAGTCACGTGAGACTCGGGGGCTGTGGAGGGCGAGGCTGACTGGAAGGCAAGGCGGTCCCTTAAGCTCTGAGACTCCACCCATCCCAAGCTCAACAGAGAGGCTCTTGCCATGTTGCAAGTCTGGTATCATAAGGCTGAATCCTATACAGAAGTTCTCCCGGCAAAGTGAAAATGCCGAGACAAGGGAAGGGATCACAAACAAAAGAAATGGAGGAAAAAAACGAGTGGATATAGAGTTCAAAACCACCTTTATAAGGTTTTTCAAGAATATCCTAGAAAAGTTGGATAAAGTTAGCAAGACCCAAGAGGAGATGAAAAAGAACCAACTAGAGATGGAAAAGATCCAACTAGAGATGATAAAGGACCAACTAGAAATTAAACATACACTGACTGAAATAAAAAAATATTATACAGAGTCCTAACAGCAGACTAGAGAAAGGCAAGAATCAAGTCAAAAATTTGAAATATAAAGAATCAGAAAACACTCAACTGGAAAAGCAAGAAGAGAAAAGAATCCAAAAATGTGAAGATAATGTAAGGAGCCTCTGGGAGAGCTTCAAACATACCAACATCAGAATTGTGGGGGTGCCAGAAGAAGAGACAGAGCAACATACTGAAAACCTATTTAAGGAAATAATGACTGAAAACTTCACACATCTGGTAAAAGAAATAGACCTACAAGTCCAGGAAGCACACAGAACCCCATATAAAAGGAATCCAAAGAGGACCACACCAAGACACATCATATAATTAAAATATCAAGAGCAAAAGACAAAGAGAGAATATTGAAAGCAGCAAGAGAAAAACAGTTCATTACCTACAAGGGAGCACCCATATGACTGTCAGCTGATTTCTCAACAGAAACAATGCAGGCCAGATGGGAGTGGCAAGAAATATTCAACGTGATAAATAGCAAGAACCTACAACCAAGAATAATCTATCCAGCAAAGCTATCATTCAGAATTGAAGGGAAGATAAAGACCTTCACAGTTAAGAAAAAGCTAAAGGAGTTCATCAACTCCAAACCAGTATTATATGAAATGCTGAAAGGTACTCTTTTAGAAGAGGAAGAAGAAAAAGGTAAAAGACAAAAAATTACGAACAACAAATACATATCTATTAACAAGTGAATCTAAAAATTAAGTGAATTAAAAATTTGATCAACAGAATAAACTGATGAATATAATAGAATCAGGAGCACAGAAAGGGAGTGGGCTGATAATTCTCAGGGGGAAAAGGGTGAGGGGTGTACAGGGAGAGACTGAACAAAAATCATACACCTATGGATGTGGTCAACAGGAGGGAGGTAAGGGCAGAGGGAAGGGTGGGAGTTGGGTAGAGGGGAGATATGGAAGGGGGAAAAAAGAAACAAATGTAATAATCTGAATAATAAAGATTTAATTTAAAAATCTACTAAAAGAGAGGACAGTGGAAGGAAAATAGAGAAAGTGAAAAGGATGGTTAGAGGAGATATGGGTTCTGGCACTTGTTATGAACTAATAATTACCTCCTTTCCTTTCATTTTTCTGAAGAGGGAAAGAAAACCTACCTGACCTGTATGTTTTAAGAGTGAAAGGAAAGGTAAAAGAAAAACACTAGAAATGACTAGATCTTTTGTTTCATTAGAAAAAACTTTAACCTCCATTTACTATTCAATGTGTAAGCAAAAAAGAAGAGTGCTTTGTGATGAGATCAGTTAATGTAATGGACCTGAACTTGTCCCAATAATGAGGTTTATGTTCCCACTGTGTTGACCAGCTTCCATGCATGAAATCTATATGAGGCACAAGGATCTAATTTCAAAATGAATTTTATTAATGTCTTCAAGTAAGAAAAACAGAAGATTCATACTATTTAAAATATATCAAGACTTAAGTGGTATTAAAAATTGAAGTTCAACATAAAAACAGTGTCAACATTTCCTTGGGGTAAAGTTGAATTTTATGTTAAAAAAAAAGAAATAAAGGAAGGAAGATATCTATTGAACTTTGCATTAAACTAAAATTGATGCCAGGTAAAATAAACACTGTCGGGGTTCATAGTTGTTATAGATATTTGATCATGTAAGGAACAACTATTTCATTAAAGAAAATAAATAGGAGCATTTTTATCCCAGTACAGTTGATCTACAGAGCTTATTGTTTCTGCACAGTTTCACAAGGTAGTACCACCCAGTTTATTATATAATTCACAATTTCTCTACTGAAACCTTGAGACTAGAATACAATTTCAGGTAGAAAAATCATCAACAATGCACTTTTAACTTGCTTCAAAACTCTCTTGATGACAATTCTGAGGTAGGATATAGTACCTCAATTATTTGTCTCATTAAGAGAAGTGTCACTTTCACTGTCACACCAAGACAGCATAGACACATTTTGCTATTGCAAATCTAGAAACAACATTTAGGCTTTCTAAAGGGAAAAGAGGATTAACATCAAAACAATTTATCCTTAATCTGAATAGATTTCTCTCCTCTGAGAAATCATCTTCAATAGGTTCTATCAAAATCATGGAAGTCTCTGGACAGTCCAAATATTTCTGAGAGTTATCTGGAAATGTAACATAAAATTATATGGCAATACTAAAATCAGGTTTTGCTTCTGAAGAACTGAGATATATAGCAAACAGGGTTAAATCCTGTTAAACCGGGTGTATTAAAAATGCAGTTATAACTACCCTGGTCAGTGTGGCTAAGTGGGTTGGATGTTGTCCCTGGCACCAGAAGGTTGTCTGTTGCATTTCTGGTCAGGGCATATGCCCAGGTTGGCAATTCCATCTCCAATAGGGGGCATGCAGGAGGCAGTCAATCTATGTTGATGTTTCCCTCTCATATTGAGATTTCTCTCTCTCCCTTTCTCTGTCTAAAAATCAATACAATTAAAAATATTAAAAAAAGAATATAAGGATACTGGAATTCTTTTTAAAAAAAATATATTTTAGATTTTCTACAGAGAGGAAGGGAGAGAGATAGAAAGTCAGAAATATCAATGAGAGAGAGAGACATTGATCAGCTGCCTCCTGCATGCCCCACTGTGGAGATGTGTCCGCAAGCAAGGCACATACCCCCAACCGAAATCGAACCCGGGACCCTTCAGTCTGTAAGCCGATGCTCTATCCACTGAGCCAAACCGGTCTCGGCAATACTGGAATTCTTATAAATAAATAAGCCATATACTAGTATTTACTATATAATAAAAGCATAGTATGCAAATTGTCGCCTCAACTAACGGAGTTATCTTGGAGTTTGAGCAGGGAGCAGGGCTGGCTGGGGAGGGAGGCCCCAGCTGGTAGCAGCAGCAGGCCACCAGGGGAAGGAGGAAGGCCCCAGCTGGCAGCGGCCAGGGATCTTACCAGTGCACGATTTCATGCACTGGGCCTCTAGTGTGTGTGTGTGTGTGTGTGTGTGTGTGTGTGTGTGTGTACACACACATACATACTAGAGGCCCAGTGTGTGTATGTGTGTATACCTACATATATACCAGAGTCCTGGTGCATGAAATTCATGCACTGGGGGGCCAGTCCCTCAGCCCACCCTGCCCAACTCACAGCTGGGAGCCCTCAGGGGATGTTTGACTGATGGCTTAGGCCAGCTCCCCATGGGTCTTAGCTGTCAGTAGGCCTCCCTCTGCAGGAGGCAACCTGGCTGATCAGGGAAAGGCACCACCCCCATCATCCTATTGCTGTTGCAACTGCCAGCCACCAAGGTGTTTTCATCAATACGGACTCCAGTTTCTCACCACAAAAAAATGACAACTTTCCTTAGGCATTTTCAAGATGTCTCTTTCATAGGTTATGATCTTTTTCTTTCTCCCTTCCTTCCTTCCTTCCTTCCTTCCTTCCTTTCTTCCTTCCTTCCTTCCTTTATTCCTTATACTCACCTGAGGATATTTTTCCATTGATTTTACAGAGTGTGGAAGGGAGAGAGAAAGACAGAGAGAAACATCAATGTGAGAGGGACACTGCAATTGGCTGCCTCATGCATGAGCCCTGACAGCTAGGGTGGGATATGACATTTCTTAGCCCTTCCAGCAACATACCTTTATTTTTTTCCTCCAGGAGAGAGGTGGAAAAACCCTAGATCACCTTCTTGAATTCTTATTAGACAAGTTACCAAATACACTGAGAGTAGCATACAGAGAGCTTAGCCAATGAGCGGTCAGAAAAGGTGTTTCCTCTGCAGCTCATGCACAGAGGTGGGACTGCTGGCGAGGGTCTGCCTTTGGCCATGAGCAGGCCCTCTCCCTCTCCCCTGCCCCATCCTTCTCCTCCTCCCCCTCCTTCTCCTTTTCCCTCTCCTTCTACCACTCCCTCTCCCTTCCCCCCCCCTCTCTCCCTCTCCCTCTACTCCACTCTCTAAAAAGCAGTGAAAAAATATCCTCTGGTGCGTATTAAAAAAACAAAACAAAACACAGAATAACAGCCCTTCTCCTTGGATATGTTGAATATATAGGCCTGAAAGAAAGAATTCTTGGCTCTGTGAACATCCCTAAATGAATTTTATTAACAATATTTGGAAAATTAGCCTAACTCACACCAATGATTCAAGTTTATGCTTTTCTGTGTTCCAGGGTAAAATCAGATGATCTTTTGTTTTATTTGTCAAAACAAAATTTTGCATGTGTTAAATACATAATTCTTATTCAAATACATAACAGCAGATGCAAAAGTTCTGTTTAACTCAGTGAAGAGACTGGTAGGATGATAATGCTGTTCAAAAGAGATTGCCAAAGATGAAAGCCTGAAGTAAAACTGCTAAATTAGATACAATCTGGCTAATGTCCTATAAGACAACAAAACCATCACTTTTTGAATGGGGTTGTCTTCTAGACAGAAATTAGTCACATCTTTAAAAGCCTAAAAATTATTTTCATCTTCTCATTTTGCTGATCATTATATGTAACTTTTCAGGGCTGTAAAATGTCAAATTATATGAACTTATTTAATTGTAAATAGAGTGTCAGAATTATGCGTCTCATTGAAAAGGAAATGATCATTCTATGAGCCTGTACTGCCCCAATTTTCCTGAAAGGACTTGCTGTCAATGTTTTATTCCAGGCCTGTGCTCAGCCACGGAGGCTGCGGGCAGCCCCCCTGTCCCAGTCTGTGTCCACTCCAGCTCCAGGAGGCCTGCTGAGTTGCAGTGGGTGGCTCTGGCCAGCCCCTGGGGCCCTGTCTGTGTCTGCTCTGGCCTCCCTCTCTCTGTTTCCATCTCTGCTCAGGGCTTCACCTGTGCATGCAACCTCCTCCTGTCTGGTCATGATCCGTTATGGTGTCCTGGCCTAATTCGCATATCACTTCTATATATATATGTGTGTGTGTGTGTGTGTGTGTGTGTGTGTGTGTGTGTGTGTGTATGTATATATATTTATAGAAGTTACTATACCAATGAACTAATATAATTAATTGTAGTATCAGAAAATAGTATCAGAAAAGAGGGACTTTTCCTTTCTATATCCTATGCACATAGTCTGTGATTCTATGATGGGATCACTCATTGAAAGTCAGGTGTCTTCTATTCTTATTCTCCTTTTACTTTATCTAGAAACTACTGCTGAGATTGAGCTTAATAACCAATATCTTAATAACCAACATTTTAGGAAACAGATGTCCATAGGAAGAAGGAAATCAATACTTAAAATGTTTTTCTTTTATAAAAATCTACCTTCAAAAATCTACATTATCATTTTAAAGTATCTAAAAATTGGAATTGGGTCATAGTGCTCAAGATTTATATTGTCATATTTACCAGGCCTTTGCAAATAATTTTTATAACCTAGTACGTTAAAATAATATTTTACAACTTTTTATAACTTTAAAATTTGTAATTATTTAATTTATTTCAAACAGTCCTCTAATAACTTTGGAAGGGGGAAATTTAATCATTATTAAAATAATGAAGAAATTCTATACCTTCTTTTAAAGATATCTATCTTTCTCCAGAGCAATATAACTAAGCAAACCTTTCCAAAGACAGGAAAGTCAGTGTGTGTGTGTGTGTGTGTGTGTGTGTGTGTGTGTGTATTTTATGCTGGTATATAAAACAGGATATTCATATAAATCTACTCCTATGGAATCCCAAATGTTTTAGAGCTTTAGTTTTACAAAAGTTTCAAAAAATCAACCATGAGAATTGCATAGTAGGCCTATTTGCATTGGATACCAAGGAGAATATTTTTAGCCCGGAGCTACTTTAGATGTGATTGGGTAAAAGTGAACTCACTTACAAGCCCAAGAGTGTGCATAAATACCTACAATAAATAATGAAGAATAAAAGAAGGTCTGAAAAATAATGCTACATTTGGTATTAGCCTTTTTTCTCTAAGCTCTTTGAAAGGAGGTTAATGTATAAAGAGGCATCCCTATTCATAACAACCTGAATGCTGATACATTATACATAATGCTAGTGATCATCCCCTAATTTCAATATTTATTGAAAACTGCCATTTCAGAGCAATCAAAGCACATAAAGAATTTTGCTATTATCTACATTTGTGTAAATGTTTTATAAATATTGAATTTCAGTCATTATCATTAGAATAATGTATTATTAACTTCCTGGAGATATGAATACATATGAAAAGTAATTCAAGTCTGACATCATGACATTTTTCTACCTATTATATCCTTAATAAATTTGAACCAAATAAGAGAATAACTTATTCAATAAGGACTATAAAACGTATCACATTTTGTAAAAATATATATATAAAGTTGTGTAAACTTGCATCTGATACAATCACATTTCTCAATTTACTGTTACTTCCTTGGAAACTCTTGCATCAAAGGCAAATCTATACATTTGCTTATAGCATTTCAGGATCTTTATATTGGTCTTATAGTCTCCATTGTTGCATTATATGGACCCTTTTAAGCAGAAAGTACATTCATTCTCCCCCAAAACTTCAACCATCTTACCAATGAAAGAATATTATTGTTGTCTGATTTATGATTGACACAAGGTATCCTATATAATAAAAACCTAATATGCTAAGTATCTGGTCATCTGGTCATCCATTCAACTAATCAAAGAGTAATATGCTAATGCTAAGACTGCTCAACCATTCGCTATGATGTGTGACCAGGGGTCAGACATTCTGACTGGTAGGTTAGCTTGCTGCTGGGGTTCAGGTGGTCAGGACTGAATGAGATGAACAGGTCATACCCTGGAGCTCTCCTATGGCCCCTCCCCACCTGGCCAATCTCCTATATCCCTCCCCGGTCCAAATTGTGCACTGGTGGGGTCCCATGGCCTGTCCTGCACCCTTTTGCAATCCAAGCTGAGGGACCTCTCCCCCCAAGTGCTCAAATTTTGTGAACCCTCCCCCCAAATGCACAAATTTCATGTACCAGGCCTCTAGTATACATCTATACTAATAAAAGCCTAGGTGGCCCTCACACCCTTGCACCCTCACATTATCACAAGATGGCCACCCCCATGTCATCACAAGATGGCCGCCCACATGTTGTCACAAGATGGCCAGCAGATGAGGGCAGCTGTGGATGATCAGGCTGGCAGGGAAAGACAGTTGGGGGCCATTGGGCCATCAGGGAGGGCAATTGGGGGCCACTAGACTGTCAGGGGAGCAGTTAGGCATCAATCATGTCAGCCAGGGTGCAGTTAGGGGGTGATCAGGCTGCCAGGCAGTAGTTGTTAGGGGCAATCAGGCAAGCAGGCAGGCAAATGTTTAGGAGCCAGCGGTCCCGAATTGTGAGATGGATGTCCAAGGGGTCCCAGATTGGAGAGGGTGCAGGCTGAGCTAGTGCACAAATTTCATGCACCGGGCCTCTAGTATATAAATAATTACCTGGATACATGCCTTCTAACATTCTTTGCCCTAAAGTAGTTCATGGTATGGTGGAAAAATTGGGCACATATTCATGTATGCTATAATAGAAAAACTAGCAATAACAAATAATATCTAATTGCCAGACCTCTTCTAAACACTTTCCATTCCTTAATTCTTATAATCCTCCTGGTAGATACTGTCAATATACTCATTTTAAAAGTGAGGAAACTGAGATGTCATGCAGTTAAGTGAAAAGGGATTATTCCTAAGAAGCAGACATTCTACTTTATCTGGAGACTTCAGTGAGTGATGAAGAAAGTCTTTATAGAAGCAATAAGACTGGCTTAGACATCTACAATGTTTAGAGATTGCATTGAGAAAAAAAATGATAGGACTGTGTTCCTAGGAAGTGAAAAAGTCACAGAGACATGATACGATACCATGGTTGTGGAGTGCCAAGTGAGAATTCAGCATGCCTAGAATGTAAGATAAAATGAGAGCATCCAAAGGAATGAGGCCAGAAAGGCTCAGTTTTTAAAGGTTTATTTCTGTTCTGCTAAGGCATTTGTTTTTATCC
The DNA here is from genome assembly GCA_011751065.1 of Lasiurus cinereus. Classification (NCBI taxonomy): domain Eukaryota; kingdom Metazoa; phylum Chordata; class Mammalia; order Chiroptera; family Vespertilionidae; genus Lasiurus; species Lasiurus cinereus. Next base: position 63,066,275 of record JAAGEH010000012.1, read on the forward strand.
AGGGATTTTCATCAAAGGAGTGAATCTTTTGACCTTACCAATTCTGACTCACCAAATGCCATGTATTGTCACATTTCTTGTTATTTTGGGTTTGTTGGCTAATAGCTATAAGAATTAAAACACAGTTGACATAAATGAGTATTCACTAAGCTATTATTTTTCAAAGATATTTGACTTTTATTAAGAAATAAGTTGAAGACTACAAAGCCTTTGATTTTTTTTAATATTGGAATTTTAAGCCATTTTCCAAAATGATGAGTTGATTTGGTATAGGGAAGCCATCCTCCTACTCCTGTATAATTAAGATGGTTGGTTTCAAGAAAGTGGGGTAGAGAGGCAAATTAGAGGTATCTGGATTCAATTCCAGGTCTATCACTCACTCCTATGACTCAGGAAAGCCCTTTAGTTTCTCCATCCTCACACTGCCCCCAACAAAAGGGAGTGAAGGAGACACATTGAGAGACAAGTTCAAACAAATACCTTTCAAGTTCTTATATCTTTATTCCCTGAAACTGCATTTACCTTACACAAAAGGCAAGTTCTGATTAGAGACCCAGATTTATTTTAAAAGTATCTTTTGCAAAATAGATTTAACTCTAGGGAAAGACAAAATGTTGATGTGAGCAACTGAAGTATTTTATAATCTCCACACATATATCAGGAGATAATTCATTAAGTATGGAAACTAAAATGACATAATGGGCCCTAACTGGTTTGGCTCAGTGGATAGAACATTGGCCTGCGGACTGAAGGGTCCCAGGTTTGATTCCAGTCAAGAGCATGTACCTTGGTTGCAGGCACATCCCCAGTAGGGAGTGTTGCAGGAGGCAGCTGATCAATGTTTCCCTCTCATAAATGTTTCTAACTCTCTGTCCCTCTCCTTTCCTCTCTGTAAAAAATCAATAAAATATATTTTAAAAAATAAAATGACATAATGGTAATGCTTTCCTAGTTAAAAGAGTCATAAAGTTGATTCTGTAAATATCACTTTATCCATTTGATTGCCTCCATTTTAGATTAAAGGAAACAAACTCAAGTAATTTTTAACTGATTTTCTAAACATCATATGGCTGAGCAGTGGTAAAGTCAGAGCATAATCCCCCGTGTTCTGATTCTAAGTCCACTTCTCAGTGGACCGCAGCAGTTGTTTTATGTTGACAATGAAGATTTAGTGGTATAGACAGTTTCATAAATGATAGGAATATCCTAGCTCAAATGGTGCTAAGAAAAGGTAATAGGTATGAAATCAGATGTATTGATCTCTTAAGCCACAAAGAGAAAAACCTGCATTTCCAGCAGTGTGTGAAGTATATGGTAGGAAATGTAGAACTGACAATGCGCCCACATCTCTTTAGAATGAATGATATAGCAGAAGCACTGTGGGGACAACTCACACAGTGATCACAGAGGAAGCCTGACCTCAGAATATTTTCTTTTTATTTGAGTTTACAACCAGGATTGATCTTTTATAGTCTTTAAGAGCCTATATATTCTTCCTGAATAAGCTTTTAAAATAAATGTATCTATTAGCATTATCAAAAGTGTTCTCTGGGGTGCTAAAATTGTTTTGGAAAAAAAATGTGTTACACGTTACAAAGGCAGTAAAATAGACTTGCTAAAGTCTTATATATGCTAATTAATGTTCATTTTATGTCTCCAAAAAGGCCTGGAAAGCCTATGATGAATGCAACATTTCTCAAACTTCTTTGACCAAGAAAACTTTCCCCAAGAGCCACATATACTATACCCAAAGAGCATGTTAAAACAAAAACAAAAACAAAAACAAACTAATGTAAGTAAGATTTCACTCTTCCCCCAGCTAAAAAGAACCTAAAGGAACAATGAGAAAAATACAGTTTTTGAAGGAAAATATGTTGATAAATATAGGGTAGTTTAATAATTATGCTAGTATGCTCTTTAATAAACTTCTACTCTAAAAATACAGAAAAAGGTTAATTTTCATTTTTTAGTCTTCTGATAATGTATAGCAATCAGAACTACTCCTTTGAAATCAAATATGTATACTTAATAAGACTATAGTTTACTTTGAAAGCATAAAATAAAATGTAGAAAAGTCCAGGTATGCTCTGTGGTGTATATAACTAGTGAATGTAAAATAGACTGTGTCTGCAGTGATTTATGAGTATTCTAATATACTTTTGATATTCAATTATTGAGTGAAATTAGCAAGGAGTTTATCATATAAAATTAAATAATAATGTTATTTTTTAACCCCCACCTGAAGATATATTTTTGTTTATTTTTAGAGAGAAAGCAGGGTGAGAAAGGAGAAAGAGAGAGAAAGAAAGAGAAAGAGAAAGAGAAAGAGAAAGAGAAAGAGAAAGAGAAAAAGAAAGAGAGAGGGGAACAGAAACATCAATAGGTTGCCTTCCATACACACCCAATATTGTATCAAACCTGCAACTTTCTGTTGTAAGGGACTGGATGATGCTCTTACCTGGCCAGCTATTATATTTTAGGAAGGACATTTATAAACTACCTCAATCTAAATTCTTCATACTGTTGATAATGCTGTATATATTTATGCAAAGGATTATATTTTACTAGAGGCCTGGTGCATGAAATTTGTGCATGGGGGGTGGGGGGTGAAAGGATGCCCCTAGGCCAAGCCTTAACCTTCTCCAATCTGGGACCCCTTAAGGGATGTCTGATCACCCATTTAGGCCCAATCCCACTGGGAAGTTGGACATCCCTCTCACAATCCAGGACTGCTGGCTCCCAACCATTGCCTTCCTCTGCCTGATTGCCCCTAACCGCTTCTACCTTCCAGCCTGATCACCCCCTAAGCACTCCCTTGCCAGCCTGATCAACACCTAACTGCTCCCAAGCTGGCCCCATTGCCCCTAACTGCCCTCTCCTGCTGGCCTGGTCACCCCTAATTGCCCTCCTCTGCTGGTCTGATCACCCGATTGCCCCTAACTGCCCTCCCCTGCGGGCCTGGTCCCCTCCCCCCAACTGTCCTTCCCTGCAGACCTGCCTCCCCACCAACTGCCCTCCCCTGTAGGCCTGGTCTCCCCCAACTGCTCTCCCCTGTTGACCTGGTCACCCCCAACTGCCCTCCCCTGTTGACCTGGTCACCCCCAACTGCCCTCCTTTGCTCATTTGGTCATCCCTATCTGCCCATAAATCTCCTCCTATGTCAGCTATATTATGTCCACATTGGGGCAACCATTTTTTACCACATGGGGGTGGCCATCTTGTGTCTTGGAGTGACAGTCAATTTGCATATTACTCTTTTATTAGATAGGATTATTCAAATGTTCATGTTTAAAGATGGCATAAAATGTTAAAATGCAAGACTACCTCTCATGAATACTATGTGCCAAGTATCATAGCTTCAAAATACATAAAGCAATAACTGTATTAACTCCAGAAACTACAAAGAGAAAAAAAACACACACACACATAAAATGAAGTTAAAATATTTTAACTTCCCACTCTAAGGCCATGAAGGATAATTAGGTAATATATTAGTAAAGAAGATCAGGAAAAAATAATATAATATATAAATAAAAATATGCCTGTGTATTTTATAAAAAGAAGGATAATCTTATTTTACATTAAAGAAAAATGCAAAAAATCAGACAATAATTTCAAAAAGGAAAAGAGAACACACATGATTCTTTAAAACTTTTAATAATGAGCCAAAACTGGTTTGGCTCAGTGGATAGAGCGTTGGCCTGGGGACTAAGGGGTCCTGGGTTCGATTCCAGTCAGAGGCATGTATCTTAGTTGCGGGCACATCCCCAGTGGGGGTGTGCAGGAGGCGGCTGATTGATATCTCTCTCTCTCATTGATGTTTTTAACTCTCTATCCCTCTCCCTTCCTCTCTGTAAAAAATCAATAAAATATACTTAAAAAAAACACTTTTAATAATGAAATTTCAAAATACTGATAAAACTCTGTAATTGGTTTATTTTAAATCCTCTATTAAACACCTCTAAACCAAGTAAAAAAACATAAACTGATTTTGCAGAATATATTCAAAATGATGGTAGTAAAAGTATTTCATAACAAGGTTTGTGAATTATAGAAAAATGGTGCCTTGAAAATAATCACAAAATAGCTTTACATATTCAAGTTGTTTAAAAGGGAATATAATAAAATGGATTAAGTGTTTAATTTAAAAGGCAAAGTCAACTAGAGAGAAGAAATACAAATGAATAAATTGGAAAAAAATAAAATGTACCAATAAATAAATCCTGGAACTGATAGTTAAAATCAAAAATATATTTACAATAGTCAAGTCACACAAAACCTAATATGTAGTAGGTAAGGAAGTGATGGTGGGAACTAAGAAGGAAGAAGACATATATGTACCACAGGAAGAAAATAAGAAGAAATTTGAGAATAAATTGGAAAGAAAAAGTGCTTATCCAATTTAAGATAATATCATAACTCTTGACTCCACTTCCTCCAAAATCTGATTTAGTCGCAAGTTTGCTGATCCAATGATAATCTGCACTGATGCTATTATTCTCTGGGTTTCTCAACCAGTAACAGAAAAAAAAATCATTGATTCTACTCTTTCCCTTCTCTATACCATCCCTTAGTACATTTAATTAAGTTGACTCTACTTCTAAAACTCATTACAAACCTATCATACTTCATTATTACCCTATTTCCTTCTGTCCTCAAATATTGTCATGACACAGCTGTTGGGCTTCACTTCTTCTACCTTATCTCCCACATAAAGTATTGCCTCCCAGAATTCATTCTTCACATTTTAAGCAAAATTGACAATCTGACATTAAATTCCTTTAGCTCTTTTCCCCATTCTAAACCTCATTTTATTCATCCCAACACCCAAATCTTAACAATTCTGGTCTACCAGGCTGCTGTTTAATCTTTTCCATTTCCCATTTTTCATGGAATTTTATTTCTCACACTTATTTTTCTTATTTTTCTTTTTCTTCCTTCCTTCCTCCCTCTCTCTCTCTCTCTCTCTCTCTCTCTCTCTCTCTCTCTCTCTCTCTTTCTTTCTCCAATAAGCTCTTAGTTTCATTCATTATTAAATAGAATACTCAGGTGTTTTATATGACATTTCCTATTTCCCACCATGGGAGATTCTGTAAAAAATTTATTTGATAAGTGTTTGATTTTTTTCTATCTTTTAAGATACTAACAATACATCTTCACTATAACACTGATGGGAAGATCCAAAAATTTTACTATATATTCTTTCAGGGAAATTCTGTAAATTTTAGTAATTTTGTAGTGATATAACAAGAATTAAAATTAGCCCTAACCGGTTTGGCTCAGTGGACAGAGTGTCAGACTGCGGACTCAGGGGTGCCGAGTTTGATTCCGGTCAAGGGCATGTACCTTGGTTGTGGGCACATCCCTAATAGGGGGCGTGAAAGAGGCAGCTGATCGATGTATCTCTCTCATCGATGTTTCTGACTCTCTATCCCTTTCCCTTACTCTCTGTAAAAAATCAATAAAATATATTAAAAAAGAATTAAAATTAATGCTATTTTCTAGGATTTACAAAATGAATACTCAAACTATAAGAATTACATGCTTTACAGGCATTTCAATAAAAATGGATCCCCTCCCTCTTCTTTTTGTTTTCAGGACAAGTTATAATAACATTTTTTTGCTTCACAAGTGATTGTCATGGATAATCTGGTTGATGACAAAATAAAGCTAGATAGTTGCAAGGAAAGGTAGAAATAAAAATGGCACATTTTTAGGTTATTTTTACCTTCACCGTTGCTACCACTGTTTAACATTAGTCACTCTATAATTTGAGAAACCATAGGAGATTTAAAAGTAAATAACTAACTTCTGCTAATAGTAATAATGGAGAACATAAATAGCATGGGTAATCAGATATACCAGTGTTTAAAAATAGATCATTTTAATTCTCTTTTTCTCATTAAAAAAAAAAAGGTTTTTATAAATTTTTACTGTCTCAACATATATATTAATCAAGATGCCGCTTATAAACTGAATAATTTCAAATTAAGTTGGCAGAAAATGTTAAAAGTAATATAAATAATAAAGTACTATGACTGAATGAAGCTTAATAATAGCCATGTCCTTAATGATTATATTGACCAGATATATGTCATAACTAGAGACAACCATGTGAAATAAAGATAAATATTAAGTAACATGTGTATCACTATAAAATATTGTTATTTTTATTGCAGTGCATAATTTATATATTAATTGTATTATGATATTAAAGTAAAATAAATTCAGAATTTATTGAATTTAACTTTCTGTCTATATTGGCTCACATATTCAGTATCCAAGAATTAATTTAGTCACATATATGTTAAAAATATGTGTTAAATCACAAATATCATATATAATAAAAGCCTATGTGGTGTGGTGTAATTTCCTCGCGTGACATCGTTACAAGATGGCTATCATGACATCATCATAAGATGGCCCGCACATGAGGGCAGTGGTGGGCAATCAAGCCAGCAGGGGAAGGCAGTTGGGTGTGAACATGCCATCAGGGGAAAACAGTTGGGGGCAATCAGACTGGCAGGGGAGGGCATCTGGGGACAATCAGGCTAGCAGGGGAGGGCAGTTGGGGGTGATCAGGCTGTAAGAAAACAGTTAGGCATCAATCAATCTGGCAGGGGAGTGGTTAGGGGACAATTAGGCTGGCAGGAAAAGAGGTTAGGGGCAATCAGACAGGCAGGCAGGCAGGCAAGTGGTTAGGAGCCAGCAGTTCCAGATTGTGAGGGGGATCCCATATTGGAGAGGGTGCAGGCCAAGTAGAGGGACAACCCCCTTCCTGTGTACAAATTTTGTGCACCAGGCCTCTAGTTCCTTTATAATAGAAAATGCAAAAATAATTGCAGAATAATGATCATTAATTTTCTCAAAACTAAATCACTCACTTTGTATTTTTAAAAATAGAAAAATACTTAAGAGGTTTGTTGTTAAACAATTGTGAATAAAGAGGCACTATATAAATAAACACATTATCATTCATGCACAGACCTAATATTCTGAGAATTAGTAGTCAAGATTACTGATATCTAATTAGTAAAAACTACCAATGTGGTGCTTTAAAATGGCATATTTCATGTTTATACCATGATAACTGCATTTTCATTATGAATGCTTTTACAATTGCATGTACTAAAATGCATTTATTATTTGAAGTGGTACAGTAAATTTTAAAACATAAATATTTGTTATATAACCAACTTCATGTAATAACTTACCAATTAATTTTAGGTTGACACATTCTTTGCAAAGATAGCATGTACCTTTACAAATCAACTAATTCATTTAAATTCAAATACCAGGCATTTTATAAACACCATGACTAAGATAAAATTCTAAAATATTTCAACTTAATAATTTAAGTAAATCATATATATATATATATATATATATATGACCTCTAAAATGAAAAAAAGTAATGAATTCTAAATGAAATAAAGTAATTGTTATTAAAGATAAAAATGATTATGGGAAATCCAGTGTGGGGGATATCACAGGACTGATACATCATTTAAAGTATGACAAGATTGGCTTGTAATTAGAAAATTATATTTAAAAAACAAAAAATGTAGAAAATTTTAATGCCTTGAAAAAGGAAAAGTTATATTGAATTGTAAAGTAAATAGTAAACTAATTCACTCCAAGTTAAATATTTGCTAGGCTAAATTGTGTTAACATTTATTTATTTAAATCTTTGACATTATTTTATTATATTATTAATCTACTATCAGTTAAGGCAGTATATAATGCTAAAATAAATAAAATAAGTTGTCATAACAATCTGTTTGATAAGGAAGATGGTAATAAATACCAGGAAAAGATAGATGAAATAATTCCAAAAGTTATTTAGAGATTAAAATACTAAGAGAACTAGATAAAAGTAATTAAAAAGATAAGCTCAGAAGAAAGAATAGCACTATCTGAGTACTTGCTTCTTGAACCCTGCTCATTATGCCAGTGTTAGAGTACTTACTCTTTGATCCTGCTCAACTATGCTAACTGTGATGTACATAGGTCCTTCTCTGCCAAGAACTGGACCTTCATAGGATGCTGGGTAGTGGATGAAGACATATTAGCAATTGTAGGCATATAGGAGAATCTTTATTGTAGACCAACTAGCCATTGCTAACAAGAAGCCATCAGACAAAACACTTCTTCAAAGGAACTTCATAAAGCAGCAGTAAACAGAGGAGCCCTTATAAACATAGCAGCATTGCTAATAAAGTAGCCTGACCAAGCAGCCATGTACCAGCTGGTCAGCAACACAGTTTTATACTAATTTAGATGAAAGAAACTTCTTGCCAAATAGTGACTTCAGTATTCTTTGGGTTATAGAAAGGTATGCCTGTGCAGCGCATACAGTACAATTTGTTGTGTCCTTGCTTTTGCACTTGCAACTTGACCTTGAACATCTGGCATATTCTGATTAGGGTTCCCACAAGCACCAAAAGCCATCATTTCAAGTATTTGGCAAGGAGTTGAGATATATAGTTAGATGAATTAGTAGTGTCAAGATTTGGGAAAGTTTTTAGAATGTAGGAAAAAAACATGTTTGTAGTCAGAAGGTAGTGTTTCAGAGAAGAAAGAATGTAAATCTACGCTAATAAAAGTAAAAGATGCAAATGGACCATCAGTTTGTGACACCCACCAGCCAATCAGGAGTAAGTAGGTAAATTAACCTGACAAAGATGGTGGATTAATTTGCATACACAGGCACCGAGCTGCTGGGGGCAGGGTGGCTGCTTGCATGCACACTGGCACCAGGCAGCTGGGTCCCAGGAACAAGCACCCTGGGGACCCAGGCAGCTCTGAGCTTGTAGGGCTGTGCATAGGCCCAGAGTGGCCAGGGTCCCAGAACAACACCCGGTCACTCTGGTCCTATGCTTGCAGGTGCTGAGCGGCAGGGGGTGTGGTGGGAACATCCCCGGGACCCAGGTGCTCTGAGCCGGTGCATGCACAAGCGGCCAGGGGCAGGGCAGGAATGTCCCCTGCAATGAGCAAGCAGACAGCAGGGCCCTGCTTGCCCCTGGCCCCAGAGGCAAAGGGCAAGCAGGCCCTCACAGAGAGCAGACATCAGGGCCTGCAGTAGTGTAAAGCAGGCAGATCCGCAGGGAGCAGAGAACCACAGTGAGCAGGCCTAAGCCGTCAGTAGGACATCCCCTGAGGGTTCCCAGATTGGAGAGGGTGCAGGTGGGGCTGAGGGACTCACCTCCCCCCCCATGCACAAATTCCATACACGGGGTCCTATTTTATAATAAAATTGTTCATACTTTATCAAAGGATTTGGACTTGTAATGGAGGAAATTATAAAATGCTTTTCTCATACCATTCTCTTTCAAGGATCTCTGTGGATTTATTTCACACTATCCCTGGATGAAATCTCAGTTAGCACAACTCTCCTATAGCATGCTCAGGCCTGAAATCAGAGTCAAATATTCTAATGCAGTCTTGTAAATCCACACTCAACTAATGTCAAATTCTTAGTCCACCACTCATTTCTGACTGAAGCTGGGAAATATTTAGTGGGAAAGTGGAGTGGAGTCAGCTTCTCTTTCTCCTGCCTCTTCTTATGCCAATTCAATAGCTGTGAAGTTTTTCAAAACCAAAGTGATATTTTTCTTATTTCTTCTTTTTATTGTCATCAGATAATGGTACCTTCTGGCTAAGGCAGATGGCCAAAGTGTCCTCTACCTTGGGACATTTGGTTTCCCTGGAAACTCCTGGTTGATTGTTCTGCTATTTCTAATCTACACTTCCACCCTCAGCCCCATGTCTGGCAGGATGCTTATTTCTTTTGCTTCAAGCCTTAGCTGCCAGAGTTTCAACCCTCTATTACAGTCATCTCTGGTAATATCCTTGGATAAAATCGCTTTAGGTAAAGGAAGATTTAGTTAGGTGCTTTCTGAGCAGTCCAGATGTAACACACTGAAAAGATACAAACTTTTCCTCTGACTCTGGTTAGGTTGAAACATCTCACTCCTAATGTCATTTTACCCCACTGTCCAACTTAAGTTAGCCTCTAATCTTTAGATTTTTAAAATCATGAATCAGGTACAACCCCCTACCTCTCACCCACAAATAATAGTAATAAAAATACATCATTCTCTTATCAAACCTGAAAGTAGATTTGATGGGTTCATGCCGGCTGAACCAGTTTTATAACTTAAAATACTTGGCAGAAGCATTTTAGCACTTCAATGAAAATGTGACAAAAAAAGAGAAAATAAAAGTGACATTTTTCAATATGCTATAAACCTGTTTATGGGTTGAAGTGTGGGGAAGGAGAAAGGAATGAATGATTCAGGCATGGAAATTGGAGGAATAATTTTTCCTCAGAGAAAAGAGAGAAGCAAGATAGTTATGTGAAAAGGCAGAGAGAGAAAAAAATGTTTAGGTACAGGGCAAGTCTACAGAAGGATTCAGTGTTGTCAGTAAAAGAGTGATATGGCTGGGGGACTTCTCATTTGCTCAGGATGAGAATATTTGGGAAAGTTAAAACTATTTGGAACATTTGCTACTGGTATGAACATTGCGTAGGAAGCCAACTAGAGGTGAATGAGGGAATTGCAACAACTGTGAGGCTGCAGAAATGTCTCATTCTGTAATATAACCACTTTTAAATACCTGACTGGATACCCTTTACAACCTTCTTTTATGCAGTGGGATGTAAAATAAAATGTGACTTATAGGCAACATGTAATTCTTACATTTAAGGAGGATAAAAGAAAGCTAGTTTATTTCTTAACAATTCTTGAATTGAAGCTTTTCTTATCTTCAAGCAACTTTAGTGGACTATTATGACAAATCTCAAAATTGCTTTTCTATAGTAAGGACCAGGCTCTGCTTTTGAAAAGAAAATATTAGCAATTTCATATGGCTAGAATATAGAAATACTTCCTAATGTAAAAAATTACTTGTTTCTGAGTATTGCAAAAACTATTTAGGAATGTAGTTCTTTTTAGTCATTTCCCTCAGGAAGTTTATTGTTAATATTGCAATTTAAATCCAGTGCAGAATTTCCTCAGGTCTAGGAAAGCTCTTTAGTGGAAACTTTGCACAGCTTTCACTTCTTCCATGTCCATCCATATAGTTTTCTGTATAAGGTGTGTCTAGAACTAGGAAGAGTCTGGGATTTTTATGCTACTTGTAAGTCATCCAACATCAACTTTCTGGGCGATGGCAGAATTTGAGACGCTTCTCTCACAATAATAGTATCCAGAGTTTCAGTACTTTTTGCTCTTGCTCACCAAGCCTCAATTCACACAAATCACTCAAAGGAGGCCAGGTGACATATGTCCTCACAATGGGTCACATTACAAGACAGGAAACCCTGAGTTTAGGGAACCCACATCTTTTATTATGGGAAATAGGAGCACCTACCCTTGCTCAACAGGGAGATACTATTATCATCTTCTAGGGTCTCAGAAAATTTGGACTTTCTTTTAGAGATGGATACTCTCCGTGTTTTCTGACACTGTTTGCCATACAATCATCCCTAACAGGATACTTTAAACAACTATCAGTAATTCTGCTAATGATAAGAAATTTGAGAAACATGTGAAAAACTCTCTTCTGACAGGGTGTATTTGTATGTGACAGATATTTAGGTTTACAATCTCCAGTACTTAAATCTCTGGTTTTGTGTCTAATTTACACCTTGCTTTTTATTACCACAGTGATATATCTAGAAATTACCTTCTGATATCAACTTTTTGTTTCTATGGGACTCTGTGTCAATATGATTTTGACAGTATATTGCTGTCCATTGAGAATATAGATTAATTTGGGTATATAATCTGAGGTATTATCTCAAATACAAGATTACTAATATTAGGCATTTAAAATGTTCAATGACATGAATTCCCATATTCATTTAGTTTCTTTGATTTTCATTAACTCAGATATAAATTTTCATTTTCAGAAAAAAGGGTGCATAGCACTATAATATTTATATCAGTTGGGATATGACTACTCTTGGTCACTTAAAAACAGTTGCAGTGTGTCATTGGGAAATAGTTCTTGGACACATAACATCTGAGTTTAAATTGGTTAATGATGTTATTTTAGGAAATAGCTATAAGTGAAAGGTTTAAGGTATAATGTAAACTCAGAATTACAATTCTCCCAAGAGGAAAAGATAGGTGATATAAGTCAAAGAAGAAAAAACTGGGACTATCAATGTGGAATTCAGTGGAAGGGGACAAGTATATTTGTCCTGGTGCAATGTAATGGTTGGCCTGCTGCCAACTGCTCCCACCCTCACCGCCAAGACTAGGGAGGAGACTCCAAGTGGACATAATTTAGAAGTTCTCAACTGTAGGGAAAATGTCTCTACATCCCTTAGCACTCTTATTTTGTATTTATTGCTACTTACTTGGCTAGGTGGCCATATAGGCCAAAGCTCTAATAGTATAGAGTGTAATCCTTTTTCTTTTATGTAATTATTTCAGGCACTTGTGTCAACCATAAGAATTCTGGAATTTCAGATCTCACTAAGTATCTTCCATTTCAATGCAATCAAAACAAACTCTGCTTTAACTCTCACTAACCAAACTCAATCAACTTAAGGAAAATAACTTATCTGAACTTAGGTTTTGTAATTACATAATCATAGTATTGCTTTTTTATAATTGTAATATTTACTAAAATTATATGCTAATTTGACAAAGTTACAATGAAGTGAAAGAGGACAAATTCTGAACTATACCAGCTTGAAGAAAAGGTTTTCAAGAAAATGTCCTTGAAGAAAAACTGAAGAATTTCATTGAAAATATCAGGATTGAAGAAGGAAGTTGATTCCTCAGGATCCTCACAGAGCAGTCAAAGGGGAATACAGGTCTCTCTTTTTAAGAACTGTGCACCGGGGAGATGCTCCTCTGTTGGTAGCATGGGATTGTAAGGGTCTGGAGGCTTGTGTGCACCCACTTAAAGCAGGAGGTTTTGGGGACCCATGCACTGTGAGGGAATTAAATAGGAAGAAGATTAATGTTAGCTGTAGCTGTGTGGGATGGAACTTTGAGGATAGTGATAGTTAAAAGGATTGGAAGCATGTTGTGCTATGTGCTGTGCTATGAACTGCCTAACTGCTGTTTCCTGGAGAGATCTTTAGTAAAGGTACATATTTACTTCGATTCTCTTTAAAGCTTGACATTTTTTTTGGATGGGATGCTGATTTGATGCTGGGTTGGACTGCAGTTTGCCCAGCTTAAATGAGTTACACATAATTCCAATCACATATGAAAAGAAAATGGAATAAACATTATCTTATAATATATCACAATTATTTCAACAAATATACTATTAATGGTTGTTTTATAGCTTAGACTTATGGGTAACTGTGATGATTCTATAGTATGCAATGAAATAAACATACAAACACAATTTATACACTGATTTTATAATCTTATATTTAGCCTTCCATAATATGAACAAATAATAATCCATTATTTTTTCCTATTGAATGAAAATTTTAAATGTAATTTTCATTAATTAAATGAAACCAAATAAGATTTCCAACTATTCTAAAATTTCAACTTTTAAAAAACATCTTCCTTTGAATCTCAATTAGGCCTTAATTTTCCTCTTCAGTACATCACAAGGAGTGCAGGTAAAATTTATAAGCTACATATTTTCATGCCATAGAGGCAAACATGTAGCCCTTGAAGAAGAATTATCTTGTCATATTATTTCCCTTGTAACAGATTGGTCCCAGAAATCAGGTTTCACCTTTAGCAATTTGAGGGGCAAGAAATACTTCATTTTCCCAGGGAAGATAGCACAGCATTGTTTATCATTTCTGCAATAGCATAATTACTCACTCAGCATGGCAGCTAGAGTTTATGGAACCATGCTATAGCTTGGGTTTGTTTATTGGTTGCACTTTCCACAGCTTTCCATCATCAAGTTTCATCCCTTAGACACTATGCTCTTGGGGTAATCAGTGGTCAGGCAAAATCACATACATGCAAAGAGCTTCTTTCTTATCATATATTCAAGGACATCAGTACTTCTAAAATATGCATGAATACATGCTGTTGTATGCTACAACCATATTTATTGCAACTTATAAAATGAAATATGGTATTTCTACTTGCATTAGCAATAAAACCTCCATGAACAGACAGACCATGATGACACGTGTTTATTCGTTCTGAATTATATAAGAGGTTCTCTTCTTATTTTGGGTCTCAACAAATTATATTAACTCAAGGAAGAGTTACAAAGTAATAGTTATAATTCTTTCAAATGATATACTATAATTTGGCTTTAAAACACATTTTGTAACTGAAATTAATTTAAAAAGATATCTATTCTCTGCCTATCTCTACTTTTCTACCAATATATATTCCTCCTCCTGCAGCCACTTAAAGTGTTCAGTTTTTCTGAAACAAACATCACAAATAAATTTCAGTCAATGGCATATATTTTCTTCCTAGACAGTATATTTTTCTTTCTGACATTCTCTAACACAACATTGGTGGTGTAGACTAAAGTACCTAGACTGGAGTTATTGAATACTTTCCACATCTAATTCTATTTGAAGCCTTAAGCAGTACTCTTAGCCCCAACCTGAGATCCCTTTCATTTACCCAATGAGAGAGAGGGGGGGGTAGAAGAGAGAGAGAGAGAGAGAGAGAGAGAGAGAGAGAGAGAGAGAGAGAGAGAGGGAGAGAGAGAGAAAGAGGCAGCTAATTTTTTTCAACATCTAAAAGTCACATAGAAACTGCTTAGTGGGTCTTATTTTTTCTTCTTAAGAATCAATCTTATTTTTCTTTAACTTCAGTCTTCAAGATTTATATGCCCTTTTACCCAGGCTAGAGCCATAACCCCAGGCTTCATGTGTGGTCAGAAAGTTTGAGGATTCTGTCTCTTCCAGGCTCAGGACTAGCTTAGGACAGGAAGAAGGATGGGTAGGCAGAAGAATCTTAATCTGATTGGCTGCCTCTGTGGGTGGTACTATGTCCCCAGTATCACTGCTGATACAAACTGACTCAATCTGAAGTTATGGGTGCAGTTTTTTGCCCACTTCATTACTAAAGACTGCCTAAGAATGAAGGTTGGATCTTCTACTTGCCTTGCTGAAGTTGTCAGACCTCCAATTCCTTGTCTAAGTTGGCATTCTCTTCAGCCTGGCAGACACTGGTCTATCCCACTGCCCCTGTCATTTTTTTTTTTTTTATGACTTGTGTAGCCTTCTCATGAAACCCAAATTTATGAAATGAAAAGTCAGGGCTTACATCTTTCTTTCTGAATCCCCTAATTTCTCTCTTTATGATAAAAATTAAGGTACATGTGACAAACACTTCTTTAGTCACTTAGAATATGTGACCAGTTATTCCATATAGCTGATGAAATATCAATTTTAAAGAAAAAACTTCCATATTTGGAATATAAAAGAGAAATATAAAATATTTTATGTACTGTCTATGATGTTTATATATGTTCACTGAATCAGTATTATTTCTCTCTTTATATGTACAATTAAATAATATTTTAACATTCTTGAGAACACTAAATGAGAAAATGCTTATTTACTGCTATTAGACTATTACAGTTTATTATTTATCGAGGAAGAAAATTGTCATTTTTACTTGTTCTGTTATTTTAAAAAATAACAGTAAAACTCAATTTTTAAAATTAAATATTTCATGTTTCAAAAACTAATGCAATATCAGGATATTGCTTCATGGATATACTCTTTGCATTTCCAGATAGTCAAGGTTTATTTTTATTTTCAACTCAGTCTAAAATGAGATGGAATAAAACCAGAAAGGTGACATAATATCAAGGAGAATGTGTTAGAGATGTAATGACTGTAAAATTCATTCACACATACATTTGTTTAGAGAAAAAATCATATGACATTCCTAAATATTTTAGACACCTGGAAGATGATATCACAAATATAATGCATCTTTTTTTTTTCTGTTTATTTATTTACAATAACATTTGAAAGTGTTGGTTGACACTTTTGAATGTCAAAGAAAGAAGGGAAAGAACACTTTACTAAATACAAGTACAGTTTGGTTTCCTTAGCTTCTGATACTTATTGAGTACCGGTGAAGCAGTCTTCCCCTAGGTAGACTAAGCTGGCGTAGCAGACAAGGTAGATGATATCTGTTGTTGAGCTTGAGATAAAGCTAATATTTACATGTAAAATGAGAGAATAGAAGAGGATAAAGTCTTTCCTCCTGTGATAAAATACAACCATGAACTCCTCTTTACCTGTATAACCTTTTGGCCAAATTGTAGGATGAGTAGAGAACAGAGTGGCAGAATTTAAATTCTACATTTGATAATTAAGCTCAGATAGACTTGAGGAGGTAAATTTTATAGACGGCATTTTGGTATTTAAATTTTTAATAACAGAGGCACTTTCAAAAATATTCTGCATAAACTTTCCACTATTCTATTTATTATTATTATTATTATTATTATTATTATTATTTGGTAAATCTAACATAGGACCCCAAAGTGTATATTAACTGTGTCATTAGCAAGTAACAATTTTATACTTTTAAAAAAGAAATAAATTTATTTAAATATAATATGTATACATTATTATATATTGCTAGAGGCCCAGTGCTGGCTGCTGGGGCCTCCCTTCCTTCCACACTGCCCCCTGGTGGTCAGCACATGTCACAGAAAATGATTGAACTGGTCAGCAGAACTCCCGAGGGGACTCTTTGTATATTAGGCTTTAATATATATATATATATATATAATACATTTATATTTCTTCCATATATATATATTATACACATATAGGTATATTTTTTCCTTTTATATATACAGATGATATATATTGCATATATAATACATTTGTATTTCTTCCAACTCAGTTTTACAAATCTAAAAAATTGGATTCCTATTATATTTATCTATAAATGCATGCATTGAGAAAAATATTTTAATTGCTAGAACTTTATAAATTGTTCAATATAAATATATTTGTTTTATTTTTCAGATAGATCCTATCTCTGCAGTTTTGCTCTCTGATAAAAAATTAAGAACCATATTATCTGAGTCAAAAAAATAAAGATATAAACTGCCATTTTTATTTAGATCATGAAAAATATATACAGATTTAGAAAAACATGACATTTTAATAATATTTAGTTTTTCTATACATTAAAAAATATGCTAATTCAACTTAGCTGAGTATTAAATTTTAATTTGTGTTGGTTAGTTATTTGTGTACTCTCATATTTATAAATTTTAAATGTTCCTGTGGTAAGAACACTTAACAAGATATTTATACCGTCTGAAATTTTAAGAGTGTACAGTATAGTATTGTTAACTATAGGCACAATGTTGTACAATTTCATCCTCCATAATTAATTTATGCCTGTTGATTAGAATCTCCACAATTCCCCCTTCCCCTATCCCTAACAACCACCATTCTATTTTCTGATTCTGAGTTGAACTATTTTTGATGCCTTATATAGGTGGAATCATAAACAATTTATACTTCTATGAATGGCTTATTTAAATTAGGATAGTGTCCTCATGTTGCAGGATTTTTTTTAAGCTCATTAATTGGAATATTGTATGTAAAGAACACACTTCATCTACTCATCCATTGATGGACTTATAGCTATATTTATATGTTCTTATATATTAATTTTGTTTCCCAGAACATTACTGTATATTTTTGTAAGAGTTTTCAAGTCACTAGGTCCAAATTTATCTATTAATGATAATTTGCTTTTTTATTTTCAAAGATTTTACATATTATGTTACGTTTTAATAACCAATACATTTAAAGATTGCAAATGGCTATCCTAGTAGACACTCATGACTTCTTCCCTTGTTAATGGGAATGACATTAAGCATCTCACTATTAAGAGTAATGTTTATCTGTTAGCATATATTCACATGCATGTTTTGCATGTATTTGTGTTGCTTTTTGTGTATACACAGGTTATGTATTTGTGTGAAGTTATCATGCTAAGAAACACCACTATCCATCATTTATAAAACTTATTTTAAATTCAGAAATGTTAATATTTTCAAACACACTCTGGTCTTTGAAGACGATACTATGATTCTGTTCTTTCATTTGTCAGCAGGTGAAATGCACTAGCATTTCTCTTAATATTTAGCTATCATCACATTCTTACTATCAATCTCACTTGATCATGGCATATTATGTTTTAATATTTGCTTAATTAAATTTGCTGATATTTTAGTGGTTTTTGCATTAATTTTCAGGTTTCAACAACAATGTTATGCTAACTTTGTAAACAGAACCCCCAAGGCTTTCTTCTGCTTATGTTCTGAAACCTTTTAACTATTAAGGGAATTACCTTTTCTTCAAAGTTTGGATAAATGTCATCCAAGATACTTTGATCCCTAGTGTGTTTTTTTTAGAATAGAGGAAGTGATGAGAATGAGGAGGTGGCATATTTGAACTCTAGTGTTCTGTTTTCATTTATTTTGTTTGTATTCACTGATCCCTTTGATTTATAGAGTGACATTTCCTTTGGTCAAAGTATCTTCTTATATTGAATATTATATTCTCCAATTTTATTTTTTTTTCTTATAAACACCAATTTTATGTACTTGGAATATATATATTTTTGTTCATATATATCATTTTTTTACCTCTTTTAATCTATTCACTGCTTTTCTTTTGAACCTGAGTAAGAATCCTTAACTTGCATTTTCCATCAATGACTGCTCAGCAGCTTCAATTCATCTTTTCATTGTTTCTAAAGCAGCCTTTAATCTCTGTTCACACTTCAGGTTTCCTTAAGATATTCCCTTAAACTCAGCTCACTCTCATTTTATCCCTAGTGATTAGTCAAAAAAAAATTATTTGCTATATTTTATATTTTAACTTTTACATTATTGTGTTTTCTCATTTTTTTTTTTTAAGTAACAGCCCTGACTGATTTGGCTCAGTGGATAGAGTGTCGGCTTGTGGACTTAAGTGTCCCGGGTTCGATTCCGATCAAGGGTATGTTCCTTGGTTGTGGGCACATCCCCGGTAGGGGGTGTGCAGAAGGCAGCTGCTCAATGTTTCTCTCTCATCGATGTTTCTAACTCTCTATCCTTCTCCCTTCCTCTCTGTAAAAAAAAAATCAATAAAATATATTTAAAAAGTAAAAAATTTAAAAAAATGTAACAGTAAATATTTTTCTGAAATGCACATTTCTCATAAATATTTTATTCAAAAATCAATGACAATTTTTTATTTTATTTTATTTTATTCAAAAATAAATTTACTTTTATTCTATGTTTGCCTGTTATATTGGTAAACATTTAAAAAATTTCTATGGTATTATTTGTGTGGGAGGTATATATGTACATATACACACATCTATACACACACTAATTTTTAAATAGGGCAAGATCTAAATATAATCTTGATTTCCCATAAGCAGAGTATATGAATTTCTCTTGGTTCTTTTTCTGTATATCTGATTATTGTTAGAATTCCCAACAGACCTCTGGTTGAAGACTTTTTAATAAACTCAGTTCTTAGTTGATATTAAATATTTAGAAGTGATGCACACCTTTGCCAAGATTAGCTCTTTTCTACTGCCAAATTTATAATCCTAAAAAAGTCCTTCCTTATTTACTTGCACTTTCCACCTGTATTGAATTTCTTGGAATACTGGAACCACATTATATACAGAAAAAAAAACACCTTGCAATTTGAAGGTATAGAATGATCATATGATCATGACCATTTTTTAAGTCAGGTCTTGCTAATTGTCATGGTCACTATGAACAAGATAATAGAAATGGTTTGTAAAATAGAATGGACCAATGGAAAAAAGTCATCTATTCTTGTTTTTCAAAAAGTTTTACTCTTCTACTTAGCCATTTTCTCTCCCTTTTTATTAATTAAACTTCATCAAAGGTCAGGAAATCATTAACCAGTACTTGTAGTTTGTGATATGGTAGAAAATATATCCTTGTATTTTAATGAGACCACTAATAATATACAAGAAATAATAAAATTTTTAAATGTTTATTTTGCATTAGACAGTTGTTGCATACAATATATTGGCATAATGGAAATTTTTCTTTATTCTGAAGCATCATTATAAGAAATCATTATTATATGGGCTTGAGGTAAATACAGAGCTATGGATACGTGTAAGACCTAGATTCCTGGGCTTAGATGTGCTTTCGGTATTTTGTTTTGTTGTCCTTCTTGTCAAGCTGTCAGCAATCACTTCACAGGACTGAAAATATAACTGCCTTTAGCAGTTCCCTCCCTGCTTCTAATCTCGTCCTTTGAAGCAGAAGCAGAAAATTAGTTTGGTGGAGAGTCAGAGCTAGCCTGAATGTTGTATTAAGTGAAGGTCAAAAGTCCCTGAAAATGGACTGGGAGCCTTATTTATGGAGAAAAGGATATAAACCATTATTTCATTGATCTTTTCCCCCAACTATTTTATTTACAGCTCTTGTTCAGAATTTTCAGGTTTGATTGCTAGATAAATAAGACATTTCTATAGACCAAACTTACATATATATGCCAGAGAACTGATGTTCCATATTGTACCTTATTTGCCCTTCTCTTTACAGTTTTTAACAAAGTTCCTAATAGACATTCACTGAATGTTAAATTGAAATGAACAAAAATAATGCTTATATATTCCTCTTTTGATATCCCACATGCATTTGAAATTTAGTATATGGAAAACTAAATTTCACATACTAAAAAGAATCATCCCAATTTTTTTCCTGCTTAAATTGTATTTAATATTTCTGTATTTCCTATTTAATGATAACCCAAACATTCACTTATTCACATTGGCGAGCAGGCTAGGATCCAACATGTGTTTCTCTTTTTCCCTCACTATCCATGAGTAATTGATAACCGAGTGTTGTCTATTTTCTCTTTGAAATAGCTCTTGAATTCATGCCCATCTTTTCACTCTCACTACCCTGCCTTGATTAAGACCCTCATAATTTTTAATTAGTTTTAATCCTCACTGAGGATATATTTTTGTTGTTTTTAAAGAGAGAAAGAAACATTGATGTGAGAGAGAAACATCAATTGCTTGCCTCCTGTATGTACCCCCGGGGAAGATGGAACCCTCAACCCGGGTATGTGCCTTGACTGGAAATCAAACCCATGACATTTCAGTTAAGGGCCTAACACTCTAACCAATTGAGCCACACTGGCCAGGGAAACCCTCATAATTTTTAACTTTATTTCATTATGCTTTCTAATTTACTTTCTAGAGTCCTGCCAAAAACTTTTTAAATGTTAATCTAATCAGGTCCTTTAGCCCATAGTTAAATTTAGCTCTTCTTAACAGAGATGAGAATTTAGAGAGGCCAAGAAAGCTTAGATTTTCCAGGACATAGTAATGGAAAATATAACAGTATATATAGAGAGAATTGCAGAGATTTGAAGAGGGTTTCCTTTTAATCTTTATTGGAACACATATGAACACGTGTGCAAGGACACTATCACATTGGAAAGAACCACCAGAAAGAAAAAAGCAGAACAATCCCCAGAACTCAGGGCCATAAATAGTTTGTATTCCTACTAATCAGATACAAAACCCTTGAATCAGATGGGGTATCAGAAGGGTGCTCTCTCACTAGTTGGAAAAAGTTAACTAGAATAAAATGTGATTTGGTCCACCAAACAAGACTTTGAAGTAAGCTTCAAAAGCAGCAATTTATTGTGAAATAACTACATATTAGAATAAAGCTTAAGAATATTTAGGGAATATTTAGAAAACCAGATATGCAATGAAACAGGAAAATCTGACTCATAATGAAGGGAAAAAACAATCAATAGAAACAGACCCAGAAATAACAGGATTGATAGTATTAGAAAACAATTACATTAAAATAGTTATTTTAATATATAAAAACCCAGGTTCCCTAGTGATCATGGAAGGCTCAACCAAACACCAGAAGTCAGTCCTGTGGTCAGTGCTGAGCTGCTGTGGAGACCCAGCACTGACTGCCATGGGGGCTGCAGATCAGGCCTGGAGAGAGGCCTAAAGAGAGAGGCAGGGTCTGATCCACAGTCTCTGTGGAAGCTGTTGATCAGCCATTGCCTCTCTCTTTCTCTCTGGGCTTTGCCAGCAGCCATGCCTCTGTTTCTCTCCAGGCCTCTGAGGGGACTGCTGATCAGCCCTGCTTCTCTGATCAGGCCTTATGATAGGCCTAGATACACTGACCAATCAAAACTAAATTGGGGTGAACTGTGAGGAGCCAATGGCTGCTTAGGAGGCAGAACTTTTGATGCTGACTGGCTTAGAAACCAACCAATCAGAACCAAATTTTCCAACAGGGGAGGGCAGTTGGGGGCGGGATCAGGCCAGCAGGGAAGGGAAGTTAGGGGTGATAAGGATGGCAGGGAGAGCAGTTGAAGGTAATATCAGGCCAGCAGAGGAGGGAAGTTGGGGCAACCAGGCCAGCAGGAGAGGGCAGTTTGGGGTGAGATAAGGCTGGCAGGGGAGGGCAGTTAGGAGCAAACAAGCAGGCAGGCAGAAACAATTAGGGGTGATCAGGCAGTCAGAAGGGTTAGGAGTAATCAGGCATGCAGGCAAAGGCAGTTAGAGGTGATCAGGCAGGCATGCAGGCAGATGAGTGGTTAGGAGCCAGCAGTCCCAGGTTATGAGAGGGTGCAGGTTGGGCTGAGGGAACCCCTCCTACATGCACTAATTTCATGCATCGGACCACTAGTGTACTATATCTATATTTTAGAAAGTAGAGGAAAGCATAAAAGGAGGGACATGACAAATAAAGAAATGTCCTAAGTAAACTTCTAGAGATTAAAAAAAAAGTATGAGACAAAAAAAGAAAAAAATACACTGCATACACTGCATACAATTAAGAGCAGATTAACCACCACAGTAAAAACAAATAAACAAAAACCCCAAGATCAGTGAATTTAATCACATGGCAATAGAAAAACTACCTGAAATGAAAAAGAGGCGGGGGGAAGGGAAAAACTGATAAAAATAAACAGCTCATCAGTGGACTGTGAAACAATTTGAAGTGATTTTAAAAAAGGTAATTGAATTCCCCAAAGGAGAGGAAAGAGATTAAGGGTTGAAGAAAATTGTATTTGAAGGAGTTATTGCTAGAAACCTTCTATACTTAGTAAACTAAATTCTCTTCAGCTTAGTGAAAGTCCAGTCTCATTTTCTTTCTTTTTTTAACTTGTTACTGAAGTGAACATTGCTAAAAGACAAGTTCACATGGAGTATAAATAAAGCTGATACAGGCAAAGGACACTTTCTATTGATCAGTCAATATGAGATGACCAGAAAGAATTCTAAATCTTCACCAAAAAAACAAATGATGAGTAAATGATGACCTGGTTCCAGAACAAAAACCTTATGAGCCTCAAGATAGTTCTGTCAAAGTTTAATAAAGTTTAATCACCCATTTGGCAGCATTCCATAGATTCACACTCACTTTCTGAGCTCTTCCCATCAAATAGTCAGCTTCTTGCTTTCTCTTATATTTCTCTTCTCCCAGATCTCCATGGTCTCTCTCTGATGTCTACAAAGGGTTCTCCTTTATTGTTTCCTCATAGTTAACTATGATTTATGGTCCCTAATAATTAAATATTCCATAACATGTAAGTCAATAGTACCTGTAAGCTATTTGTTTCTTAGCAACCACCACCACACACTCTGGTTTGTATCTACAGCAAAGCACATGGGAATGAACACTTGTTAACTTAGAAAATAGGGAATCAATTTATAAAGAAAAAAATTTATATTTCAGCAATTTCTAAACACAAAAGACTTTGGAAAGTCTGACTCTAGTTTGACATAGTTTCCTGTTAATCTTTTTTAAAAATATAGGTTTCAGGGTTACAATTCTGTAATACATCATTTGCATATTGTATTGTATGTTCGCCACCCCAAGTCAAGTCTCCTTCAATTACAATTTTTCTATTCTTAACCTGCGCTACCTTTCCCACCACCTTTTCCTTGATAATCACCATACTGTTGTCTATGAAGATTTTTTGTTTACTTAATCCCTTCACCTTTTTCACCCAGCCTGCCAAATCCTCTGATAGCTGTCAGTCTATTCTCTGAATCTATGAATCTGTTTCCATTTTATTTGTTTTGTTCATAGGACTCCACATATAAATGAAATCATATGGTATGTATCTTTCTCTGACTGCTAATTTCATGTAGCATAATAATCTCTAGGTCCATCCATCCTATAACAAAGAGTAAGATTTTTCTCCTTTTTTACAGTTCAGTAGTATTCTATTGTGTAATTGTACACGGCTTTTTATAACATCTACTTATCTTTTATTACACACTAATAAGGTTTTAAAAAGTAGTATTTTAGTAATTATTGTATTTGACCATTTATTTCTATCACCTAAATACAAGTATAAACAGATGGAAAAATGTCAAAAAATTGGGCTATATGTGGCATAGCATCTTGTACCATAACTCACTATCTTTTTCTTAATATGCTATGATATGTTCAATAAGACATTTTACGTAAAGGGCACAGAAATTGTCAAGAGTTACACCAGCCACAGAATCACGAAATATATTCAGCATTATTGCCAAAAGATATTAGAAATAATCTTGTCATAACTTTATCAGCCACTAAATTAAGTGATGAATGTTAAATAGTTTTCTTTTGTTCTTGTAATTTCCTGCCTAAAGGCTATAGGTGTGTCCCAAAGCCTTAATAAAAGGGAGAAAAAGGCCAGAGTAAGGGGTAGCCTTTCCCATTAGAGGAAGGTTCCTGCATGGCCCCCCAATATCACATATATATATTATAATCATACTAGAAACCCAGTTCATGAATTCATGCATCAATGGGACCCCTCAGGCTGGCCTATGGGACTGGGTCAAAATGGCCTCTCTGACATCCCTTGAGGGGTCCCAGGTTGCAAGAGGGCACAGGTCAGGCCATGGGACCCTACCTGTGCACAATCAGGGCTAGGGAAGGATGTGGGAGCTTGGCTAGCAGGGGAGGGACTGAAGGAGTTCTCCAGAACATGTCTGGCCCATCTCACTCAGGCCCGATCACCTGCCCCTTGCAGCAAGCTAACCTACAGGTCAGAACATCTTCCCCCTTATGGTCAGTGTACATCATACCAACTGATTGACTGGTCAACTGTCTGCCCCCAGCTGGTCAGTGCACATTATAGTGAATGGTTGAGCAGCCAGCATATAATTAGCATATTACACTGTGATTAGTTGGACAGACAACTGGATGACTGGACACTTAGCATGTTAGGCTTTTATTATATAGGATTTCTTTGAGTACTATCCATTAGAGAAAAGGCTCTATTGTAAAGAGTATCCCAAAAATATCAAATCTTTATCTTGTTCAAACTAAGTTGTGTTTCCCACCATTTCTTCTTTTACTAAAAATAAAATGAAAAATTAAATGACTATGTAAAGTGATTTTCAAAAGGCCTGTGTTATATAGATCCTGTGAAATCCTGCCTGTTTAAGTCCCAAGAGTACCTTGTTCTTGAGATGGTAAACGCATGGCTCACAGAATAGTTCACTATTCAAGCTTGTCCATGGTGTCTCATTTATCACAGTGATGTGTGGGCCTGATAATATAATCTGTCTATGTACATTGTTCATTTTTCTCTGGGGTGATCTAGGCATTTTTAAACCACTTACTCAAAGGTTATCCTTCCTATCCTATGTTGTATTTTTTACTCCCAAAGCTTAGTGAGCATAAACCAGACTTTCTACTGAGTTAGGGAATTCTCTAGGATCTTTTTAGATGCAGAAGGCATTGCAAATCAAATGGATGCAGTGCATTATGAGTTCTCACATCATATCAAAGCCCCAAAGAAGGTATTGAAAGATACAAATGGGAAAAGTTTATGGTCATGGCCCACAAGAAAAATGCAGCCTAGATTTCTTTCTCCTACTCACTGATTCCAGAAAGGACTCCCAATAATTTCTCTCTATCTCCATCATACCCTCTTCTCTCCCTGTCTAAAATGGGGAACTGAGATAAAGTAAATTAGAGTCTGAGTATAAAACAAATAAATAGTTCCCATCTCTGTATCTACAGAATCACTGATACCCACATAGCTATAAACAAACTTTATGCCCAGATGTTAGTTTTTATTTTACATTATTTTTTCTTTACTGATTATGGTATTAAATATGTGTCTTTATTCTTTCATTGCCCCTCTACCCCCCACTCATGCCCTCATCTCCCCCCCTCCTCTGGTGTCTGTACCCATTGGTTACGCTTATATGCATGCAAATCAAATGGGTGCAGGTACATTAAGAGTTCTCTCATCATATCAAAGCACCTACCTTCCTTCTGAGATTTGACAGTCTGATCAATGCTTCTCCCACTCTGGATCTGTTTTTGTTCATCAATTTATGTTATTCATTATATTCCACAAATGAGTGAGATCATGTGATATTTATCTTTCTCTGACTGGCTCATTTCACTTAGCATAATACTCTCTAGTCCATCCATGCTGTTGCAAATTGCGGGAACCTCTTTCATGTCCCACATGGTTCAGGGTTCCCATTCAGGGTTCGAGTTCTGAAGGAGGCAGCACACAAATGAAAAGAGAGACTAGAAAAATATTAATTTGGCGATATTGGGGGGTCAGGTAAGAGCCTTCCTCTAGTGGAAAGACTACCCTTGCTCTAATCTTGCTATCCCTTTTATTGAAACTTTGAGACACATCCATAGCCTTTAGGCAGGAAATTTCAATAACAAAAATATATAAGACAATCAGAGGTGGAGGCTGCTTCAGCTAACAATGTTTCAACTAAACAGTGAGTGGTTAGAGCAATTAAGGTTGTTGACTAGGCTTCCGGGCTTCCTGTCCACATCTTTCTATTAGTGAAACTATGTTCGGTTTCGGCCAGCAAATGGTAAGAATTCTTTCTTTTTTACTGAAGCATAGTATTCCATTGTGTAGATGTACCACTGTTTTCTAATACACTTAAGCTATTGATGGGCACTTAAGCTGTTTCCAAATCTTAGCTATGGTAAATAGTGCTGGTATGAACATAGGGATGCATATATCCTTTCTGATTGGTGTTTCTAGTTTCTTGGGTTATATTCCTAGAAGTGGGATCACTGGGTCAAATGGCAGTTTCATTTTTAGTTTTTTGAGGAAACTCCATACTGTTCTCCACAGTGGCTGCACCAGTCTGCATTCCCACTAGCAGTGCACGAGGGTTTCTTTTTCTCCACATCCTTGCCAGCACTTGTAATTGTTGATTTGTTGATGATAGCCATTCTGTCAGGTGTGATATGGTACCACATTGTCATTTTGATTTGCATCTCTTAGATGATTAGTGACTTTGAGCATGTTTTCATATGTCTCTTGGGCTTTCTTATGTCTGCTGAAAAGTATCTACTAGTATTTAGGTCCATTGCCCATTTTTTTATTAGGTTGTTTATCTTCCTTTTGTTAAGTTGTATGAGTTTCCTATAAATGTTGGAGATTAAATACTTACAGGTGATAACATTGGCAAATATATTCTCCAACGCAGTGGGATTTCTAGTTCTTTTATTGATGACTTATTTTGCTGTACAGAAGGTTTTTTTTGTTTTGTTTTTCTTTTGATGTGGTCCCATTTTTTTATTTTCTCTTTAGTTTCCATTGTGATAGGAGCTATATTCGTGAACATATTGCTTCAGCATATGTCTGAGATTTTGATGCCTGTGGATTCCTCTATATTTTTATGGTTCCTGTCATAGGTTTAAGTACTTTATCCATTTTGAGTTTATTTTTGTGTATGGTGTAAATTGGTGGTCTAGTTTCACCTTGTGTTTTTTTTTTTTTCATGTATCTGTCCAATTTTCCCATCATTATTTATTGAAGAGACTGTCTTGATTCCACTTTATTTTCTTGCCTCCTTTGTCATATATTAATTGAGCATAGTTGTTTTGGTTCTCTGTTTGGTTCCATTCATCTATTAGTATATGTCTGTACTTGTGCCAGTACAAGGCTGTTTTGAGAACAGTGGCTTTGTGATACAGCTTGATATCTGGTATTGAGACCCCTCCAACTTTGTTCTTCTTTCTCAGGATTGCTGCAGCTATTCAGGGTATTTTTTTATTTTATTTTATTCCAGTTGAATTTTTGGAGAGTTCATTCTAGGTCTGCGAAATATGCCATTGGTATTTTAATGGGGAATGCATTGAATCTATAGATTGCTTTGGGTAGCATGGACATTTTAATGATGTTGATTCTACCAATCCATGAACACAGTAAATCAGATGCCATGACTAAGTAGGGTTTATCCTGGGGATGCAGGAATGGTACAATATCCACAAATCAATAAATATGATACATTACATAAACAAATTGAGAGATAAAAATCACATAGTCATAACAATTGATGCAGAAAAAGAATTTGACAAAATCCAACACCCTTTCTTAATAAGAACTCTCAGCAAAATGGGAATAGGGGGATCATACCTCAACATAATAAAAACCTTATATGACAAATCTACAGCCTACATCATACTTAATGGGCAAAAACTAAAACCATTTCACCTACGAACAGGATTGAGACAAGGATGCCCACTTTCATGACTCCTGTTTGACATAATTCTGGAAGTACTAGCCATAGCAATTAGACAAGAAGAAGAAATAAAAGGTATCATATTGAAAATGAAGATATAAAACGCTCATTATTTGCAGATGACATGATACTGTACATAGAAAACCCTAAAGATTCCATCAAAAAATTATTAGACTTAATTAATAAATTTGGCAATGTAGCAGGATACAAAATTAATGCCAGGAAATCTATGGCATTTTTATACACCAATAGTGAATTTACAGAAAGAGAGATTAAGAAAATAACCCCATTTACCATCACACCAAAACAATTAAGATACCTAGAAATAAACGTAACTAAGGAGATAAAAGACCTCTACTAGAAAACTACAGGACATTGAAAAAATAAAAATGATAGAGGAAAACATAAACAGATTTTGGTTTTTAAATATCCATCCCTATTAAAAGTAACCAGAGCTTCTTGGAGAAATGTTTGACTCTAACATAGAACAAACTGTAGAAACTAACATAATTTTTAAAAATGCATATCATAATAAAAAAATGCTAAGACACTCTTCTAGATGGAAGGCCATATATGAAATGAAAATTATAAATGCAGCATCTGACTTTATATTTGCTATCTATATCATAGATTAAATAAAATATTGTTGCTATGTTAAATTTCCTGAGTTGGATCACCTTCAAATGCTTATTTGAGGATATTTATTTAAGTTTGGAGAGTTGTATTAATTTTCTTCTACTTAGTAGTTAGTGTGGGGAAAGGGATTTCTTCAGCTGAAGTATTTTAATTATGTTTTTATTTACTTCTTTAGTAGCTTTGTTGTTATAGTTTTAATAGTTTTTTTTTTCTATTTCTTGGTCTTTTGTGGACAGGTTTCTAGTTCAGAGGCATCCTTTTCTATCAGTATGGCAAAGTCCAGTTTCTTTCATGGAAGTTGTCAATTTTGGCAGAAATAAGTGGTTAGGATATCTAGTTTCTCTTTCAGTTCTGCATGTGTCTTAATTTTACCCTCTTACTTTTTCTTTTTTCCTTTCACTACCATGGCTCTAGATCCAATAGACAACTGATATTATTTTAAGAACCAAATTTTCTTCATTGTTTCTTACAGCAAATTCCTCTAAGGGCCCAAACTCTTAGCTCTTCAAAACATGTTTGAATTATACACATAGTCTTATTTCACTGCTTATAACAATAAAGAAAATAATATTTCTAAATGGAAGCTAGGAATGTATAATGTAAGTATATGGTGGCAATTTTATTATTTTAGCTTTTCCTATGTTTTGGGGTCACTGGAATAATAATGTGCACATGCTGTAAATGGTGGAGCTTGCCTAACAATTGGCTGCTAACTTATTGAAGATATTGAAATTGGTTAAGTTTTTCTGAGTCGACTCTTGATCAGCAGGACAGTGGATCTCCCAGCTTTTTAGTATTTTGTTGTTGTTGTTTTGTTTTTGTTTTTTTTTGAAAATTTAGAGAACTCATCTACCCTTATCATGGAAAGCTATGCTCACCTGTGACTCTTTTGCAATTATAGGCTTCTCTTGACAGCATTTCATTATGTCTCAAGGCAAAATTAATCCTACCCTTCTCCTTATGCCCATACTTTTTCTTTCATTTATGGTCATCCACTGGTGGTTTAACCACACCAAAAAGATACCACCTCTGTCCACTAACTGCACTGGGTGGGATCACCACAAGTGAACCACATTAAAGTTATAGCTCAAGCCTTGAATTTGTAAAGTGTGTCCTGAGTTGAATTTGTGCTTAGACACATAGCTGAGGTACCTTAAGTATTTTGTGCAGAGCGATAGGAGAAATGTGGGGGCAGGGGATATTTTCCCCCAGAAAGAAAAGGCAAAGAGAAAAGAGAAACTAGCAAAGAATTGCCCTGGTTTGATAGCTCAGTTGATTGGAGCATCATCCCTATATACCAAGGTTGGTAGGTTTGATCTCCAGTGAGGCAGGATGTAACCAATGAATGAATAAATTTTTCTCCTTTTCCCTCTTTCTCTGTCCCTCCTTTTCCCTACTTGCCTCCCTCTTTTTTTTTCTCCCACCTTACACTCTCTAAAAATAAACAAGCAAGCAAACAAAAAAGAGAACTACCAAAAGATAAATGAGAGAAAGTAGAGAGACAGTATGCACCCACAGGGCAGAAAACTGAAGCTAGAATCCAGACCAGGTCAGGAGATACTTTGTTTTTAAGGATGATGATTAACATACAACTTTACATATTTGCCATATTACAGTACACTGCACATAATTTTCTGTGGCTCTCTAAAACTCCAGTCAAGTTTTTAAAAATATATACAATATTTGTAAGAATTTTGTTTTTATAAACATTAAGAAAAATGCTGTTGAAACCAGTTTGGCTCAATGGCTAGAGCGTCAGCCTGCCGACTGAAAGGTTCCAGGTTTGATTCTGGTCAAGGGCATGTACCTTGGTTGCTGGCACATCTCCAGTAGGGGGCATGCAGAAAGCAGCTGATCAATGTCTCTCTCTCATCAATGTTTCTAACTCTCTATCCCTCTCCCTTACTCTCTGTAAAAAATCAATAAAATATATTAAAAAAGAAAAAGAAAAATGCTGTTACATGACTGGGACAAAACAATTAGAACTGTACACATGGAACAATTACACAATTTTGAAAGTAAACTAAATCAGAAGAAACAGGAACTCAGAAGGAAGTATGACCAGAAAATTTTGAGCCTACAGATAATATGTGAGTAAGGTTTTTCAGGCAATGTGGTGGTGGGAGCCTCTCCTGCCTTGGCAGTGCTAAGGATGTCTGACTGAAGGCTTAGGCCCACTTCAGCCATCAGTCTGACATCCCCCAAAGTCTCCCAAGCTGCCAGATGTCTGCTGCCAGCTTAGGTCTGTTTCTCTTATGAGCAGGCCTAAGCCAGCAGGTGGACATCCTCCATGAAATCCTGGATGGTGAGAAGGCACCAGCTGGGCTGAGAGAACAACGCCCCCCCCTCCCCCAGTGCATGTATTTTCATGCACTGAGCCTCTAGTGATCTTACATTTTTCTGTGGAATAACCAAAGTTCATCTTCACCCTAGTGAATATTTAATTATTTGAATAGTCACTATTTATCTAGATTATTTTGTTTCCAGATTTGAATATATATATTAAAGGAGTTATATTGAGTTTTTAATGTACTTAATGCAAGAAAATTCTGTTCTTTATGCTCTAGGTAATTTATATCGACTAAAATATTAATCCCTATTAAAAATCATGCTATTTGGTGTGATGTATTTTGGATGAAGGGATGCTCAAAGCTGGGCACACTATGTCACTTTTACAATATGATTCTGTAGGTCTGAATTGCTTAAGTGTAGCTTTACTCTGGCATTGTTACCCATGAGCTTCCAGCAGAAACTACTTCCGATAGAGTCAAGTATGAACTCTCACCAGCTAGAACTTGCAATGTGCAAATAGATTTTTTCTGCCTTCCTGTTTTAGTGATCTTATAGCTTGAGCTTTCATTGAATACTTTTGATAGATAGTTTTCAATAACATTCAGGTAATTCACTTCATTCCTCCTCTAACTTAAAGCAGAGAATATATCTCAATTAGTTTAAAAAACACCTGAAAACCACGCACTGACATTTATTTCCATAATCATTTTGCTGATATTAGAATACATGTAAACATGTCTGACAATTTTTCTATAAGTTGTTCTCTAATTGCTGTAGATTTCTATAGAAAGCTCTACCCTCAATAATTTGATTCTTTCTAATAATGATTCTACCCATCATAGTAAGTGGTGCTTTTATTATTCACATTGACTTGCTTTTATTCAATACAAAACCCTATTTGTATTGCCCCACTGAAGGCCTTGGTAATTTTCTATTGTCTATTTAATTGTGTTTTAAAGTTGACATAGAGCTTCAAATCATACTGAGTAAACTACCAATGATAAAACAAGCATATTTTATTTTATAGCCATGACTGGTATAATTTACTTTTCTGCTAAATGGACCCAGTTCCAAGTAGGATTAAACAAATGTCCTTGATATAAACTTCGTAGTGGGGAAAAATCAAACAAACCTTGATGTGAATCCAGAGGTTTAGATTATCCTCTTGCCAAACTACTTCCTGACTCTGTAAATCTGGGAAATTCACTGGCTTTCACTCTGTCTTTCTCCTTGTCAGTAAATTAAGGTTTTATTCATTATTCTTTTAGCCCTTTCTCTTTGACCTCTGAGCCTCTATGACTTTAATTTATGATTATTATATTTTATCTATGACAGTACATTGAACACTAGAAAAAATGCAGTGTCTTATTTATTCTTTTATGTCTCAAACACTTCACAATTAACAAGATCACTTTTATTATTTAGAAAAATTTACAGATCTATGTAATATGGGAACTTAGAGTGGACTTCAGAGGTTTTGTTGCTATTTCTCCTAAGTTCATTTGTCATGTTTTATTTTGAATATAGTTCATTATCGCTAATCTCATTTACATCCTTTTTTTATTTTTTACTGAGTGTAGAATTTCTATAATTATTTAATGCATATATATATGTTCACAAAAACATGTTGTGATTCATGTATAAACATTCAGTATATATATGTATGTGATATGTATTAGGTAGTCATGCTAATCATTCACATCTTTGGAATTTTTTGCTTTGAAGTAAATGCTATAGCCTTTCAGGATAACAAATTCAATATAAAAGTGGTTGATTTTCATGTTGACATAAAACTACAATTTTATTAAGAAATTTCTTTCACCCACAGTAGGATTCTATTCTCAGAAATATTTCTGTTTTAAGTGATCCCTGGAGTATATGCCCTGCAAATGAAAATTATCATCTAATAAATTATTTGCAAATGCTTATGAAAAAAATACTTGTTTTAGTTTGAATTTTATATTTTAATCATTGTGCGATGAACACCTGATACCCAATTATCAACTGGGAATCAGCATTAGGTTCTAAACTTGAAACTCAATAAATAGAAACTTTACTGCCACCGTGGCTCAGTGGTTGAACATCTGCCCATGAACCAAGAGGTCATTGGTTCAGTACCCAGTCAGGGCACAAACCAGGTTGTAGGCTTAATTCCCATTAGGGAGGCATTTGATCAATGTTTCTCTCCAATGTTTCTGTCTCTCTATTCTTCTTACTCTCTCTAAAATCAATAAATTATTAATAGAAGCTTTAAAAAATTACTAAGTCACAATAATGAAGGCTAACATCAACAGTCTTCTTAAATCATCTATAGCCTTGATATGATATAAAAGAGAATGGCATTTTCTACTGCGGTCTTCTTTACCAAACACATAGTCTTAATCTAATTGAGAGACATTGCATAAAAACACCTAACCAGCAATTCTCAGAACTGTCAAGGTCATCAAAAACATGAAGAACTGGGAAACTGTCCCCAACCAAGAGGAGAGACTAAAGAGACAATATAATAAATAAATATAATTTGCTATCCTTGATGGGGTCCTGGACAGAAAGAGAGCACTAACAAAAAACTAATGAAGTCTGAAAGCGGGCTTTGATTAATAATCTGTCAAAATTTATCCATTAATTGTGACAAATGTACAATACTTATGAAAGACATGAATATTAGAGGGAACTGGGTAAAGCATATATGGAAATCTCTATTCTCTCTTCTTATATTTTCTGTAAACCTAGAACTATTCTAAATTTAAACATTTAAAAATAAATTAAAATGTAAATGATACTTAAAGTAGTATTATGCAGCTTATATCATAATCAAAACATTAAGAATATAGTGAATTCACATGCGTTGGTATGGAAAAATATTGAAAACACCTGTGAAAAAAGGAAGTCACAAAAAAACATCTTGCAATTCATGGAAAAATACAAACACACACATATAATGCACACAGTATTTGGAAGGCTACACATGGAAGTGTGGTTACTTAAAGGATAGTAGTGACATTCAGGGTAGCAGCAAATTAGTGGCCAGACTTTTTTGGTATATGCTTCTCTTATTTGAACATTTTATAATGAGCATGTATTTGTAGATATTTGTAAATTATTTATGATTTAAAATAAACACCTTGTATACATTTAAACTTTGTTTCTGCTACCAAGCCTTCCTTGATCAATTATTCTCTTTCATTCCTATAATATCAAGTATTTTCTTCAATGAGAAAATCCTCTTCCAAGCATGCAAGCAAGAATATATTTCTCCCAGGATAAAAAGGAAAAATAAGAAAACAAAAAGACTACTTTGTGCCTATTAGATACTCTGTATCTCTTTTAAATTAAATTTATTGGGGTGACATGGTTTAATAAAATTATATAGGTTTCAAGGGCATAATTTTATAATATAAAAGAGGCCCAGTGCATGAAATTTGTGCACGGAGTGGGAGGTGTCCTTCAGCCCAGCCTGCTCCCTCTCCAATCTGTGACCCCTTGAGAGATGTCCAACTGCCCATTTAGGCCCGATCCAGGTAGGATCGGGCCTAAATGGGCAGTAGGACATCCTTCTCACAATCAGGACTGCTGGCTCCCAACTGCTCACCTGCCTGCCTTCCTGATTGTCCCTAACTGATTCTGCCTGCCAGCTTGATCACCTACTAACCACTCCCCTGGCAGCCTGATTGATGCCTAACTGATCCCCTGACAGCCTGTTTGCCTTTAACTGCCTTCCCCTGCAGGCCTGGTAACCCCTAACTTTTCTCCTCTGCAGGCCTGGGTCCCCCACAACTGCCGTTCCTTGGAGGCCCGGTCACCCTCAACTTCCCTCCTCTGCCAGCCTGGTCACACCTAATTGCCTGCCCCTGCAGGCTTGATCACTCACAACTGCCCTCCCTTGTAGGCCTGGTCCCTCCCAACTGATCTCCCTACTGACCTGATTGCCCACAACTGCCCTCTCTTGCAGGTCTTGTCCCTGCCAACTGCCTTCCCCTGCTGGCCATCTTATGGTGGCTATCTTTTGACCACATGGGGGCAGTCATCTTGTGTGTTGGAGTGATGGTCAATCTGCATATTACTCTTTTATTAGATAGGATAGAAGCCTGGTGCATGGGTGGTGGCAAGCTTGTTTGCCCTGAATGGTGTCCTGGATCAGGGTGGGTGTTCCCTTGAGGCATAGGGTGGCCTGGGCGAGGAGCCTATGGTGGTTTGCAGGCTGGCCATTCCCTCCAGGCAACCCAAGTGGAGGTCCTGGTATCTGAGATTTATTTGTCTTCTACAGTTGAAACTGTAGCCTGGAATGGGGCCAAGCCTTCTGTCACACAGCCATTGAAACTTTGTTGCCTTAAGTGGAGACCTGGGCTTGCCAGGGTGTGCAGAAAGCTTGGCTTCCTCCATCACCAGAGACAACCCAAGACTCCCTCCTGCTCTCTCTTTGGCCATAGCCATCTTGGTTGGGTTAATTTGCATAATTGCTCTGATTGGCTGGGTGGCATGGCTGGTGGGCATGGCTGGTGGTTATAGCAGAGGTGTGGTCAATTTGTATATTACTCTTTTATTAGATAGGATTAACTGTATATCACACACCCAAAATCAAATCATCTTATGCTACCATATATCTCCCCCCCACCTCCTATTCCCTGGAATAACCATTCTTTTTTTTTTATCTACAATTTTGGCTTTTTTAAGATTCCACACGTAGGTGATATCATACAGTATTTGTCTTTCTCTGTCTAATAATTTATTTTGTTTAGTATAATGCCCTGAATATCCATCACTGTTGTTGCAAATGAAGGATTTCCTTCTTTCTCATGGTTGAATTATATATATATGTACTAGACACCCAGTGCATGAAATTTTTGCACAGGAGTGTGTGTGTACCTAAGCCTGGCCTACACCCTCTGTAATCTGGGATCCCTTGGCAAATGTCTGGCTGCCAGTCATGCTTGGCAAGCAGACATGCCTCTCATACTCCGGGACTGTGGGCTCCTAACCACTCACTTGCCTGCCTGCCTGATCCACCCCTAATCCCTCTGGCTGACTGCCTGTTCACCCCTAACCATCTCTGCCTTGGCCCTGCACCTGGGATGCAAGCTTCCTTCCTCTCACTGGCCACAGGAATCTCAGACCTGGGACTTCCCTCCCTCTAGCCAGCTGCAGGCACCGGGGACCAGGACTGGCTTCGCCTGGGCTAGCTGCAGGCACAAGTTCTGGTACTGGGGGCAGGCAGCTGCTCCCAGGCTGCAGAGGCAGCTGCTGGCTCCTGGGACCATGGGCAGGCAGCTTCTCTCTGGCCCAATTTTGTCAGGAAGAATGTCCAAAAATGTCCAGTCTAATTAGCATACTACCCTTTTATTAGTATAGACTAGGGGCCCAGTACATGAAATTCATGCAGTGGGGAAGGATCCCTCAGCCCAGCCTGTCCTCATTCACATACTGGGAGCCCTTAGGATATGTCCTACTGATGGCTTAGGCCCGCTCTCCATTGGGAGCGGACCTAAGCCACAGTCTGGCCTCCCTTTGGGGGAGGCGACCAGGCTGATCAGGGGAAGGTTCCAGCCCCATCACCCCACTGCTGCAACTGCCAAGGTATTTTCATCAACACAGACTCCAGTCCCTTCACCATGAAAAAATGACAACTTTCTTTAGGCATTTTTAAGATGTGTCTTTCATAGGATGTGATATTTCTTTCTTTAGTTTTCTTTTTATCCTAAAGAAATGTTTCCATTGATTTTTTATCCTCTTCCCTCTAATCCTAGACTCAGCCCCTTACCAACCCCAAAGCCTCCACCATAGGCTTTAGGCTTGGGAAGGACCCCATCCCCCCACCCAGGCCCCTCCAATGGCTGGCTGGGAGTGACCTGGGTGCTGAAGAGGTTCCCAGGACCCAGGTATGTATGCAAATTAACCACCAACTTTTTTGGGTTAATTTGCATACTCACTCTGATTGCCTGTGGGCATAGCAGAGGTATCTCTTATTAGGTAACACTAGAGGCCCAGTGTATGAAATTCATGCATGGAGGGTGGGGGTGTCCCTCAGCCCAGCCTGCACCCTCTCCAATCTAGGACCCCTTGAGGGATGACCAACTACCAGTTTAGGCCTGATCCCACAGGGCCTAAATGGGCACTCAGTCAGACACCCCTCTCACAATTCAGGACTGTTGGCTCTCAACTGCTCTCCTGCCTGCATACCTGATTTCCTCTAACTATTTCTGCCAGCCAGCCTGATCACCCCCTAACCATTCCCCTGCCAGCCTGATTGATGCCTAACTGCTCCCTGCTAGCCTGTTTACCCGTAACTGCCCTCCCCTGCAGGCCTGGTCCCACCCATCTGCTCTCCCCTGCAGGCATGGTTGCCCCAACTGCCCTCCTCTGCCATCCTGGTCACCCCTAACTGCCCTCCCTTGCATGTCTATTTTCCCCCAACTGCCCTCCCCTGTAGATCTGGTCACTGCCAAGTGCCCTCCCCTGCAGACCTGGTCACTTCTAACTGCTCTCTCTGACAGCCTGGTCATCCTCAACTGCCCTCCCCTGAAGGCCTGGTTATCCCTAACTGCTGTCGCCTGCAGGACTGTTCCCCTGCAACTACTCTCTCTTGCCAGTCAGGTCACCCTTAACTGATCTCCCTTACCAGTCTGGTCCCCCACCTATTGCCCTCCTCTGCAGGCCTTGTCACCCCTAATTGCCCTCCCCTTCAGACCTGGTACCTCCAACTGCCTTTCTTTGCAGGCCTGGTCCCCCCAACTGTCCTCCCCTACAGGCCTGATTGCTCCCAACTGGCTTCCTCTGCCATCCTGGTCACCCCTAACTGCCCTCCCATGCAGGCCTTGTCCTCTCAACTTCCCACCCTGCTGGCCTGTTTGCCCACAACTGACTTCCCCTGCTGGCTTTCTTGTGGCGGCCATCTTGTGGTGGCCATCTTGTGGCCACATGGGGGCAGACATCTGACCATCTTGTATATTGCAGTGATAGTCAATTTGCATATTACTTTTTTATTAGATAGGATACTTGTTAGTTTTGTTCATTGCAGTACATCCTGCAAGTAGTGCAGTGCCTAGCATATAGTTAGCACTAAGTAAATATTAGTTTACTATCTTAATTCACTCACAATACATGTGTTACTCATAAATAATTCCAAAATTGTATGTTTAATTTTTGCTTCTCAAAAATATGAGTTGGCTTTTTGATAAAAGTTATTCTGATAGTAGAAGTGATTGTGGTTTTGACTTACATTTCCCTGATATTAGTGATGTTGAACATCATTTCACATGCCTTTGACCATCAGTATGTCTTTTTTGGAAAAATGTCTATTCAAGGCCTCTGCCCATTTTTAACCAGGTTTTTGTTTTATTTATGTTAAGTTGTATAAGTGCTCTATATACTTTGGATATTAAACCCTCTGTTGGATGCATGATTCACAAATATTTTCTCCAATAAGTTGCCTTTTTGTTTTGTCAATGGTTTCCTTTTTTAGTTTGATGTAATTTCATTTGTTTGTTTATGCTTTTGTTGCCCTTCCATGAAGAGACTGGTCCAGAAAATACTGCTAAGCTTGACATCATATAGCTAATTTCGTATGCTTTCTTCTAGGAGTTTTATGATTTAAGTCTTAAGTTCAGCTCTTTAATCCATGTAGAATTTATTTTTGTGTATGGTAAGATGGTGGTCTCATTTCATTCCTTTTCATGTACCTGTCCAGTTTTCCAATCATCATATACTGAAAAGACTGTGTTTTCACCATTATATAGTCTTGCCTCCTTTGTTGTAGATGAATTAACTATATCCAGGATTGGGTAGAAGTAAGCTTATAGTTGTAATACAAATAAATAACTCAATAACAAATAAATAAAACTACAAGAATAAAGCCCATGTTTCTCATGCTCAAACTGTAAACTGATTTTTACCAACCCCTATGACTGTGAGGTTATTTGTGGGTTCTCTGTTCTATTCCATTGACCATTTACTAGTATACTTCAATTTAAAAAATAATAAAAATAAAAAATATAATGGGGCATTTTAAAATGTGAGTTGATATCACTATTGTGATTGAATACCCTTATATTTTAAAAATTCTTATTTTTAGTGGAGTGTCAAAGCTTTTAATAACTATGATTTAGAAAAAAATAAACATCTTTTATAACTCAGTACTTTTATTTCCTCTTCTGGATGAAAGTATATGTGAGAAACAGCCTATTGCTAGTATTGAATGAGCATATATCACGAAAGAGTTAATTGCACTTGATAACTTCTGCATTACTAACTTGAAAGAATCTTCTAAGTCGATATTTCAGGACACTCTAATTATATAATAAAATGTATTACAGTTTTAATTGTAACATTTTTATTGAAATAGTAGCTTAACAAGAAAGATTAGTTAAACACAATATTCTCATACCCAGTTAAAATAATATTTCTTTTAACTTCAGATTTTTCATACTAAACTATTTTTAGTTTCTATTTATCAAGAAAATGCAGAATCACTCAACTTGTGGTAGTTTGTAACAACTAGCCCCAGGAAACAAATACAGAATACAAAATAGTGCTGAATCAGTTCTCATCCGCTGATGTTCATTTTGGTGAAATATTAATTCTGGAAACAAACACTTGATCACAGTTTTGTGGGGCATCAAGAGGAAAAGTATATACTCAGTCTTTATTAGTAAATATTCCTACCTGTCAGTTTGCTTTGAAGAAATCAAAACTGATATTTGACCAGATGCTTCCTTTACTAGTATTTCAATCTCCAGAAAATCTGGATAATAGGAAGTTCCTAT
Organism: Lasiurus cinereus; assembly: GCA_011751065.1. NCBI lineage: Eukaryota > Metazoa > Chordata > Mammalia > Chiroptera > Vespertilionidae > Lasiurus > Lasiurus cinereus. Next base: position 63,106,461 of record JAAGEH010000012.1, read on the forward strand.
AGCACAGTGGTTCTCAACCTGTGGGTCGCGACCCCTTTGGGGGTCGAATGACCCTTTCACAGGGGTCGCCTAAGACCATCGGAAAATGCAGATATTTACATCACAATGCATAACAGTAGCAAAATTTCATGGTTGGGGGTCACCACCACATGAGGAACTGTATGCAAGGGTTGCAGCCTTAGGAAGGTTGAGAACCACTACTATAGCAGCATAAACTTATTCAAAATATGAAATGAACAAAAGAAAAGATATGTATACTCAGGATGCCAAAAAGTCATATTTTATCTGACTGTGTAACAGCAGTTTTTGAAAAAATACTAAATAGCAAATACTGTGTTAGACTTTGAGACTATAATGCTGAGTGTGATAATACCCCATACTTCAGGGGACTTGAAGGAACTTGCTGTGTTGCTGTAATTCATAGTGCTTTCTTTGGGAAAAGAAAAATGAGGCTGCAAAAATAAAATATGGCAAATCACATTGGGCTTTTTGCTGAGGGCAATAGGGAGTCACTGAGGAGTGTAAGGTTGGGGAACAGAAGGATAGAATTTGTTATTTAGAAGGCAGAACTGAATACACAGTGGGGAAGAGTTTAGGCAGATGCAAATCTATAGTGCCGGGGAGACCAGGTAGGCAGCTAGAGTAAATATTCTAAGAAAAACAAGTGGCTTCGAATACAAACTTCAAAATAAAAGGCAGCAGTGAATGGATTGGTGGAAGGACTGGGGTGAGAAGGGAGAAGGAGGAGGCAACGTCCAGTCTTGGAATGTAGTGGGGCTCCCGGTACACTTTCTTGAGAAGGAGTTCCAAGGGGAAGAGGAGGATCGGGATATGAGATAGAGGCAGGTATAATATATTATGTTCAAGGATACAGACTTATCATTGTCTACATTTTATTTCTTTAATATTCCCACCCAATTTTAAACACACTTTTTTATGCTTTCAAATTAATAAACTATTACCTCTTTGTGAAAATTTTTATTGATTTGGCTCACATTTAGTTAAATTGACCAATAAATTTAGTCCAATTTAAAAAATAACCAAAGTGTTCTAGGCATTATATAGCTAGAGGTAGGTGCTTTCAAGTCACAATTAAAGGAGAAGAAGCCCAAAGAATTTAAGGTAATAGAGATAATTTTAAGTAAGTTTTAAATATCTACATGAGTAGCTGTTGGTCTTCTCATTATCCCATGAATATTTTCCTTAACTTTTTAGATAATCAGGAAATAGTGCGCAATCAGTTCTCATTATTAATAATAAACAAAATGTCATAGGTGAAAGCTCAACTGGTTCTTTTTGAGAGATATTAGAAGTACAATAATTATAAATCTATGTACATTGAAAGAAAACATTATTTTTATTACATGGAAATGCTCGTTAAATAAAGAGGTAAAAACATTATTATAGAATGAAACAGCATTCCCTTAGTGTTCTGACCCCAGGCCTTAGCCTGCTCCCAGTGCCACAGTCTTTTCATTCTAAGTGTTGAATACTAGATCTGGGTCTAAGTTTTCTTTTATGTTCAGGTCCCAGGGTGTGAGGATAAAATAACCAGCATATTCCATATAATAATAAAGGATAATATACCAATTGTCCCCTTGGGAGGTTGATCACTTGCTATGACAGGCACTGACCACTAGGAGGTGGAATGGAACATGGTGGGTGACCAGAGGTGGTGTGGGGTGCTGAGGGAGTAAGAGAAGAAGGCAGGGAGGCAGGGAGGCCAAGAGTCAGGAAACCTGATCAGCCCTGGTCACTGGCCAGGCCTAGGGTCTCCACCTGTGCACAAATTTTGTGCAACGGGCCTCTAGTAATAAAAGAAAAACATACTAATATTTAGAAATCAACAAGAAAGCAATTGTTGGGAGGGTTGGGTTGAAGCCAGAACTACTAGTTTTCTACAAG
>JAAGEH010000012.1:63117168-63204248 GCA_011751065.1 Lasiurus cinereus
TCAGTTGTAGTTTTGATGTGGTTGTGCATGGCAGCAAATTCAGGTATTTACCTATGCCACTATCTTGGTTATTTCCAGGCACAATATTCTTAATCCAGTTTCATTGCTTAGTAATACCACTGTTAATAAAGTTTAAAATCATGCTTGCTTATGGGTAATAACAGAGCACACAATTTAATATAACTAGATTTGCCATTAATTACCTAACTTATGAAAATATGCACCTTCAGAGAACAGATTTTATTAAATCTGAATTATGTTAAGCTACTATTTAATAATTCTCAAGGGGCTAATACTGGCAACACCATACACTTCAGTTTACATATTCCCTATTTTCTTCTAATTTTTTTCCATCATGGGTCTATGAGTGAATGCTATAAATTCTGATTACTTTACTTAATGAATCTTAGTGCCATTGACATGATCTTTCTGTGAAGTGGCTTTTTGTTCCTTTTCTTTTTTTTTTAAGGGAAAGAATTTTAGTTACTTCCACTCACCTGGCTAAACTAAGCAATAATTTCTTTTAGAACCGACAAAATATTGCACTGCTAACAAGCCTCAGGCATAAAACAAAATGCTATCACTAAGGCTTCTGTTCATGTGACTCCAGGTCTAATAAAATGGAATATTATAATCCAACCCTGAGAAATTTGAGGTAGTCTAATATTTCCCCAACCAAACAAGAAAATAATTAATTATAGGGAAGGCCCATAAATTGCCCTTTTAGAAACAATCTGAAAAATAATTTCTGTTCATACTTGTATACTCACCGTTTTGTCACTGGCAACTCCTTTTTGATACTCTTAAACTCAAGCCTTTTGGCCACTTAATTTACCTGCCATCTCCAAATCAAAATTCATACCAACGAAAAGCAAACCTTTTCTTCTTTTTGCTTTTGCAAATCTATGTTTGTGCCAGCTATAAGGTTATAAACTTTATTATTGTTAGTGTTTTCATTTATAGTCCTCATTAAAAAGAGGACTTCAGCTGAGACCCGTTTGGGTCAGTGGATAGAGTGTCGGCCTGTGGACTGAAAGTTCCCAGGTTCGATTCCAGTCAAGGGCATACCTTGGTCGTGGACACATCCCAGTTGGGGGTGTGCAGGAGGCAGCTGATAGATGTTTCTATCCCCTCCCTTCCTCTCTGTAAAAAAAAATCAATAAAATATATTTTAAAAAGTTGTGTGTTTTTTTTTAAAGAGGACTTCAGGCAGCTAAACAAAGAGAAAATGTAATAAGGTGAATAATGAGTAGAAAAATAAATTGGAGTGAAGATTAAATAAAAGCAACTATTGACTATAATCAATTAGAGATCTCATTCTTTCAATCTAATTGCATAGTGTAATTTGCACAAAGCACCCAGCCAGTGTCTACTTAATCCCTCTTTGTTGAGCTCAATACATATTTGTTGAGTAACATGATAACTGAAAAACGAGTACAACAGATTGTTACTCTTCAGGAAATAACTAATGGGCATGTATTATAAATTCTATATTGATCTGGCCCATGATATGCAGCAGGAAGACACTAATAGCAAAAGAATTATAATTGCCTGTATCTTTCAGATGTTGCATCTACAAAATAGTATTATTAGGTAACTTTTTCAGATCCATATATCCAAAAGTTCAGTTGTCATTTCTATCTGGATACCTTTCAGGTACCTACACTTAATTCATCATCTTCCCTAAATAATTAACACCATCCAAGATAAAACTGTGAACTATTCAAATTTCTGTCCTTTCATGTCTCTGGTCTAAGTTGGAGGATCAGATGATATTGTCAAAAGAATTCAAGTTCTGTGTTCAGTCCCATCTAGTTTTATCCTTATTCCACAACTTAAATCTTTATGATCTTCAGTTCAGCTACTTCTTCTGAAAATCAATTTAGGGAAATAATTTTTTCTCCAGAATTAATTGTAATGAGGGTTAAAATAACAGGTTTTGTATTCCATGAGCTTAATTAGCATTTGTTGTCATTGTTATTTTCAATAATACAAAACCTCTCAGGTCTGTTTTCTCTCTGTTGTAGTCACAAACTGATATCCTCTCTCTCTCTCTCTCCTTTTGTCATCTTTCATGAGATCTCTACTACTCTTCCAACCCCATCCATAATCCAGCCTCCACACCACTATCAGGGCTGTGGTTCTAAAATATAAATCCCATCATGCTGTACCTTATAAAACCTTTAATGTCACAAGTTTGTCTCCTGGTAAAATCTAAACCTCATAGCTTTATACTGACCAGGACCATTTATGATCTGACTCTACCCATCTTCCCTCTCAAATCTTCCTTCTCTCTAGTTAATGTTCTACCCCTTCTATGAAATTTGTATCTACTTGCATCTCATCAATCCATTATATTGCTTTATTACCCCTTAACGCTGCACACAGTGTTTCTATTACCTGGAATATAATTTTCCCTGTTAGCCTAAAAAATTCTATGCTTTCTTTATGACTAAATTCAGTCTTCTCCTTTTTATGAATGACTTTCCTATGATATATTGGCTGTTTTTTATTTTGAAGTGTCAGAATCCAACAGGCAATTTTCAAATATCCATTTGTCTGCCTTTTTCTTCTACTGGATTTGAGAAATGTAAGGACAGTGTTGTAACTACTTTTTATTACCAGTACCTATTACAGTGGACATGTATTTGATCTTTGGATGGATGAATGAATGAATGAATGAATGACTAATTAAAAAGTAACTGATATCTAAGTAGTTTTTGTCCTTCACAATGCATTATAGACAAACAGAAACAATAAGATTTCAGTTCATATACTTCTGTTCGTTTGTTTCATTTTTACTGTTATATATGTGGACAAAAAGCTTTGTCTCTCCCAAATATTTTTTGTGGTAATAATAAATTCAGTGTCTGCAGAAAAAAACATTATTCTCTTTCTTTCTCTTCCTTTTTACCTATTGCTACTTTGAAAAGATTATGTGTTTATAACTTTGTAAATTAATTTGTCATAGTGCATGTAATAGGAGCCCTGCTATTTCTTTATAAGTAGTAGTTATGATAAAATATTCATACTTGCTTATATTTTATGATGATCTTTATGTGATGGATCACATATTATTATAATGTAATTTTAGGAGGAAATATACATGAAAAGATGTTCTATTCTATCTTTAATGTAAAACTTCTAAATTAAACATATAAAAATGCTCATCCAGAAGATAATGGAATTATAGGCAAAGCACAGGAAAAGTCTTACAAAGCACAAATTACATACAAAATGTTAGTTATATTTCAAATGAATTACTGAATTAGCTCATGGTGAAATAAATTATTTATAGTAAGTTTCAATATCTGTAAATTATTTGACAGAGATTGTATAAATTTTACCCATTAAATTTTCTATCAAATTGTTTCTGCTATTTCAAGGTTTTCAAATGATTAATGTTCAACAGAAAAGTTAAATATAGATAAAATATAAACCAAATGGAAATCATTGGCATTGATATTTCATGGCTTTCTGTACTGCATGTAAGAGTAGGGATAATTTTGCCTGACTGGCGTGACTCTATGATTGAGAGTCAGCCTATGAACCAGAAAATCATGGTTCGATTCCTGGTCAGGGTAAATGCCCAAGTTGTGGGCTTGGACCCCAGTAGGGAGCTTGCAGGAGGCAGCCAACCAATGATTCTCTCTCACCATTGATGTTTCTATCTCTCTCTCCCTCTTCCTTTCTCTTTGAAATAAAAAAAAAAGAGATTTTTTGAAAAAAGGTAGGGATTGTTTAAAAACAGAAGAGAAAGTTTCCTCCACCCCTCTCTGCATTCCCCTCCTCCCCCATAGGGCAAAAGACATAAGACTAAGAAAAAAGAAGTTTAAAAAAATCAGTGTAACCAAAGGAGTTATGACATTGAGGTGTGAAATAAAAGTTGGGCGTTTTGAGTAACAATGATATGGGGTGTCTAAACCAGAGCAATTAGGTAAGAAGTGAATAAATGCAGGAACAAGGCCAACCAAGTTCAGGGCTGGGCCATTTCCAACCTGTTAAATGAGGCAGAGATCTAGGGTAAAGGAACGACAAGAATCACCAATTAGGGAGGGAAAATGTTGAAAAATCAACAAGAAAAAGAAAATTTATATAGAAGAAAATGGGAGAAAAGATACTAAATGGATTCAGATCAGTCTGGATTTTCTACAGTCTGCTCCTAGGTAATGTGAGTTATACTAAAACAAGGTAGTTCATGCCGAGCTCCAGGCCCAAACTACTCCTTACCTTCATGACTTTGGGCATTTATCACAGGAAAATAGACCACAACACCTCCCCATAAAACTCATTGTTAGTTGAAAGAACTGCTACTCATGGCCTATTATAGTGAAATTTATCAGTTCTAGGAATGAGTAAAATTAGACCAACTGAAAGCCTTTAATTATTGTGTTGGTATCAGAGAAGATGAGGATGAATGTGTGTTATTTCAACAGTCAAGTTATAAATAATTCTATCTAAATAAAAGAGTAATATGCAAATTGACCTTACCCCCACTACACCCACAAGTCACGGCCACCAGTCACACCCACCAGCCAATCATAGCAAGTATGCAAATTAATCCAACCAAGTTTCTACAGCCACAGACAGAGGAGGAGGGAGGCTTGGGTTGCCCCTGGCGATGGAGAAAGCCAAGCTTTCCCCAAACTCTGGCAGGCACTTAAGGCAACAAAGTTTCAATGGCTGTGTGAGCAGAAGGCTTGGCTCCATTCCAGGCTACAAAGTTTCAATTGTAGAAGATAAATAAATCCCAGATGCCAGGGCCTCTGCTTGTGTCACCTGGGGGTGTGGCTAGCATGAAAACCACTACAGGCCCCTCACCCAGGCCATCCCATGCCCCAAGGGAAAACCCACCCTAATCCAGGACACCTTTCAGGGCAAACCAGCTGGCCCCCATCCATGCAGCAGGCCTCTATTCTATCTAGTAAAAGAGTAATATGCAGATTGACCATCACTCCAACACATAAGATGACTGCCCCCATGTGGTCAAAAGATCCTTCCCCATGTGGACACAAGAGAGCCACCACAAGATGGCCAGCAGGGGAGGGCAGTTGGCAGGGACCAGGCCTGCAAGGGAGGGCATTTGTGGGCAATCAGGCCAGCAGGGGAGAGAATTTAGGAGGGACTAGATCTGCAGGAAAGGGCTGTTAGGGGTGACCAGGCTGGCAGGGAAGCAGTTAGGCATCAATCAGGCTGACAAGGGTGTGGTTAGGGGATGATCAGGCTGGCAGGCAGAAGCAGTTAGGGGCAATTAGGAAGGCAGGCAGGTGAGCAGTTGGGATCCAGCAGTCCTGGATTGTCAGAGGGCCTAAACAGGCAGTCAGACATTTTTCAAGGGGTCCCAGATTGGAGAGAGAACAGGCTAGTCTGAAGGACACTCCCCACTCCTATGCATGAATTTTGTACACCAGGCCTCTAGTTTATATATAAAACATTAATTTACTTTTTCTATTTTAATTTATAGTCAAATTGACTCATGTATTTCAACAATATTATTCAAAGAACATTGTAAGTTCTTAGACACATCTCTCACTGCTCATTGATTTCAGTGAGATATGGCAATAGCCATATATTTCTTTTGATTAATAGATATTTTTTGAGTGTTTTAGAATTATAGAAAAAAACAGGGTAAACACTATAGAGAATTTCCTTATGCCCTTCATTCCCCAATTTCACCTATTTTAAATATCTTATATTTTTAACATTAATATGTTACATTTCCAATTAATGAACCAATATTGACACAAATATTAAATAAAGGTTATGGTTTCATTATGATTTACTCTTTGTGTTTTGCATTTTATAGGATTTATAAATATACTAGGGGTCCAGTGCACAAATTCATGCTCTTTGAAAGGAATAGTGGGCCGGGAGGATACAGTGGGCACAGAGGAGGGTCTCAGCCCATCCTCCGCACCCCTACATGCCCTCTCCTGCCATGGCCCCAGGTATTCTGTCTGTTGGCAGCCCTGCTCCCACCACTGCCACTTCCACTCACTGACAGCGCCAACCCTGCTCACATCCACTAATGGTGCAGAGCAATTGGGACTAGTGCCAACTGCACTGGCCCTGCTCTCACCTGCTAATGGCACAGAGCAATTGGGGTGCAAGCAGTGGCTACTGCCCCAATTGTTCCTCAGGAGAAGAGGAATCTGGAGAAGTCCTCAGGGGCAGTCAGGACTGGTAGCCACCACTCGCACCCACTGACAGTGCTGAGCAATCGGGACTGGCACTGGGCGCTGGCAGCAGGTGCGAGTGCTGGGTGGGACCAGAGCATGCAGGAGCAAAGAATTTTCAGTAACCGTGATGACAGTGACCAGAGCCTTGTGTTGGTCTGCCTCTCACCTGCTCCACCATTCCTCCGCGGCTGACACCCACCATGATCCACACTCTGCTGCCTGCTGCTGATGCCCACCATGTTCTCCGTGAACCCCTGGTGGTCAGTGCACGTCATAGTGACCGGTTGTTCAGTTGTTCCACCATACAGTCTATTTGCATATTAGCTTTGTGTTATATAGGATAATGGTATGTATCCACAATTACATATTATACGGAATAGCTTTAGGGCCCTAAAAATGCCCTATGCTGGACTTATCCATCCATTTTTCTCTCTCTTCCCAGGAGCAGGCCCTGGCAGTGACTGATATTTACTCTTTTTATTGTTTCCATACTTGTGCCTTTTTAGGATGCCATATACTTGAAATCATATAGTACATAGTGTTCTGAGACTGGTTTCTTTCCATTAGCAATATTCACTTGAATTTTTTTTTGTCTTTTTGTATCTTTATACTCATTTATTTTTTTGTGCTGAATAATATTCCAGTGTTTAGATATATCATAGTTTATTTATCTATTCACCTGTTACAGGACATCATTGTTTGGCAACAATGAATAAAGCTGTTATAAACATTTGTGTGCAGGTTTTTGCGAGGATGTAATTTTTAAACTGACAAGACCCATCTTCTGTACTTTAAAAAACGTTAAGTTAGTTATTTATGATAACTTACATATTAGAATTAAATATTTTAATTGAAATCATTATATTTCAATTGCTAGATTATCACATCCACAAACAAGACATACAGTATACCTCCATTTATTTGAGTCTTCTTTTGGATCAAATGAATTTCTAAAACTTTGTATATAGATGGCTTTAGCATTTTTTTCTAGATATTTATTTAATGTATTTTTATTATATAATGTATTAATTTGCCATATTTGTATGACACTGGCATTTTTTCATATGTCTTATATATAATCAGTATATAATCTAGATATTTAAAATGACAATTCACTTGGTGGATGTAAAATAAACTCAGTGTTGTATCTTTAAAAAAATAAATAAAATGACAATTCAAATTGCATATAAATGTAATATAAATATAACAACCTAATTTTTGTTCTACCCCATTGATCATTATATTCAGCATGCTATTAAAACATAATTGTCTGATAATCTGACTGAAAGTGGATTACTGACTGGCTAGAACAGTGGTTCTCAACCTTCCTAATGCCTCGACCCTTTAATACCGTTCCTCATGTTGTGGTGACCCCCACCCATAAAATTATTTTTGTTGTTACTTCATAACTGTAATTTTGCTACTGTTAATGAATCGTAATGTAAATAACTGTGTTTTCTGATGTCTTAGGCGACCCCTGTCAAAGGGTCATTAGACCCCCAAATGGGTCGGGACACACAGGTTGAGAACCACTGGGCTAGAAGGAGAGCTTTCCACTGGAAAAACATTTTTTTAACAAGATAACTACAATGTTGCAAAACAAGGATGAAACAAAGTCTCTAAGACAGTATGGAGCCATCTCTCCCATTCTTAGAAACTACTTTGCCCTAATGCAGTGGTTCTCAATCTTCCTAAGGCTGCAACCCTTGCATACAGTTCCTCATGTGGTGGTGACCCCCAACCATGAAATTTTGCTACTGTTATGCATTGTGATGTAAATATCTGCATTTTCTGATGGTCTTAGGTGACCCCTGTGAAAGGGTCGTTCGACTCCCAAAGGGGTCTCGACCCACAGGTTGAGAACCGCTGCCCTAATGTGTATTCTCCTTATTGCTTTAGGCTACCAAATGACCTTCAGGCAGCTCCTTGCTCTGCCTGCTCATGAGCTTTTCAGTCAGGAGAACTGGTAACGAAGCACTCACCAATGATTTCCTCTAAATCACCAACACAAATTGAAATACTCACACAATATTTTGTAAAACATTTTATTAAATTATACACAGTTGAAGTAATTTGTTTCACACTCCAACTTTTTTATTCACCACCCTGTTCTAGAAATATCTATATTTGTAAGATTCAGTTTCCAGGGCCTAAGACATAAGGATAAGTCGTTGAGAGGTGGAAAATGAAAGCTGACCCCACCAGGAAAGAAATGCACCATGACTGTCCATCTGCTTGTTCCTCTTGTATAATGCAGACCCAACTTAATGAGCCTATGTTTGCTAGTCTCCCAGAATTTGTTTCCTCTGCTGTTGTTGTTTTATTTTGTTTTTTTAATACATTTTATTGATGTTTTACAGAGAGGAAGGGAGAGGGATAGCTAGAAACATCAATGAGAAAGGGAAGCTGCCTCTTGCATACCCCCTACTGAGGATGTGCCCGCAACCAAGGTACATGCCCTTGACCGGAATCGAACCCAGGACCTTTCAGTCCCCAGGCCGATGCTCTATCCACTGAGCCAAACCGATCTTGGCTCCCCTGTTGCTTTTTCAACTGCCCTGGATTTGCTTGTCAGCCAACAAATCACATAGAATAAGAGAGCACAGATATGCTATGTGTTATTGTAGAAACAGAATGCTATCAGTTTAATTGAGGAGTACAGTTTCCCTGTGTAATTATATTAGGAAAATTACTTTATAGTTATTTAAATGGCAACTTCTTTTTTATATATGCATGTGTACTACACTAGGAAACTATACCCTTTATCCAGGGAAGACCATCATGGTTCTATTGAGAACCATTGTAGCCATTCTACACAGGAGCTATGATTCTCCAAAATATATAGTATATCTGATTGAAAATAATAAAAATGTTTCTGATCTGAAGTTAGACCCAATATCAGAATCAAGGTGGTTAAAAGGCTTTTGCTTGTTTGGATTTCCGGTCTTCTTTTGAACGTTCACTGAATTAGATTTTAGACAGAGGCAATGAGCCAACAAAAGATGATCAGATTCCAGATCTCAAAAGCTCATGGGTCTGGATGATTAAGTGTGGCAGGAATAAAGCAGCTCAGTGGATAATTAGTTCTGAAAGTTTGTGAGCAAAGCAGAGTATTTCTGAAGATGGGATGAGGATATAAGTCCTGTCATGTTGGGTATGTATTTTAAAAATACTATTTCTAATTTCCAACAGTAGGATCAACTTGAAAAACACCATATCCAAGTGGTTGGATCGCTTTTCAACCACTTTCAAATACAAAGGATATAAAACTAATTTTATCCAACTCGATGATTGGGTGAAGAAAAGAGTAGATGAGAACATTTGTCCATGATTCTTGGATTTATCAGTGCTCATTTTTTTTTTTGACACAGTACTTTAAGTTATTCTCAAAAGTCTCAATGACAATCAAAATTCTTATCCTCCTTATATGGTTCTTCTGGACTATATACCCTCTACTGCTTCAAACAGAGTACTAAGAGCACTTGAGTGCTTAAAATATTTTTTATGATTGTAATCTTGGACATTTGAAGCAATTCTCCATTCTACTGCAGATACAAACACTATAAATTGGAAAAGGCATACTTCAGTTGAAAGTTCAAAAGTCCTTGTTGGATTTTTTTCTGATGGTGTTTATGAGAAAGATAGCTATAATGTATTAGCAGAGATAAATTTCTTGAACAGAAAAGTCAGACAGTGAAAGTTTGATAGTTGTTTTGGAAAAAAATTTGGAGAAATAAGTAAGATTGGGGATAAGATGTTATTAGGAAGTTCAGCAAGTTAACTTCTCTGTAAAGTACTGTAAAATATGTTAAAATCAAGAGATATTAGTATGATTCATATGTGCTTAGCAGCAGGATCTTACCTGTTTATGGAAATCTTTTGTAAGATAATGAGTCACATCAACACAGCACAATACTACAAAGAGACTTAGTATATTTCTCCATCCTGTTGTAGTAACAATCTTAAATCCTGATTATTTATAAGGACATTTATAAGATATTTTTAGAGCAGTTTTAAGTTTACAATATATTTGAGAGGAAGTTGCAGAGATTTTTCATATAATCTCTGTCCTCACACATGCATAGCCTCCTCCATTATAAACATTGTTCATCAGAGTGTTATTTTTTTCATCAAGGACGAACATACATTGATACATCAGAACCACCAAGATTCCATAGTTACCTTAGGTCTCTATAGTTGGGCTTTTTCCAGAATGTCGTATGGTTGGAATTATGCAGTATGTAGTTTTTTTATATTGTCTTCCTTCATTTAAGGTTCCTCCAGGACTTCTCGTGGCTTCCTAGCTCATTTCTTTTTAGCACTAAACAATATTCCATTGTTAGTTCATACCAGTTGATGCATTCATCTATAGGATACCTTGGATACTCCCAAGTTTTGGCCATTATCAGTAAAGCAGATATAACAGTGGTTCTCAACTTTTCTAATGTCACGACCCTTTAATACTGTATTGAGAACCACTGCTGTAGAGCCTAAAACCAACAGAAAACACAAGTATTTACATTATGTTTCATTAACAGTAGCAAAATTACAGTTACGAAGTAGCAACAAAAATAATTTTATGGTTGGGGGTCACCACAACATGAGGAACTGAATTAAAGGGTCATGGCATTAGAAAGGTTGAGAACCACTGAGATATAAGTATCTGCATGCAGTTTTTTTATGTGTGGACATAAAGTTTCAACTCGTTTTGGTAACTACAAAGGAGCACAATTGCTGTATCATATGTTTAAGAGTATTTTTAGTTTTGAATAAACTGCCAAACTATCTACCAAGGTGGCTCTACTATTCTGCATTGCCACCAGCATGAATGATAGTCCTGTTGCTCCACATCCCTGTTGTTGCCCCAGCATTTGGTATTGCCAGTGTTCTGAATTTTGGCCATTTTAAGAGGTGTTGGTAGTAGGTCATTGTTGTTTTAATTTGCATTTCCTAGTGTCTTATGATGTGAAGCATCTTTTCATATACTTACTTGCCATCTATATATCATCATAGGTGAAATGTCTTTTAAGGGTTTTAGTTTATTTTTAATTGGCTTGCTTGTTTTCTTATTGTTGAGTTTTAATTTATTTGTATACAATGGTTCCTCGAGATACGAGTGCCCTAACATACGAGATTTTTGAGATACGAGCCTTTGAGCGAGATATTTTTGCTTTGAAATACGAGCAACATTTGAGATAGGAGTAATTGCACGGATCGGCTGGCTGCACACGACCCACCAGTTTACCTCGACTCAAGCGTCTCATAGTTTCCCATGCCTCAAGGTTAGGGAACGAATTAAACTCTTATCTCGAGGTACCACTGTACTTTGTTTAACAGTCTTTTATTCAATGTTTTTTGAAAATATTTTATTTCAATCTGCGGCTTGCCTTCTAATTTCATTTTCTTCCTTAGAGAAGTGTTTTTGTCATTGTTGTTTTATTTTAATGAAGTCTAGTTTATCAATTCTTTCTTTGATGACCATGCCTTTTGTGTTGTATCTAAAAAGTCATTGTCATACCGAAGGTCATATAGGTTTTCTCTTATGCTCTCCTCTGAGAGTTTTATAGTTTGGCATTTTACATTTAGGTCTCTAATCCATTTTGAGTTATGTTTTTGTGCAGTGTATAACTGTGTCTAGGTGGATTTTTTTTTCATGTAGATGTCCAGCTGTTCCAGCACCATTTGTTGAAAACGAGTATTTATTTGTCTCTTGTGCTATATGTCAGTGCTGGATGTTCAACAAAAGCTTTTCTACCTCATTGTTTCTTCTGATTCTGGGATACTCACGGGCGGAGGGAAAGGACTGATGAGATGAAAAGCTAATGGGAGAAGCATGAGATGTTACTTAAAGCTTTTTTAAAAAATATATTTTATTGATTTCAGAGAGGAAGGGAGAGGGAGAGAGAGATAGAAACATCAATGATAAGAGAGAATTGTTGATTATCTGCTGCCTGCACACGCCCCACTGGGGAGAGAGTCTGCAACCTGTGCATATGCCCTGACTGGAAATAAAACCAGTGACCTCTTGGTTCCAGGGTCAATGCTCAACTGCTGAGCTACACCTGGCTGGGCTACATAAGCTTCTTCTTAAGATTAGTGCTCTCTCACTTTTTATCATTCTATTGGCTCACATCTATCATATGCCTGAGCCTGATAATGGGGTGGAAATATGTAATCCACCTTCAATGAGGCACTTCAAATCATATGTCAATGGGCAGGGATGTCCTTCTCTTTTAAAGATGTGATCCAACAGTTGGGATGAACAATACTGTCTACCACAGGGAGTCTTTCAAATGGACCTCACACAGTTTGGTGCTTGGCTGTACCTCCTCCTATTGTTTTGAGTCAATATCCAAGGAAACTTAATAGACAAAGATTCCTAAAAAGGAATTTGATTAAGGAGGATGATTTCTCAGTGCCACTTAAAACACACTTTCACTTTCTGATGACTCATAACTACCATTACAGATACTGCTCTGGGGGAAAAAATGATATTGGAACAAGAATTTCAAGCTTTCTCATGAATTTCCAGACTAACTCTGAAGACTTCAAAGTCCACAACAGTCAGGACATAATCTTACCACAGTTAACAGGGGTTTACAGCTGTTAAAACCTAGAAATTAGCTCATAAATGATTAAAAATATCTGAAAGTAAATAGTAAAAATTTAACAAATTGGTGCTAGAAATTCAAAGGAAGATAGAAAATAAATATTGATCTTATTAATGTTCTTGCCTCCAGTTAATTTGCCTTCCCAAGGTGATGAAGAAGTATAACAAAATAGAGGAATGGGGATATGAGACAAAAACATGTAAATCACATGAAGTTATCAGAATTGCAAATATATATATCTGTATGTGTGTGTGTGTGTGTGTGTGTGTGTGTACCTAAACTACCATTCAACCCTTTGACCAGTAGCTATGACATACACTGACCACTAAGAGGGTAGATGGTAGACACTCAATGCACAGGCATGGAAACATGGAACAGATTGATGAATCTCAGAATCTCAGAGGGAAGGGGAAGGGGGAGTTGGGAAGAGATTAACCAAAGATCTTATATGCATACTAGAGGCCCTGTGCACAAAATCATGCACCATTGGGGTTCCTCAGCCTGGCCTGTGGGGATCAGGCCAAAACTGGCAGCCCGACAGCCCCTGAGGGGTCCTGAATTATGAGAGGGCACAGGCCAGGCCAAGGAGCCCCACGGTTGCATTAATCTGTGCACCAGGCCTCTAATGTGACTATGTTTGGAGATAGGGTTTATAAGTAATTAATTAAATTAATGAGGCATTTAGGGTGGATTTTAATCCAATACCACTGGTGTTCTTTCAACAGAGGAGATTAGGACAGACACATTCACACACCCTCTCCCACAACACACACACAGAAAAGAAAATGGGGAAAAGATTGCTAACTACAAGCCAAGGAGAGAGGCCTTCAAAGAAACCAACCCTACTAACGCCTTGATCTTTGATTTTTCTAGACCCCAGAATTATGAGAAAATAATTCTTGTTGCTTAATGCACCTATATTATAATACGTTGTTGTGTCAATCATGATAAACCAATATAACATATATCTAACAAAGAATTAGTATCAATAATAGATGAAGAATTCTCAGAATTTAACTGTAGACAAACAAACAATCCAATGAGATCATGGATAAAAGATTAAAGAGACATTTCACTGCACAGGATATACAGATGACAAACATATAAAAATGTTCAATATTATTAGCCATTAGGAAAATGCAAATTAAAACCACATTGTGTTAATGTTATATACTTATAAGAATGACTAAAATAAGAAAAGGTGACAACACCAAATATTGGCAAATATGCAGACAAATGGTTCACTCACACATCGCTGTTAGGAATTATAAAATACTAATTCACTCTAGCATACCATTTAGTGGTTTCCTACAGAACTAGCTATAACATCCTTTGCTCTCATAATTCACCAAGGAATTCCATGCCAGGCCATGCCTGTTCAATAAAATAGCTGATCTTATTTCAGGAATGGTCTTTGTCTTTCTAGTTTTATTTCTGGTCATATTTCTCATTTGTGAACTGAATTTCTTGCTGCCATTTGCCATGCAATACTTTGGAAGCAATTTTATGTACCACTCTGTTTCTAGATAGAAGAAAATAGCCTCCCTACTACTTTGATAAGACTTCACAGAAATCACTGAATCTAAGAACTTCCCTGGTCATTATGTTAAATGTCCTCTTTCCCTCAAAGATTTGCACTGAAGTTTGGAGAGTTTTTGTGACTTTCCCAAAGTCTCACACACAATAACCACATTGTGCTGCTATGCCCTTTTTTGTACTGGCTATACGAACATAATTTAAAAAGGGCATTAGAGCAGAAAGCAGAGCCATGGAACTGTTGATAGGAAATTATAAGCTATTGTTTATATAAATATGAACAAAATAATTACTGCCAGATAATCATGGACCTCAGACTGAAAGACTCCCACTTAAATCTGGATCTTTTTTCTTTGTCTTCCTTTCTGGTTTGTTTACTGTGGATAAAGAATAAAACTATTAACAGTTATGGGAAAATAGCTACCTTAATTCATACAGTTTCCCAGTTGACAAAGATCTCCTACCTCCATTATTCAGTTAAACTTAAAGTCAGCCTCCTTATATTTATCATTCCCATTTTATAGATGAGGAAAGTGGGCATCGGGGAGATTGACATAAGCAAAGTTACTCCAATTGTAGTTGGCAGAGGCAGCTTTTAAATGTGAATATTCTTTTCCTACCCCATACAACAATGCTTTCCTAAAAAGAACTTGGCCAAATAACATAATAAAAGAAATTGGTCAAGCAACAAAATCACTCCATTTCTTCCATGGTTGAATGCTTGGACATTATGTCTACACATGCTGTAATGAAAAATAAAATCAAGAATTATACTCAAAAGAGTTGTATAGAGTTATCAGGGAAGGTTCTTGGCAAATAAAAAACAATCTCTTTTCAGTGAGAATGTGTGCATGTTTCTTGTTTAGATATGACTCTGGAAGTATTTCTTATAGATTGTAATATTGGAAACTCTTACATTTGTACATTTCTTAATAACCAATTCCTCAAGGCTATTTATGAATCAGAATTTGCTCCTATTTCTCCCTTTCCAAGCTTGAGCTCTAAATTCAAGAAATAGAGAGCTTCAAGAAGGCTAAGGAAGGGGAAAATAATTCCAAATGATTAACTAAACAATATAATTTGATCAGCATGTCTCTGGTCTTCTGACAGCAAAAAATACAGAGAATTAACAATTAACAAGAAAATATGGTGATCTCATTCATGACAAGTAATAATGCTATCTGAACTCCATGAGGAACTTGGCTTGAGTGTTTACAGTTTCTCTGGAATTTTATCTCTCATAAATATTCTTAAATCTGGAGAATTTTATTTAACTCTTTTTATACTATACTAAGAATGAAGCACTGTAAACAGCAAATGAATTACAGACATCCTGAACCACAGCTGACCCCAGGGTTTACATGGAAAAGAGAAAGCAGGGAGTAAAAGAGTACAGAAAATTTAAAATTTGTTACAGTGAAAGACAAAGATTTACACAATAAGCACACATTCTGCCTACATATCAAATCTGTGCACATGCATGTGCAGAATGCTTGCCAATTGTTGTTTTTTTTATTCCTCACTTGAGAATATATTTTTATTGGGGGGAGAGAGGAGAGAGAGAGAGAGAGAGAGAGAGAGAGAGAGAGAGAGAGAGAGAGAGAACAAATGCAGAAACTAGATATATGCCCTGACTGGGAATCAAACGTGCAACCTTTTGGTATAGAGGATGGTGCTCCAACTGAGACACCCAGTCAGGCTGTGTTAGATTAGTTTTTAATGTTAGAGAAGGTTCTGATATAACAGATGATATGTAAAATTGACTATTTTAACAGGTATCTTACCTATGAAATTATTTCTAAAATGCACCACACACTTCTGTTATTAAGTTTTTCCTTTGACCTCATTGCAAATATGGTGTAAGAAGCAGGAACTAAAGACTGTCTCTCACTGATTATTTTAGTGAATGAGCCAAATGTCAGTCATTCCATCTCTGTTTGGAAACCCATCATCTAGGCCTTTATTTCTTAAACAATCTGGCACTGATAATAATAGTGATAATATAGTGAATATATTTTTTTAATTTTAATTAAATCTTTATTATTCAGATTATTACATTTGTTTTTCTTTTTTTTTTCCTCCATAGCACCCCTCCACCCAGCTCCCACCCTTCCCTCCCTCCCGTTGACCTCATCCATAGGTGTATGATTTTTGTCCAGTCTCTCCCTGTATACCCCTCACCCCTTTCCCCCTGAGAATTATCAGTCCACCCCCTTTCAATGCTCCTGATTCTAGTATATTCACCAGTTTATTCTGTTGATCAAATTTTTAATTCACTTAATTTTTAGATTCACTTGTTGATAGATACGTATTTGTTGTTCATAATTTTTTGACTTTAATCTTTTTCTTCTTCCTCTTCTTAAAGAGTACCTTTCAGCATTTCATATAATACTGGTTTGGAGTTGATGAACTCCTTTAGCTTTTTCTTATCTGTGAAGCTCTTTATCTGCCCTTCAATTCTGAATGATAGCTTTGCTGGATAAATTATTCTTGGTTGTAGGTTCTTGCTATTCATCACATCTGGCCTGCATCGTTTCTGTTGAGAAATCAGCTGACAGTCGTATGGGTGCTCCCTTGTAGGTAATGAACTGTTTTTCTCTTGCTGCTTTTAATATTATCTCTTTGTCTTTTGCTCTTGGTATTTTAATTATGATGTGTCTTGGTGTGGTCCTCTTTGGATTCCTTTTATATGGGGTTCTGTGTGCTTCCTGGACGTGTAAGTCTATTTCTTTCACCAGATGTGGGAAGTTTTCAGTCATTATTTCTTTAAATAGGTTTTCAGTATCTTGCTCTCTCTCTTCTGGCACTCCCACAATTCTGATGTTGGTACGTTTGAAGCTGTCCCACAGTCTCCTTACATTATCTTCACATTTTTGGATTCTTTTCTCTTCTTGCTTTTCCAGTTGAGTGTGATAATATAGTGAATATTTTTAATGTTTATATGAAATTGGGTCCTGCTATTCCTCCTCCATCCTCTGCTTCTTCCTGCCTTCTGATTTATATGCATCAACATAGAGTTCGCTCCATTTCTCTGAATGCCTTATGCTTATGATCATTTTCTTAATTTTGCTTTCTGGATGCCCTTCCTTCCTTGGTCTTGCTGCCTTTCTCTTATTATTTAAGAAAGCTCCAGGTTGATCACATCTGAATAGTTTTTATCTCGAGCTCATAGGTACTATTGCTATCCCTTTCTTATTTTTTTATTTTATTTTTATTTTTTTAAATTTTTTATACATATCTCCCCATTGCCCCCCCTCCCTCCCAGGCATACCCCAACCCCCCAGTGTCTATGTTCATTGGTTATGATTATATGCATAGATACAAGTCCTTTGATTGATCTCTTATCTACCTCACCTAACTTTAATCTTCCTGCTGTAATTTCACAGTCTGTTTGAAGCTTTACTGTCTCTGTATCTATCCTTTTGTTCATCAGTTTATAATGTTCTTTATTATCCCCCAATGAGTGTGATCATGTGATGCTTCTCCTTCATTGACTGGCTTATTTCGTTAAGCATAAGGCTCTCCAGTTCCAACCAGGTTGCTGCAAATGGTAAGAATTCCTTCTTTTTAATGGCAGCATAGAATTCCATTGTGTAGATGTACCACAGTTTTCTGATCCACTCATCTGCTGACGGGCACCTAGGCTGTTTCCAAATTGTGGCTATTGTAAATTGTGCTGCTATGAACATAGGGGTGCATAAATCCTTTCTGATTGGTGTTTGTAATTTCTTAGGATAAATTCCTAAGAGTGTTATTACAGGGTCAAATGGGAGATCCATTTTTAGTTTTTTGAGTAAACTCCATACAGATCTCCACAGTGGCTGCACCAGTCTGCATTCCCACCAACAGTGCACAAGGGTTCCTTTTTCTCTGCATCCTCGCCAACACTTGTCGTTTGTTGATTTGTTGATGATTGCCATTCTGACAGGTGTAAGATGGTATCGCATTGTCGTTTTGATTTCATCTCTCGGATGATTAATGACTTTGAACATGTTTTCATGTGTCTCTTGGCTTTCCTTCTGTCGTCTTTTGAAAAGATTTTATTTAGGTCCGTTGCCCATTTTTTTATTGGGTCCTTCATCTTCCTTTTATTAAGTTGTATAAGTTGGTTGTAGATTTTGGAGATTAAACCTTTATCAGTGATAGCATTTGCAAATATGTTCGCCCATGCATTGATCTTTCTTGTTGTTTTGTTGATGATTTCTTTTGCTGTGCAAAAGCTTTTTTATTTTGATGTAGTCCCATTTGTTTATTTTTTCTTTAGCTTCCATTGCCTTTGGAGCAGTATCAGTGAAGAAGTTCTTTTGGCATATATCTGAGATTGTGCTGCCTGTGGATTCCTCTAGTATTTTTATGGTTTCTCTTCTAATGTTTAAGTCCTGTATCCATTTTGAGTTTATTTTTGTATTTGGTGTAAGTTGGTGGTCCAGTTTCAATTTTTTGCATGTATCTGTCCAATTTTCCCAACACCATTTATTGAAGAGTCTATCTTGATTCCATTGAATGTTCATGCCTCCTTTGTCAAATATTAATTGAGCATAGTGGTTTGGGTGGATATCTGGGTTCTCTATTCTATTCCATTGATCTATATGTCTGTTCTTGTGCCAGTACCAGGCTGTTTTGAGAACAGTTGCTTTGTAGTATAGCTTGAAGTCTGGTATTGAGATCCCACCTACTTTATTCTTTTTTCTAATGAATTAGGCAATGTAGCAGGATACAAAATTTATGCTAAGAAGTCTGTGGCATTTCTATACACTAACAGTGAAATTATAGAAAGAGAAACTAAAAAAGCAATCCCATTTACCATCACACCAAAAAAATTAAGATACCTAGGAATAAACCTAACTAAAGAGGTAAAAGACCTTTATGCAGAAAACTACAGGACACTGAAAAAAGAAATAGAGGAAGATGTTAACAGATGGAGAGCATACCATGCTCATGGATTGGGAGAATCAATATCATTAAAATGTCCATACTACCCAAAGCAATCTACAGATTCAACGCACTACCCATTAAAATACCAACGACATATTTCACAGACCTACAAAGAATTCTTCATAGATTCATCTGGAACAAAAAAAGACCACGGATAGCTATCCCTTTCTTAATCATTTTTCATTCTAGATTATGATACCCATTTGTTTTGTCTCCTTGTTACGCTGGTAGCTTTTTGGGGTAGAAATTATGATTTCACTATCACTATATGCTTGCAAGAGGTTTTTGATAAATCTCAATGAATGGTTAATGATACCTTTTATTTTAAAATATAGAGTTTACAGACTCCTAGTGTGTTATTGAACTTTCAAGATAATCTTGAGAATTAAATAGAGCAGACTTAAAAAACAAATAAAAGATAAAAACAAAAAGTAAAGCTCTGAGAAAAGAACATCTTAACTAGTTAGAGTTGGAACCTAAATTTGAAACCATATCTACCATATAATGAAATAAACAAAACAAGAAGCTTTTTTTTTTTTAAATACTAGTAAATATACAGGAACTGTGAACAAAGTATTAAATATACTATTTTATTTACTCCTCATGACAACTCTAACGAGGGAGGCATAAATAACATTATTCTATTAGAGGCCCGGTACATGAAATTCATGCATGGGTGGGTGGGGGGAGGATTCCCTCAGTCCAGCCTGCACTCGCTCCAATCCTGGATCCTTCAGGGGATGTCTGATTGCTGGTCATCTCTCTCACAATCCTGGACTTCTAGCTTCTAATCGCTCACCTGCTTGCTTGCCTATTTGCCCCTAACTGTGCCCCACATTAGCCTGGTCACCCCTGATTGCCCCCCCACCAGCCTGGTTGCCCCACTATCCCCCGCTAGCCTATTGGCCCCTCACTGCTCTCCCTGCCAACCTAATTGCCCCCAACTGCACCCCCTGCCAGCCTTATCACCCCTAACTGCCCCCACCAGCCTGGTTGCCTCTTACTGCCTCCGCTGCTGGCCTGGTTGCCCCAGTTGCCCCCTCTGCTATCTTGGTCACCCTTCACTAACCCCCCACCAGCCTGGTCACCCCACACAGCCTGATGTTCAGTCATTTAGTTGTCCCTCACTAATCCCCTGCTAGCCTAGTCGCCCCATGGGACCTACTTGTTCAGTAGTTTGGTTGTCCCTCACTAACGCCCCTGTCAACCTGGTTGAAGGCAGCCATCTTGTAAGAGCATGATGGTCAATTTGCATATTACCTCTTTATTATATAGGAGTATTATATAGGATTTTTCAACTCAGAATACTGGAGAGTTTATGTGATTTTCCTAAAGTGGCAAACACAATAAACAAAGGATCTAGTATCAAGCCCAGTTCTGGCACTCCAAATCTGTGTGCTGTAGATTATAAAACTCAGACCATTTGTATTTTTATATGGCTAAGAATACTTCTCCAAAATATTATTTCTTGTATTTCTTGGTCAAATGGTAGGGCACCAATGGTTTGGTAAGATAACAATAGACATTCCATGAGATATGATCAATTCATTATAAATTACTAAGGAAGATACAGCGCCCCAGCAGAAGAGCAGAAGTAGATCTTTATGAATTATCAGATATAGTACTTGCCTAAGGGTTAGACTTAACAAATATATACTCTTTTGTTATTAGTATCCAGATTATATAAGGAACTACAATAATAAAAAGACAAAGAATGAGCAAAGATTTGAACAGACCTATCATAAACTAAGATATACAAATGGTCAATAAACACATTAGAATAAGTTTAGTAGCCTTAGTTATTAGGGTAGTGCAAATTAAAATCACAATAGATAGCACTATGCATTGAATTTTAAAATGGCTTAAATTAAAAAGACTGATTGCTTTCTAAAGTTAGCAGGAATGTGGTATGATTAAAATGATCATGCATTGTTGATGAGAATATACAGGGTGCAGACACTTCAGAAGATTGTCTGGCAACTTTCTATCATTAACATGAACTTCATTATGTATGTAACAGCAATGAATGCTGGTTCTAAGAATTCACTCAAAATAAATTTTAAAAATTCCAGCAACATTATTTACAAAAAGAAAATAAAAAAATATATATAGTCCCCAAAAATATATGTACTAATGATAATTAATGATTATTCAAAGTGTGTATACATTTTTGGAAGTATATATATCTATATATATATATATATATATTTAACATTATATATATTTATAATATAAATTTAGAGACACTAACATATATCTATATACAGACATATAAATATGAAATATATGTATATGTTTTGTATATATTCTAGAGGTCCAATACACGAAATTCATCCAAGAGTAGGCCTTCCTTCCCACAGCTGCTGGCACTGCAGACAGGAACCTGGGACTCAGGCTTCCCTCACAGCCCCAGCTTCTCCAGAAGGTCCTCTGGAATGATATCCAAACTAATTAGCATATTACACTTTTATTATTATAGATATACTAGAGGCCATTGCATGAAGATTTGTGCAAGAATAGGCCTTCCTTCCCTCCCTGGCTGCTGACACTGGTTTTCCTCCAGTACCCGGGACCCAGGCCTTCACTCTGGCTGCTGCCTTCTGCCTTTACTCTGGCTGGAGCCTTCAGTTTTCACTCCTGTACCTCCTTTCAACCCCCATCCTTCCCCTCATAGCAGACATCCTGCCCACCCAGCCACTCTGTGCCTATGCATGCAAATTAATCTTCCATCTTTGTTGGGTTAATTTGCATACTCATTCCTGATTGGCTGGTGGGTATCATGGAAATATGGTTGAGTTGCATAATTGTCTTTCATTAGTGTGGCTATTCCTTTGCTTCCAGACATATAACATGAATATAATATTTACTTTAACTTTTCTTTTGATAATGTTTAAAAAATCAGGTTGATGCCAGGTCATATTCAGATATTTAAAGAAAATTTTATCCTAACTTCTCAAACAAGTACCCTCAGATCCAGAATTTCCTGGGAATTTTCACTCTGCAGAGAAGCTGCTAAACACTTTCTTCTTTTTATACTACCATACACCAGATGCATATCTTCTGCCACAGTCATCAATTTTATTAAACACAAATTATTTTAGTTCTTAGAGAAAATCATAAATTACATTTTTAAAAGATATTCAATTGTATTAAAAAGCCAAAAACTTTGGGAAATGATTTGGGGCTGAAAATTATTCTCCCCTTCTTCCTTCACTTTGTACAGACATTGAAGATTTGTCACTGAAATTTTGGGGAAACTCATTCATTGCTATTTGGTAGTGAATGTGCTTTATTTCTTTATTGAAATAGTGTTGCACTATTTGCAATTAAATGCATTTACTGTATCCATATCTCCAAATGATGATTTTCTGTAGTAAAGGTGAAATATAAGTTCAAGTGATCAGATTCTTCTCAATGTTCTATATTTAGTGTTCACAAGTGGCACATGACATAATACAACAGATTTTGTGTTACTAGTGAAAGAAAAAACAACTATTATGCTCTTTAGGAGAGTACTAAAGCCACTGATTTTTAAGCTAAATATTCAATTCTCACAAAAAGTGATAATGCTCACATTGCAATTTCCACATTTCCCCACTGATTCTGTCATTCACCTTGAATAATTGGTTGCAATGTTATATTCCTTCAGAATGCATTTCATCCTGCTTCCTAAAAGATGTAAACATAAATTATTGCACTTCATAACTTTCCAGAATTATCAGAAACATTTTAAACATTTGCTAAGCTAAAAATACCCACTTTAGAATAATTCTAACAATACCATACTCATAACAATTCAAGAGTATAAAGTTATATTCCTGAACTTGATGAAGTCATGTTTTTATTTGTATAAGGGGAAAAGCTTGGAACACTAATTAACGTACTGCTTGTAATAAATTGATGCTGCATATTGTGTTCAGGTGTCACAAAAGTAGAGTTCTTATAGATTATACAGCTCTGTTCAAATCTAATGAACTTTGCTATAGGCACTAACATAAATTTAAAAAATCAATTATAGTTTAAGGATCAATTGAGAATAATGGTAAATGCAGAGCTTCCCCTTACTCTTTCCTTGCTGATAAGATTCTCCACAGGCCCCATGAGGGCACTGAGATCCCTGTTTCCCCATACCAGAGCTCTTGTTATTCTGTTCTTGAAGCTGCCCAGCAAGCAGTGACCTGTTTGAGAACTTCCATTTGACAAGCTCCACAGGTGTCCTGGCTTAACATTACTCTGGAGTGCTTTTAATAGATAAGCATACTGGCAACGAAAAAATAGGGCAGGCAATTAGACAACCATCTTCTCTAACCTGAGCTGAATGCTTAACATGAATCAAGGGGAAAGGAAAAACGTTTATTTTACAGTGCACAGAGATGCCACTGGAGGGCTGCCCTTTGCTAGTGTTTTGTATTTATTTATCATACATATGAGCAGCAACCAGTGCACTAGATAAATGAGGCTGAGAAAATAATGTTTGCAAGGGACTTTCATAAACACTGTAACCAGGGACATTTGGAAATATTATGGGAAGAAAGTCAATAATAGATTTTACTTCAAGGGTTGGGCCTTTAAATTATTTGTGTGTGTGTGTGTGTTTATAGACCAATATTTGAGTAAAAAATTTGGTTAAGTAATACTAAAATAATAAATAGAACTCTTATAGTTAATCTCTGAATAATTTTCTTTGCAATTGTCAAAAATAAATAGTGAGGAGCACAATAAGGAAAAATTTTATGTTATATAATGTATATGAATTCAAATAGATTTTGAGATAAAATTCATTGCTAATTTCTTATAGAGAAGAGTTATTTATTCATTCTTAGCCATTGCCTTGAAAATGTGGCCACAGTCATAGAGAAAAACACAAAAAGAATACATGAGAATTTCTGAAGTGTGAAAGTTATAATGTATTTAGTTATGCTTCTCTAAACAGAGGACTGCAAACTTGTGCAAAGTATTTTATTTTTCTATCAAAAATTCTCTTACAGTAAAATCAAGGATGAGTTCCCCACGGTCAGGGGAACTCTCAAACTAGTTCAGGCAAAGTACAGGAAATATGTGGGGTTGGGTCGATGCATCTATCCATGGGATGAATGTGATTATCTACACTTGGCCTAGCGATTTCCTTTCCAGATATGTACATGCTATACATACTGCTTCTGAAGTGTTGAGATGGACTTTGATAAAGCTATAGAAAGTATTAATGGATACGTTCGAGTGTTTCCTCCTGTCTATGGAAAGGGAATGGCCCCACCCATTATGTTGAGAATTGAAGGCATAGGGAACTGAGTGTAATGCCAAAAAGCCTTCCTGGTGCACAGAGATTACAAGCAAAACATAGCCTTTCACTATCTATGTGATGTTCAGAAAAACAGTACAGCTGGCAACCACTAGACTACAACATGATGGTTCTAATGCCACTTCACAAACAAACAGAATTTAGGCTCTGGAACAAAATGTAAGACACTGGGGAAAAGGTACTATTTTTCCAAATTGATTTTTTTTTTTTATGAGAGAGAGCAAAACATCAATTCCACTCATTTACACAGTCATTGGTTGATTCTTGTATGTGCCTTGACTGAGAATCAACTTGCAACCTTGGCATGTGGGGAGGATGTTCTAACCAAGTGAGCTACCCAGCCAGAGAAAAGGTAGCATCTTTATGTGGAAGCCTAAGGAATGAAAATGTCTTCATAATGTAGTTTAAAAAATCCTCAGTTTTTTAAAAATGTGTATCCAAAATCAATTTGTAGTCCAAAAAAAAAAAAAGCATTTTAGGCTCAACAAAAGAAGGAAGAAACATTAGTACTAGTTTCAAAACCTCCAGGATCATGACCTGGAAACTGAACAAGATCCCAGCCCTTAAACTATCTGGGTATCTTTCTACTGCAAACTTTATTGAAATGCTCAGAAAAGCATTATTCTGAACTCCACTTTGAATTTCTAGTCTTAGAAAGGACTAACTTATGGAAGTGATGGACTAACTTATGGGAGTATTTTGTAATAAAAGGGTGTATGTAATTTGGAATTAGTATTATCTAGGGGGGAAAAATTCCAGCATGATGGATTAAGCAAGTGCCTTATTCACACATGCTATTAAGTCACTGCCTTATCAAAGAGCCTCATAACATTCACCTTTTTCAGGTTTAATGAGGCAAGGAAAAAACTCCTTATGTCCTGTTTAGGGGTCATTTCCATTTTAAAACTATCATTAAATATCCAGTTCAAGGGTATATTTGGAAAATCATTTTTTAGATAACATAGATGGGTACTTAGCTGATTCTTTGATTAAAAACCCTAAACAAACTGCCAACTATTTTCTTTAGTTTGATTTTCAATCATATTTAATTTATGTACCTATCTTTAATTTTTACCTGTTATATTTTAAAATTTATATTATATTTTATTCAATATCCATATAATCACAATTTTATCTATTCTATAAAATATTCATTGTAATTTAAAAAAATGTTTATTGTTGAAAATATTACCTATGTCCCTTTTTCCCCCCATTGACCCCTTCTAGCTCCCCTCAGCCTCTGCTCCAGGCCTTCATCACCTTATTGTCTATACCCATGAATTAAGGTCTTTGGTTGATATCTTCCCACTCACCCACCCTCCCCTGCTTCCCTCTGAGATTCCACCATCTGTTCCATGCTTCTGCGACTCTGGATCTATTTTGTTCATCAGTTTATTTTGTTTATTAGATTCCACATATGAGTGAGATCATGTGATACTTGTCTTTCTCTGATTGTCTTATTTTGCTTAGCATAATACTCTCCAGTTCCCTGCATGCTGTCACAAAGAGTAAGAAACCCTTCTTTTTAGTGCTGTGGAATACTCCATGGTTTAAATTTACCACAGATTTTTTACCCACTCATCTACTGATGGCACTTGGGCTGTTTCCAGATTTAGCTATATTAAATTGTGCTGCTATGGACAAAGGGTAAACACATTCTTTCTGATTGGTGTTTGGGTTTCTTAGAATATATTCCAAGATGTGGAATAATGGATCAAATGGCAGTTCCATACTTAATTTTCCGTCTTCCATAATGGCTGCATTTCCACCAGCAGTGCATGAGGGTTTCCTTTTCTCCACATCCTTGCCAACAGCTGTCTATTGTTGATTTGTTGATGGTAGCCATGCTGACAGGTGTGAGGTGATAACTCGTTGTTTTAATTTGCATCTCTCATGATCAATGACTAAGCATCTTTTTCATATGTTTCTTGGCCATCTCTATGTCCCCTTTGGAATAGTGTCTACTTAGGTCCTTTGCCAGTGTTTTTTATTGGATTGTTTATCTTCCTTTTGTTATGTTGCATGAATACCTTATATATTATAGATATTAACCCTGTATCAGATGTATCAATGCCAAATATGTTCTCCCATACAGTCCTATTTATCGGTCTTTTCCATTATAAACTATAATTTTATCATTTTGTTCATGATTTCTTTTGCTATACAGAAGCTTTATATTTTGATATAGTCCCATTTGTTTATATTCTCCTCAGTTTCCTTTGCCCTAGGAGATGCATTTGTAAACATATTGCTCTGAGAGATATCTTAGATTTTGCTGCCTGTGGTTTCTTCTAGGATTTTTATGGTTTCATGATTTACATTTAACTATTTTATTCCTGTATATTGTGTTCTTAGTCAACATAAGTTTTAACTAAATATCTCAGTATAAAATAGATTTTATGTCAACTTTGCTTCCAGTTTTGGAACACTGCATTATTTCAGATATTTTTAGGCTAAATTTATTGAGGTAACATTGTTTAATAAGATTATGTAAGTTTCACTCTGCTGGCTTGGCTCAGTAGTTTAGTGTCAATCTATGAACCAGGAGGTCACACTTCAATTTCCAATCAGGGGACATGCCTGGTTTGTGGGCTCAATTCCCAAAGGAAGGGCTGTAAGAGGCAGCCAGCCAGTGATTGGTTCCCTCTCATCATTGATGGTTCTACCTCTTTTTCCCTACCACTTCCTTTTTGAAATCAATAAAAATAGTGTTAAAAAGTTATATAGGTTTCAAGTATTCATTCCTATGACACATAACATGTATATTATGTTGTGTGCCCACCACTCCAAGTCAAACATCCTTTTGGCTCCTTTATCTTTTACTTACCCCCTTACTTCTCTTCCCTCTGGTAACCACCATACTTGTCTGTCTCTATGAGTTTTTATTTGTTGTTGTTTTTTCTTGTTTTGCTCATTCATTATTTTCAGTCTATATCCCACATGAATGAACACACATGATTCTTCATTTTTTCTGACTGACATATTTGTCTTAGCATACTATTCTCAAATTCTATCCAATGTTGTCACAAATGGCAGTATTTCATTCTTCCTTTTGGCTAAGTATTTGTATAAATGTTCCAAAATCTTTATCCAACCATATATCAAAGGACATCTTGGTTGTTTCCATGTCTTGGCCATGGAATATGCTGCAATGAATGCAGGCATGCATGTATTTTTACAAACTCATGTACCCAAAGTTTCTTGTAAAAATATAAGCTTTTTTCAAACAACCTGGACAAAGAGAGAGAAGGAGGGAAGAAGAGAAAGAAAGAGAGAGAGGAAGAGAGAGAGAGAGAGAGAGAGAGAGAGAGAGAGAGAGAATTGACTATAATATATATGTTAAGGGAAAATTATTTGCTTCTGTTTAACAACCTACAACTAAATATCATTGCATCTTTTCATCCCACTTATGTAAACATTATCAAGAGAAAAACCAAGCTTCTGTTAAGATAGTAAGTCTTTTTTTTCTTTCCTTGTAGTCATAGACTCATTTGTAATTCAGTAAATCTAAGGAGCACATTGCCAGAAAAATGCACCTTGTCACTTACTACAAAATGTTGCATATATTTCCAAAGAACTTGAGAAATGCATGAGTTCTGGATGAGTTCCCAAACATGAGAAGGAAAAGAATCCATCAAACCTCTCTTTGGGCTATAACACCAAGGGAAACAAAGATTAATGAGATCTAAGCAGGTCCTTCACTATAAAAACAAAAAAGGTGTTGATTTGTTTTCATAAAAATAAGGACTAGAATTCCAGAGTATGATTTAATTACACAAAGAAAGTTTAGTTAGGAATGCCTGAACTCAAGAATGTCTTTTGTATTTTTAAATACAGAGTTGAGATTACTTGCCAATTTTAAAGGTGTTCTTCAGCAGAAATTATAAAAATTGCCGCTAACTAAATGACTCATATTTCCCATTACGCATTTTCTTTTTGAATCCGTGTGAATGGATGAAGCCAAAAAAATATGTACTTAGATGACATGTGACATAATGGAAATAGCATGGATTTGAAATAGTTTCAAATATCATCCCCACTGCTTATTGACAAAGTAATTTTGAGCATAACTAATGTCTGATTTCCTCCTTTGAAAAATATGGAATAATAATATCTACATTTAGAGCTATTGGGAGAATTACAGATAGTTATATGAGACATCCAATCCTGATACTCAGGATTGTAATTAACTTTTCATAATTCAAACCATTATGATGAGACTTATATTAATTTAGGATTATATTCATAGGAATAAAATACACCTTTATCCTGTTTCACTAGACAAACAGAAATTCTTAAGCCTTCAAATAACATTTTTTTTTCTTAGAATTCATTGGACAAAATGCACGGATGTTCTTTCCCTAGTAGAATAATTTAAGTTAATCATAGACTCATAATAAAATCTGATGAGTCAAGTGAACCTCATTATTTTTTGCTATTGAAAATCATGATTTGTATTTAGAGTGCCTCAATATTGTGGCCACATTGGTATTGGCAATGTATCATTTTATCCAAATGTGTCTCTTAGTTTCATAAGTTCACTGAAAAACCACAACAGACCTTCTCATCCACCCCAACCCACCCCTAAGTAAATATGGTTTTCTAGTTCTTTTTTTTTAAATATATTTTACTGATTTTTCACAGAGAGGAAGGGAAAGGGATAGAAAGCCAGAACCATCGATGAGAGAGAGACATTGATCAGCTGCCTCCTGCATGCCCCCTATTGAGGATGTGCCCGCAACCAATGTACATGCCCTTGACCAGAATCGAACCTGGGACCTTTCAGTCCCCAGGCCGAGGCTCTACCCACTGAGGCACCGCGGTTTCGGCGGTTTTCTAGTTCTTAAGAGGAAAAGGAAATTTAGAAAACAAATAAATAAACAAAATTTGTACTTGATTCCACAATAAACAATCCTTGAAAAAATGTTTCTTGTTGTTACTGTACCCCACCCTTTTTTATTTCTATGTTGCTAATATAGAAGGTAATAAGCGATACGTTTTTGCATGCCTTGTGAGATTTCTTTTTAGTATAGATTCTTTAGGCTATTGCTACAAATTTGTTTTCAGAACTAAAAATTTTAGGTCACTTTGAGGTCAGAATAGTGTATATCTTGTCTAAAAATAAAATTCTACCATATGGTGAGCACCTTTTCCAATAGGATAATTAAAGAATAACAAACAATATTGGAAAAATTTATTTCTCTCCTCATGTTATGTTCATTTTAAGTAATAAGATTCTCTTAATTGAACAATTTCCTTGTGTTTTATAAATGGAGTTGGAGGCTAACAAAGAATAAGTTTTTTTTAAAAAAAAAACTCCAAATATGATTTATCTTACTTATTTTACTGGATATATTTAAATTTTATCTTATATGGTAAAATAAATTATCCTTACTGCTTTCAATGGTTAAGTTCTAAAATTATGCTAGTTCATTAATAAATTAATGTTTCTTCCTCAGAATCAGAATTTTCTCCTAAAAAATGTTACACTTGTTTTTATTTTTCACTCAAACTATAGTTGTACTTCAGAAATGTTTAGCAGAAACCTCTTAGGAAGGAAATTATGCCCACCAATTTCTTAATAAAGTCAAGCACTTTTAGCATGTTAGAGGGTTGTCCCTTCATATATAGGTAGCAATCTATCAATATTGGACTATATTCCAAGTAAGACTGCATATTTACAAATATGACATAAAAGAGCTTCATATGTAAGATAATAGAGTAACTCAAAACATGGACAGAGTTTTACAAAGGTCAACTTAATAAATTCAACCACATTACCTACAGTTTTTTCATTTTCCAGAGTTGATATTTAGATACTGAATTATATCTATATATCTCCTATATAATAAAAGCCTAATATGCTAAGTGTCTGGTCATTTGATCATCTGTTCAACCAATCAAAGTGTAATATGCTAATGATATGCTAAGGCTGCTCAACCGCTTACTATGACATGCACTGACCATCAGGGGGGCAGATGTTCCAACTGGTAGGTTAGCTTACTTCTGGGGTCTAGCCAATTGAGACAGAACAAGATGGGCCAGACATTCCTGGCGCCCTCCTGCAGTCCCTCTCAAGCGGCCAACCTCCCACGTCTCTCTCTGGCCCCAATCATGCACTGGTGGGGTCCCTTGGCCTGGCAGGAGCCTTCTCACAATGTGGGACTCCTTGGAGATATTGGAGAGCTGGTTTCAGCCTGATCCCACAGGCCAGGCCGAAGGACCCCACTGATGCAAAAATTCATGCACTGGGCCTCATATATATATATCCTTTTGCCATAAGAGTCTGATTTTCTTTTCCTAATTATTGATGATAGCTACATTAATACCAATTTATCTCCTAGAATTATAATCTTTTTATACATTTTCTACTATGCTGCCTATTTATATAAATTGCTTAAATCCATATCTGTTTTATCCTTTTTCAGTTTTAAATACTTAGGAAGATAGCATTTACTTTTAGACTTGAGCAGAGTTAACCACAGTTTATGAACACACACATATGCACAAAATCCTTCTTTAAAACAAATAAGTGGCATTAGTTTGACAAGTGCAAATTTAGGGTCAGTTTTTAAGTATGTAAGGAACTCTAGGAATTGACTAGAACATATTTAGTCAATTTATCTTTAGATCTTATTTCTGGTAAGGTTAGATCAATTTTAGCATCTGATAATCTTAACAATGCAATGTGTTAAGAATGAGTATAAAAATAAAACTTGCTGTTTGTTAAATTCTCATATTAAATGTTAACACAAATTGGGCATTGCTTTAAGAATAGAAATGATCAAAATAGAGCTCTCCACCTGAACTAGAAAATAGAGAATCTAAGAGAAATTTAGATTTTTAAATAGAATAGAATTATTATTGGTTTATATATGGTTAGTTAGCCACCTACTCATATTATAACCTGACAGCATAACTACGAACTCATATGCAACTTTTTTTCAAATAATGATACATCAAATTAAAAACTCCCATTGATATTTAAAATGTCTGATCATGTGCTAGGTAACAAGTGCTACTGGAAGGACTGGAGAGCATCAAGCTTCACCTTCCAGCACTGATGGGCTATTCTCAATGTTGTCTTGGGCCAACTCTTCTAGTCTCTGCCAAAAGGTCACTTTATTTTGTGACATAAACTTCACTGCTTAACAGAATTGCTAAATGTTAGCAGTAGAGCTCCAGAGAGGGATGCTCTATAAAGTACCAGAAAAAAAGGTGACGCCTTTTTTTTTAATTCAATCTCCAATTTCAGGTTGGATATTAATTAAGTGCATGAAATTCAGTCATTCTTTGCATCATGATGTCCTGAAACCATGGCATGTGATTGAAGGTTAACTGAAAACACCTCTGCTCTACATGAGTAGATCCCATTTAACATCCTAGAGATCAATACATCTGTGTGTCTCCTACTATTAATAGATGAACTGTGTAAGTAAATGAAAAAGAGTGTTTATATTTGCTCTTTCATCCCTTCAGCCCAGTTGTTTCTTTTTAGAAACAGGACTTCTGAACAATTTCTTACTAAATGATAAAACCTCCCAAAACTTAACTGTTTATTCTTGCACTTACATGTGCTTTCTTTCTTGATATGTGATCACAGCTTGTTCTCTAGCACACATTACTTGCCCTTGTTTCCTGGTGTAAAAATCAGGTATTACAATGACAAGAGCAAATCTGATTCCAAAGCCAGGACAAGCAATAAGACACACACACACATATTTCATGGCCTCTGAGATTTCTAATATCCAATAAATAGGGCCAAAAAAAAACAAATTAGATGTTTTCTGTGAAAAAAGTACTCTGTTCTAAATTTGCTAACAAATCAAAACCCCAAATACATTTCTTTATGGAGGAGAGGGGAAAAAAAACTTATTGTGAGAGCTGTAATTCCTATGAATAAACACATCACTTGAAATGCTACAGATAGTAGAAAAATAAAATGTAAATGTGCTTTCTGTTTTCTTAGTTGTAGTAGAAATGTTTTCGGACTCTTTTTCTCATTTTAATAAACAAAAGACATGGGATATCTATGTTTAAACCACCTTGGCTTAACAATTTGTAATGACTAGCATAGGAGTTTATGTAGAACCCTGTTTTATGTCAACCACACTAAGATAATGTAGCTTGAGGTGCTATATTCATGCTCTTTGAAATGTGTCGGTAAACAGACACTTCTTCCATGTATCTGTTTTGTCATTTATTTTGCTGTGTAAACACTGTTATGAAATTTAGTCTAATCTTCTTTGGTTAATTTAAACATTTTCACTATGTTCAGATAAATGTAACCAGAGGCAGATGTTGGTCTCTGTACTAAGAGAGCTCGCTTAATGTAAACATTATCAGTGTCCTCCATTTCTCTTTTCAATCCAGATGTTGCACTTGTTCACAATGCTTTTTATTTTGCCTCATCACAGACCTCCCAGAAATCGAGAGCTTCCTTTTCAAGCAATTTGTGTGTGGGCATCTACCTTTGAATTCCTATTATGCCTCTCAACCTCCTTACTAATCTTCCAAGTGGCCCCACTCAATCTTGGCAGAAATCCCAAGCAATCCATCTCTTTATTATCCACTGTCTTCTTTATGGATTCTCAATTCAGTAGACACTTCTTCAGGCTTCATTTGCTGTGCAGAATTTTACTCCTCACCTTCTCACTTGTGAAAAGAAACATGATCTTAATGGATCCTGCTGACTCTTCATTCATTTTCAAGACTTCATTGGAGATGGTCTTTATACAACAGCCTCCTTGAGAATTGTGTCCTTCATTCTTTACCTGTAATTACCATATCATATTCATTTTTTAATCACTACATTTTCTCTCATCTCCACATTCTCTAACAGGCTTTTTTTTTCATCTTTCAACTCATTGACTATGTTTATTTTCATGCTTCAAATAAAAGTTATGAATGTGTTTGTTAATGGTTTATGATTTCAACTTTTTTTTTCTATGTGATGGTCCTTGATGAATTTTTTCATGGTCTAAAGTAACATAGAATAAGATAATTTCTGTTACCTTTTAGGATTACTTTCCTCATACATTGCTTGTCTCTCAATATCTTATTTGCCATAAGTATTGATTTGTACAAGCAAATTTATTTCTATATCACTGTAAATGCCAAGGACAATATTCTCTTTCAGGTGGCTCTACAAAAGATTAATAGGCATGTCTTTCTTGATTAAATGTGTCAGTCACAGATAAATTCAATTTGTTAAATCCTACCTTGCTTTTAATTTCTTTTAAATTTCTATAGTTTTCTTGATTATTTAACTGATATTGAATGTGCAGAAATAGGCATAGAACTGAATATGATTTTTTGTTGATTCTTTATGAGGCAGACAATATAGTTCCAAGTTTACTTCTGAAGAGAGTACTTAAGAAAATACTCAGATTTAATAGGCTTAAAAATTCATTATCCATTCATCATGAAAAAAAGAAGGTTTTATGATTGTCTATTAAAAGAGTTCCTCTTCAAAGAAAAGGGGAGATAGGCAATTAAACATTGATGCTTACAGAATATAGCATTGACTCTTATTATTTTAAAATGCAATCTCTATCTTAACTTTTCCCAGAATAGGTTTAAATAGCTATGTTACATAATTATACCATTCTACTATCTAAATACCAACTTTAACATTTCTGCATATATTTAATTCTTGTACCACTTTAATTTATACTTCGCAGTTTTCACACATTGAATTTTTAATTGGAAAGAATGCTAGAGATAACCTAGTTTAAGCCCTTGATTTTACAATTGTAGAAACTAGGAACTAGAGATCATGCATTTTAGAGACTTAAATCAGGTTACATATTTAGTCAAAGGCAGTTCCTGGGTGAAGAGTCAGTGTACTAATCCCCTTGTAAAAAGCTGGTTTTTCTTTAACTATTGCTGCAGGATTCAGTATTGATCCTTAGTTTGGTGCTTCTCTTGTTTCAGCTCCCTCTGCATATTCCACACACAGCTTCCCCACACAAAAGCATTCCCAGCACTTCCTGGATGCCTTCTGTTTTTTCCATTCCCTCACTTGGCGTGTCTCTTGAACACTGAGCATCCTCTCTGAAATCAATAAAATATACTTAAAAAAATAAATAGCCAAGACCGGTTTGGCTCAGTGGATAGAGCGTCGGCCTGCAGACTGAAAGGTCCCAGGTTCGATTCTGGTCGGGGGCATGTACCTTGCTTGCGGGCACAACTCTAGTAGGGGGCGTGCAGGAGGCGGCTGATAGATGTCTCTCTCTCATAGATGTTTCTGACTTTCTATCCCTCTCCCTTCCTCTCTGTAAAAAATCAATAAAATATATTTTAAAAATAAATAAATAAATAAATAACCAACACTTTCTATTTTTGTATACCTGAGATTTTAGCAATTAGCTGATGGATCACTATCTATTAGTTGGTATTGACTTACATAGTTTCAGATGTTCCTTTTTTTTTTTTAGATACAAAATGCTATGTTTTATTTAATTAATTACTTTGTTTGTTTGTTTATTTATTTATTATTTTTCCCCTTATTGCCCTCCCTCTATTCTAACAAATTTCACAACCTGGAGGAGATGGACAGATTCCTAGAAAAACAAAACCTTCCAAAACTCACACAGGAAGATTCAAAAAATCGCAACACACTGATAACTAAGGAAGAAATTGAAGCAGTCATCAAAAAGCTTCCAGCAAACAAAAGCCCAGGGCCAGACACCTTCACAGGGGACTTTTACCAAACATTCATAGAAGAAGTAAAACCCATTCTTCTCAGACTATTACAGAAAATTCAAGAGGAAGGAACACTTCCAAACTCCTTCTATGAAGCCAGCATCACCCTAATACCAAAACCCGATAAAGATAACACAATGAAAGAGAATTACAGACCCATATCCCTCAGATGTTCCTTGATTTGCTCTATTATCCTTCTTTGATATGGACCATGTCTCTCTTTACACAGCCTTCAGTTTCACTCAGAGTGGTCTTCTAGATGAAACTTTCTCTGAATTCCCTCAGGTGAAATAGGAGTGTGTTCTGCAATTCTGTGCATCCCCCACACAGCTTATCATGTTTTTCACATATCTATTCTACATCCAGTCAATATGTTAGCCATTAGCTAGCTACATATGTCTATTGAGCATTTGAAATGTGTCTACTAACTGACATGTACTTTGGGTATAAAACACACACTGTATTTTATATTTAGTAAAATTATGTAAAATATGTGACTAGCATGCTGTAATATTTGTATAAATTGGGTTAAATGAAATACATATGTTCTTAAAATTAATTTTACCTGTTTCTTTTTTTATATATTTTCTTTTAGATAGCTACTAGAAAAATTTAAATGACATGTGTGGCTTGCTTTATTTTATTTTTGGTCAGCACTACTATAGACCATAAATATATTTGGTCTCTAGAAATGACCCAGACTATGCCCTAGCTGAGTTATCTCAATGAATAGAGTATTAGCCTTCTGAATTGAAGGGTACCAGGTTCAATTCCAGTCAAGGGCATATACCCAGGTGACGGCTCGATCCCTCTATGTAGCTGATCAATGATTCCCTCACATCATCATTGATGTTTCTCTTTCACTCCCTCTTCCTTCCTCTCTGAAATCAATAAAATATACTTAAAAATAAATAACCAACACTTTCTATTTTTGTATACCTGAGACTTTAGCAATTAGCTGATGGAT
The DNA here is from genome assembly GCA_011751065.1 of Lasiurus cinereus. NCBI lineage: Eukaryota > Metazoa > Chordata > Mammalia > Chiroptera > Vespertilionidae > Lasiurus > Lasiurus cinereus. The sequence continues at coordinate 63,153,403 of JAAGEH010000012.1, forward strand.
CACTATCTGTTAGTTGGCATTGACTTACATAGTTTCAGATGTTGCTTGATTTGCTCTAGTCACAAAAAGTAAGACACCAAAGATAGGTTTGGAGCCCAGGTCTTGTGAATTATTCTGCAACTCTTTTATGCTACAAATCAATTTTTTAGAGTGTGTGGTAACATGTTTCTCTAACTTACATTTTCAAAAAATTGAATTGTGTTTATTAAAATGATCGGCCACTTCAAAAAAAAACAACAACAGTGAGTTGTTAATTTCAAAATGATTTCCATTTCATGCATAGTTTAGCCATGGTCTACATATTAAGCATGCAAAATTATTTTTATTTAGTGTGACCCAGGAAACAGAAATAAAAATATAAACTAACATAACCACTTTGATTTTTTTCCTGACTCATAAAGATAACGAGTATATATTAATCTGTTTCTTAGACTTCTGGTTAGGAGTGCTATGTTATATGCTGAAACAAAGGATAGTCCCTATATTTTCTCCCCAACCCCCATGCATTGGTTCTCTTATTATTAACATCTTTCATTAGTATGGTACATTTGCTATACTTGATGAGCCAATGTTAAAACATTATCATCAACTGAAGGCCATAGTTCACTCCTTTTGTTGTACATTTTGTGATTTTTTTTAAAAAAGTATAATGACATGTATCATACAGGACAGCTTCATTGCCCTAAAATTCAACTGTTCTCCTCACCTTTCTTCTATCCATCCTTCCTTCTGTCCCATCTGAGACCATGACAACCAAATGATTATTTTGCTGCATGTTTAATTTTGTCTCTTCCAGAATTATATAGTTGAAATAACTAAGTATGTAGCCTTTCTAGATTGACTTCTTTCACTTAGGCAAATGCATCTATGATGTCTGTATAACTGTTGGTGGTTTGGTTCTTTTTATTGATTAATTATATCTCATTTATCTATTTACCATATTGAAGGACATATTGATTGCTTTCAATTTGGGCAATTATGACGAAAGTTACTATAGATTTAGCTATAGGTATTTGGGTCAACATAAGTTTTTAATTCATTTGGGTAACCACCAAGGAGCAAGATTGCTATACTATATGATAAGAGCATGTTTAGCTTTATAAAAATTGTCCAAATTAATTTCCAAAGTGGCTTGGTCAGTTTGCACTCCCGCAGGCAATGAATGAGACTTTCTGTTATTCCACATCCCCACCAGCATTTACTGTTTTCAGAGTTCTGGATTGTGATCTTACTAATAGGTGCAAATTAGCATCTCACTGTTATTTTAATTTGTAATTCCCTAATGACATTTGCTATTGAGCATCTTTCCTATGCATATTTGTCATCTCTTTATCTTTTTTTGTGAGTGTCTGGTCAGGAATCTTGCTCATTTTTTGAGCTGTTGTTGTTGCAGTTGTAAGAGTTTCATGGATATTTTAGACTAGTGGCCAGGTGCACAGATTCATCCACATCAAAAGGAAATTAATTAGAAGAAATATTTTAATACCACTATTCTCCCTTTCTCTACAATGGAAGTGTCAGAGATGAAGAAAATTACTAAAATGTATATTAAAATAATATATAAATTGATTAACAAACAATAACAACATGATAAAACAATAAAGACATTATATAAAAACAACAAAAATATGATATAAAGACAACAAAAACATTATAAAAACAAGAAAACCTGATATAAAAACAACATTGATAAAAACAATGACTGATAAATTGATTAAACTTATTCTAATATTCCCTGTATACCACATTAAGAGTAAAAACACTTTCAGAATTCTTGATTAATTTCCTTTGTGATGAAGTATGGACAACTTTAACTTTAACATCACATGCTCTTCGAACTCGAGAGAAAGCAACATATAACTGACCATGTTCAAAAACGAGTTCAGGTAGGAATATTCCTATACTGTCTAACATTTGTCCTTGTGATTAATTAATCATCAATGCAAATGCTGGCATCACCTGAAACTATCTTCGAATTAATTTAAATGAGAGGCCAGTGTCAGATGGGGACAAATCAATTCTTGGAATCAAAACTATCTCTCCTTCCACAGATCCTGTTAATATTTCACCTTTGATTATGGTAGGTCACAATCTTTTAATAATAAATCTGCTACCATTACAAAGACCTCCATTTACTATTAAGATTTCTCAGTAGCATGATGATTGCACCTATTTTCAATTTTAATTTATGACATGGCATTTCTGAAGGAATAATACTATTAAGAAATTTGATGGGAAAATTTTCCTTTCAGCATCGTCTATATAATCCATGGAATCATCACTCAAGTAGGTTGAAAATCTCCTTTGAATATATTCAAAACTTCTTCATTTAATTTATGAATGTGCTCATTTTTTGATCTACAATGATAGATTGAAACACTTGCGTACCATTGGTAACAGCGAGAGCTTTATATGTATTGTGCATGTGCAAGTCAATGTTTATTTTTAAACTTGTGGCCTGGTGCATGAAATTTGAGTATATTAAAAGGGCATTAGCTGAAACCGGTTTGGCTCAGTAGATAGAGCGTCAGCCTGGGAACTGAAAGGTCTCAGGTTTGATTCCAGTCAGGAGCATATCTTAGTTGTGGGCACATCCCCAGTGGGGGGCATGCTGGAGGCGGCCTATCGATGTCTCTCTCTCTCATCTATGTTTCTGATTCTCTATCCCCCTCCTTTCCTCTCTGTAAAAAATCAATAAAATATATTTTTAAAAAAAGGCCTCTCAAGGCCAGTTTGCTTTAAATAAATAAATAAATAAATAAATAAATAAATAAATAAATAAATAAAAGGAAATTAATTAGAGGAAATGTTTTAATGTTGCTATTTGCCCTTTCTCTATAATAGAAGTGTCAGAGATGAAAGAAAATTAATAAAATGTATATGAAAGTCTTCCTCCTGTCAGAGTCTGGGGTGCACTGTGGGACCCAGAGTCAAGTCCCCACTCACCCATGAGAACCTCGAAATTGTGGGAGACCCAGACCTGGCCAGTCCCACCCTCATTGGGCAGGATCCAGACTCAGCTGGCCTCATCTCTGTCAAGCCCCACTCGGTTGTGGGGGAGAGGAGGGGAAGCAAGGCCTCAAGCCTGGTGCCAGTTGGGGAGTGTAGCCTCAGGTCCCTGGCCTGGCGTCAGGGTGGAGTCCCCTGGCCCAGATGAAAGGCATGGCCTGAGGTCCCCTGGCCCAGCAACAGGGAGTGAGACATGCCTTGAGGTCCCTCTTCATGGGAGCATGGCCTGTGGTACCCCATCAAGCTCTGCCTGGCAGAAGGCATAGCCTGTGGTCTCCTATCAAGCCCTGCTGGGTAGGGGGTGTGGCCTGAGGTCCCCCAGCTGGTGCCAGGGTGGGAGGGCACACCTTGAGGTCCCCAATCAAGCCCTGCTTGGGGGGAGGGCGATGGCCTGAGGTCCCCAGTCAAGTCCTGCTGGGCAGGGAGTGGGGCACAGCCTCAAGTCCCCTGCCCCAGCATGGCTCTATGCAGCCTCAGGTCCCTACTGATCACTCATTATGGGAATCCCACCTCTACTGTAGGTGCAGCCATCTTGTATTACAGGAACCACACTTCTATTGTGGGGATAGCCATCTTGTGACAGTGTAAAGGTTAATTTGCATATTACCTCTTTATTATATAGGATTGCCAGTGCACATCATATATAACAGCCCATTGGTCATATGGTCAGACGGATGGACAGTTGGTCACTCAGCCTTTTATATTCATAGATATGTGGCTTTTTTAAATCTGTGCATTGTTATTCTCCAGTCTATATTACAGAACAGAAGTTTTTTATTTCATTAATATCCAATTTATCAATTTTTTTCTTTGATGGTTTGTGCCCTTGGTGTTGTCTAAAAGTTACTGCTAAACTTAAATGTACCTAGATTTTCTCATAGACTATCTCCTAGGAGTTTGATCCATTTGCATTTTATATTTAGATTAATCATCAATTTTGAGTTAACTTTTATGAAAGGTATAAAGTCTATAATTATATTCATTTTTTAATGTGGATAGCCAATTATTCCAGCACCAATTGTTGAAAAAAAAAAAAACTCTCTTCTCCAATGCATTGCCTTTGCTCCTCTTCAAAGATCAGTTGACTATATTTGTATCATTCTATTTCTGGGCTCTCTACTCTGTTCTATTGATCTATTTGTCTATTCTTTTGTAAAATCACACTGTGCTGACTTCTATAGCTTTATAATGTCTTAAATTTGATAGTATGAGTTCTCTCTTCTCCTTCAATATTGTATTGGCTATTCTGGGTCATTTGCCTTTATATATAAACTTCATAATTTTTGTTGATAGCCACAAAAGCTGGCTGCAGTTGGGTATTTTTATTCCCCAATGCCCATTAGGCTATGGTGAAACACTTTCTCAAGGGTCCAGTCACTGTTAAAAAGAACAGGATATTCTGGGCTTATTTCATACTGCCTACCTTTTTCCTCCCTCTGCCAGAAGAATAAGGATTTTTTTCTCTCATTTTTACTGTGACAACCTGGTGGAGCTTCTTGAGGTAAAATTCACAAAAGTATAATGGCCCTCCTAATCCTGTGATCCTGTGGAGTTTTTAACTCTCATTCTTTTCTACACTGAGTGCCCATCATACCCCACTAATGGTTCTTAGGTAGATTTTTCCCAATAAGCGCCTGTTACAACAATTTGTGTTTCTCTGTATTTTATATGTCTGTCTGTCTCCCCAGTTTGAGGAACAGTGGTATGCTGTAACCTCAATTCTTGGATGGATCTCAGAAGAGTTTTCAGTTTTTTATGCTTTTTCTTACGTATGATTAAGAGTAATGATTTCTAAGCTCCTTATATATTGAACCAGATGCCAGACATTTCCACATGCATTTTTAAGTCACTCAACTCTACTGATTTCTTTTACATGTGGAAACATGAGTATGATAATGAGAATTTATGAACAGAATTAAAGAAAGTTGATAACAGAAAGTAGAATATATATGAATACCACATATGTAGTTTTATTTGACTCTCTCTGGGGAGAGGTAACAAAAATAACAATGCATATTGAGATGTTTTGGGCTTCAGATTAGTATGATTTTAGAGAAACCAAGATGGCAGCATAGGTGAACACCTAAGTTGTTGCCTCACACAACAATTTCAAAACTACAATTAAAGGACAGAACAGACACCATCCAGAACCACAGGAAAGCCGGCTGAGTGAAAATCCTACATCTAGAAGTAAACAGAGGGACTCACGAAGATTCAGAGGAGCTGTAAAAAGCTGATGTAAGAGATGAGCTCGTGGAGAGGACGGGCGGAGGAGGATCTGGCTGGCTTCTTCTAGCAGGAAGGAGACAGAAAATCACTACTGCACTGATCCCCAGCTCCAGGCAAGACTCATAAGGGGAGTCTGGACTGTTGTGAAAAAGAAGAAATGTAGGGAAGCTTAGGGGAACAGCGAAAGATAGAAGTTTAGGGGCACATGAAAGTGCACACACAGAGCTCTGACTGCTGATTGTGCCTGGCTTCCTCTAGTGGGAGAAAAACAAAACCTCACATCACTGAAATCCAGGTCCAATTGCACTAAACCCCAGTTTTGGGTGAGACCCTGGGGACCCAGACTCATATGGGTCCCTAGACCCATATGCTCCCTAGAGCATGGAAACTCAGGGGAACGGAAAGGCAGAGTTCTGGAAGCTCTTGTGTGTGCATGTGAAAGGCACAAGTCTGGAGGCAAGCCTGCATGCACAGACACAGCTGATCCTCACAACCAGTTGGCTTGGAGGTAAATCCCCCCCAGTGATACCAACAACAATCAAGAATTAACTACAATAAGACTGTACACACAGTTCACAAAGGGGTGCACCAAGAGTGTCTACTTCAGGTAACTGGGGAGGCAGAGCTACTGGGCCACATAGGACAGCTAGCACACAAAGCTACTCTACCAACTCAAGGAAGCAGCGAAATATGCAGAGACTAAACAGATCACAAAGGAAAGAAATGGAGAAAAACAAACAACTGGATATAGAGTTCAAAACCTTGGTTATAAGGTTTTTCAAGAATTTCCTAGAAAAGATGGATAAATTTAGTGAGACCCAAGAGGATATGAAAAAGATCCAACTAGAGATGAAAAAGAACCAACTAGAAATTAAAAATACACTGACTGAAATAAAAAATATTATTCAGAAACCTAATAGCAGACTAGAGGATCACAAGAATTAAGTCAAAGATTTGAAATGTAAAGAAGCAAAAAGCACTCCCCTGGAAAAGCAAAAAGCAAAAAGAATTAAAAAATGTGAAGATAGTATAAGAGGCCCCTGGGACAACTTTAAGCATACCAACATTAGAATTATGGGGGTACCAGAAGAAGAGAGAGAGCAAGATATTGAAAACCTATTTGAAGAAATAATGACTGAAAACTTCCCACATCTGGTAAAAGAATTAGACTTACAAGTCCAGGAAGCACACAGAACCCCATATAAAAGGAACCCAATGAGGACTACACCAAGACACATCATAATTAAAATACCATGAGCAAAAGACAAAGAGAGAATATTAAAAGAAGCAAGAGAAAAAAAAGTTAATTAACTACAGGGGAGCACCCATTTGACTGTCAGCTGATTTCTCAACAGAAACTTTGCAGGCCAGATGGGAGTGGCACAAAATATTCAACGTGATGAATAGCAAGAACCTACAACCAAGATTACTCTACCCAGCAAAGCTATCATTCAGAATTGAACTATATATACAGCTTCACAGATAAGAAAAAACTAAAGGAATTCATCACCACCAAACCAGTATTATATGAAATGCGAAAGGTATTCTTTAAGAAGAGAAAGAAGAAAATGTTAACGGTAAAAATAAATACATATCTATCAACAAGTGAATCTAAAAATCAAGTGAATTGAAAAATCTTATGAACAGAATAAACTGGTGAATATAATAGAATTAGGGGCATATAAAGGGAGTAGACTGATAATTCTCAGGAGTAAAGAGGTTAGGGAGCGTGCAGAGAGAGACAGGACAAAAATCACATACCTATGGATGAGGACATTGCGGGGGGAGGTAAAGACAGAGGGTGGGGTGGGAGCCAAGTGAAGGGAAGATTTGGGGGGGGAGGAACAATTGTAATAATCTGAACAATAAAGATTTATTAAAATTAAAAAAAAGAATAGTATGATTTTAGATAGGTAATATTAAGAATACTTTATTGTGTGGTGTGATGAAAGCCTAAAGAATAGTTTCTAAAATGTTAAATACCATTCATGTGTGTTCACTTTCAATCAGTTTCAGAATAGGATGTGATAAGAAGCTCAAATGAAAGGGCGAAGGATTAAGTGAGTATTATGAATGAAGATAGTATGATGTATTCATGTAAGATATTTTAACTTCTAAAAGAATGTCAGCTTAACAATCATGTTTGTGATTCCTTCCCTTTATGAACATCTGCTAGAATGCTCAACAGCTAAAACAAGACTAGTGGTGGAGTCTTAGGAAAGATACTGCCAAATATCTGAGGTTAAGAAATTTCTAGATAAAACACTTGGGGCCAGGTTCACATTGCTTCCCTAGGAAAAAAAGCTGAGGACCCAAAGCCAATGGAGACCTGAGCAAAGGCTGCAAATTAAAAGACTTCTTGGGCCTAAACAACTGGAAAATAGATCTATGTTTTCCGAAGAGTGGAGTAGAGCTGAAACTTCCACCTTGCTTTCCTGCACTGGAACCCAAGTTTTATAGGAATTAGTCTGGGTGGGACTGTGCTGGTATTGAGAATTACTTCCAATTGTGGTATTATATAGGCACTACCTCTCCCTCTCCTGCAACTGAGGGGAAATGAGAATAGGGAAGGGTCTTTCAAATAATTTTAGATATTGTTACAAAATTTTAATCACTAGGTTCTTTTTTTTATTAATTAAGGTATTCTATATGTGTCCTTACAGTACATGGGAGCAGTGGCAGTGGGAGTGGGGTTGCTGGCAGACAGACGGCAGTAGTTGGAGGGCCTAGGCAAAGACACAGAGGATGGCCTGAGTCCCACCCCTGTGCCCACCACAGCCTGATGGCCCACAATTCCTTTCAAGCTGCACAAATTCATGCACTGGGCCCCTAGTAGGTAATAAAAATCTATTGAATAACTGAGTAATCTGGAAAATGGCCAAAATAAATATTTGCTGCTGAGTGAAAAAAAACAAACACAATTTCATGTTTTTCTTTATTGATTAAGGTATTAAATATGTGCCCTTATTCTCCCCATTATTCCTCCAAACCCCACTCATGCCCTCACCCCTTCCGGGTGTCTGTGTTTATTGCTTAGGCTTATATGCATGCATACAAGTCTTTGGTTGATCTCTCCCTCTCTTACCCCAACCTTCCTTACCTTCCCTCTGAGGTTTGATGGTCTGATCAATGCTTCTCTGTCTCTGGATCTGTTTTTATTCATCATTTTATGTTGTTCATTATATTCCACAAATGAGTGAGATCATCTTATATTTATCTTTCTCTTATTGGCTTATTTCACTTAACATAATTCTTTGCAGCTCCATCCATGCTGTTGTAAATGGTAAGAATCCCTTCTTTTTATTGCAGCATAGTATTCCATTATGTAGATGTACCACAGTTTTCTAATCCACTTATCTGCTGATGGGCACTTAGATGTTTCCAAATCTTAGCCATGGTTAATTGTGCTACTATGAGCAATTCTGACTGGTGTTTCTAGTTTCTTGGGATATATTCCTAGAAGTGGGATCATTGGGTCAAATGGGAGTTACATTTTTAGTTTTTTGAGGAAACTCCATACTGTTCTCCACAGTGGCTGTACCAATCTGCATTCCCACCAGCAGTGAGCAAGGGTTCCTTTTACTCTGCATCCTCACCAGCACTTGTCATTTGTTCATTTGTTGATGATAGCCATTCTGACAGGTGTGAGATATCAGAATTGATTTGCAGCTCTCAGATGATTAGTGACTTTGAGTATGTTTTCACATGTCTCTTGCTCTTCCTTATGTCGTCTTTCGAAAAGTACTTATTTAGGTCCATTGCCCATTTTTTGATTGGGTTATTTATCTTCTTCCTTTTGTTAAGTTGTATGAGTTCCCTGTAAATGTTGGAGATTAAAATCTTATTGGTGATAACATTGGCAAATATGTTCTCCCATGCAGTGGGCTTTCTTGTTTTGTTGATGGTTTATTTTGCTGTGCAGAAGCTTTTTATTTTGATGTAGTCCCATTTGTTTATTTTCTCTTTAGTTTGCATTGCCCGAGAAGCTGAATCAGTGAATACATTGCTTTAGCATATGTCTGAGATTTTGCTGCCTGTGGATTCCTCTAATATTTTTATGGTTTCTCATCTTATGTTTAAGTCCTTTATCAATTTTGAGTTTATTTTTGTGTATGGTATAAATTGGTGGTCTAGTTTCATTTTTTTGCATGTATCTGGCTAATTTTCCTAAAAGCATTTATTGAAGAGATTGTCTTGACTCCATTGTATGTTCCTGCCTCCTTGACAAATATTAATTGAGCATAGTGGTTTGAGTAGATTTCTGGGTTCTCTATCCTATTCCATTGGTCTATATGTCTGTTCTTGTGCCAGAATCAGGCAGTCTTAAGAATAGTGATTTTGCAATACAGCTTGATATCTGATACTGAGATCCCTCCTACTTTGTTCTTCTTTCTCAGGATTGCTGAAGCTATTTGGGTCTTTTTTTATTCCAGATGAATTTTTGGAGAGTTCATCCTAGGTCTGTGAAATATGCCATTGGTATTTTAATGGGGAGTATATTTCATCTATAGATTGCTTTGACTAGTATGGATACTTTAATGATGTTGCTTCTGCCAGTCCATAAATATGGTAGATCATACACCATGAACAAGTAGGATTTATCCCAGGGATGCAAGGATGGTACAATATCTGCAAGTCAATAAATGGGATACATAACATAAACAAATTGAGAGATAAAAATCACATAGTTGTATCAATTGATGCAAAAAAAAAAAACATTTGAAAAAATCCAACACCCTTTCTTGATAAAAATTCTCAGCAAGGTGGGAATAGAAGGATCATACCTCAACATAATAAAAGCTTTACATGAGAAACCCACTGTAACATCATACTCAATGGGCAAAAACTAAAACCATTTCCCCTAAGAACAGAACAAGACAGGGATGCCCACTCTCACCACTCCTGTTCAACATAGTGGTGCTAGCCATAACAATGATACAAGAAGAAAAAATAAAAGGTATCCAAATTGGAAAAGAAGATGTAAAACTCTCATTATTCACAGGTTACATGATACTGTACAAAGAAAGTCCTAAAGACTGCATCAAAAAATTATTAGGCCTGCCGAAACCGGTTTGGCTCAATGGAAAGAGCGTAGGCCTGTGGACTGAAAGGTCCCCGGTTCAATTCTGGTCAAGGGCATGTATCCTGGTTGCGGGCACATCCCCTGTAGGGGGCATGAAGGAGGCGGCTGATCGATGTCTCTCTCTCTCTTTCATTGATGTTTCTAACTCTCTATCTTTCTCCCTTCCTCTCTGTAAAAAATCAATAAAATATATATATATTTTAAATTATTAGACCTAATAAATGAATTTCACAATGTAGCAGGATAGAATTGCTATGTTCTTGAGTCTTGATCACATAGCAATGATCACTGAATTCAGTACAAGATCAAGCAGATAAGTTTATTGAAAGGAGCTTGTACATGAGGAAGGAAACCAGAAAAGGAGACATTGAACTCACCACGGGCTTCTCATGGATCACTTATGCAAGAGCCTTGGAGCAGGTGGGAGGCTTGGGAATGAGGAGGAAGTCAGTTTTCCCATGGTTGTCACAGATGTTTTCCATGGTCAGTGGACCACCCAAAGGGCCTGCAAAATAATGCTTGTGTGTGTGAGAGCATTCTGGTTCCCATGTAATTGACAAAACAACTATTTTGAAAAATTTGATATTCAGGAACATGTCATCATCATACTTTCTTTCCTTTAAGGATGTGGTTAGGTAGTTCCCACTATGGAATTTTACTGAAAACAAGGAGTTATTGTCAGACCTCTAAGATGATGTTCTTTCAAGTCAAAATGGAGTCTAGATGTTATACTTATACTGTCTTAATATGACTCCCAGATTTTTCATATATTTTATCTTGTTCTTGATCAAGACTCAAGAACATAGCAATTCTATTCTGCTACAATGCCAAATTCATTTATTAGGTCTAATATTTTTTAAACCATATATTCTTCAACCTACAAGTGATTATTATTGAAGAAACTCCAATCACATGATCAACTTGGGGGCTGATAATTCACTCCAATACCTAGTCAGAGAAAAAGAAGATAAAGAAGTTATGGGAACAAGACCAAACAGAATAATTAGAACAGATTTTATCTACTGAATAGAAATTATGCAAGAGGAAGAAGAAAAATTAAAAACTAAGGATAAAAATAACTCAAAGTGATATAATAGGTGCTAAAAATACAGTCATAGATCACTTAATAATGGGGACCTGGTTCTGAGAAATGTGTCTTCAGTTCTTTAGATGATTTTAACAGTGTCTGGATCACTTAATAATGGTTCTGAGAAATGTGTCTTTAGTTCTTTATGTGATTTTACCAATGACTGGTCACCATAGAGTGCATGTACACAAGCCTAGATTCTATAGCCTACTACATACCTACGCTATATGGTATAGTCTAGAGCACCTAGGCTACAAGCTTGTGCAGCATATTACTGTACTGAAAATACTAGTCAATTGTAGTATAATAAGTATTTTGTATCTAAATATATAAAAATATAGGAAAGATACAGTAAAAGTACAGAATAAAAGATAAATGTTACAACAGTATAAGGCACTGATCATGAATGGAGCTTGCAGGACTGGAAATTGCTCTGCGTGTGTGAGTAGTGAGTGAGTAGAAGGCCTAGAATATTACTATATACTACTTAGACTTTATAAACAGTGCCCCACAAGACCTGCCCTTGATTCCTTTCAACATGGTCAGAAATAGAAGCTGTCAGTACCTCTTCATTAACAGAAATTTGAGCTGGATTAATTGGAAATATCAAAGAGAAACTGGCTGGATAAGGTATGGATCATCATTATAGTCACTATTTGGAGGGAGTGAAAGATGGTCCAATGGAGAAATGCATAAACATAGGGAATTGTCATTGCGATGTGATTTTGGCTACCACATGTTGGAACAGTGATCATGTTGGGGAACTTCGTGGTATTTATTTTTTTAAGAGGGTTTTTAACATGGAGAGGGTATAGAACTGAGGACTCAATATTTTGAGTTTGGAAATTTGTTTCTAGTCCCATTGACCCTCTCTAACACAGAAGGCTATCTCTAGATTGAATAGTTAGAAGAAATAAGACATCTCTAGTTTATGTGATGACAATCTGAGAATATTTCCAAAGTGCAGAAAGAAATAGGCTTCACAATACCGCAAAAACTTTTTTTAAAGTGGCACTGGCACTTAATACTTGTTAAGGTAGCTCCTGTGGTCCTATGTCCTTATAGAGAACCTTAGGTTCTTAGCAATGAACTAACATCAATGTATCTGAACACTAGCACCTTCTGAATATGCACCAAGGGGGAAACAGGCTCCTCTGTCCTGAAACAGGTCAATGGTTGACTGACTGGGATGTAGTCTATGCAGTCAAAATTGAGGTGCTGTGAGTGAGAGGGAACCTATGCCAAATCCCACAATTACCGCTGCCCTCAGAGAAAAAAAAAATTCATTCTGAAACCTCCATTTATTACAGGAAATTCAGCTCCCTTATAATTATATGGGACCATTGTTGTATGTGCAGTCTGTCATTGGCTGAAATGTCATTTTCATTGTATGACTGTAAACTTTCTGGAACTAAAAATCAGGACTTCTAAAAATGTACAAGTTTAGTAAAAGTGAAAAATACAACAGTCATTATAGAGCATTAGGTTTGAAATACATAAAAATAAATAAATATGAAATAATGAGAGAAAAAATCTTGGAAGAAATGTGTTAATGAAATATATATATATATACACATATACATATATATGTGTATATGTATATGTGTATATATATAATGCAAGCAAAAATATAAATGCTATGCAAATTACAGGGCATTTCGAAAATAAGGAAATAAACAGATGGGGTAGTTAATTAAAAACCAATTAAGGAATAGAAGAAAACATCCCATAAAAGCTTAAGTATTCAGATTCCAAGATGTCATTAAAATTCTAAAAAGATTATTGAAAAAATAAAATCACTTTAATATGGCATAAGAAAATGATTTAAGCTAAGTGTAAATCTCACAAGCTTCCAGACAAATAGAATAAATTACTCATGAAGGAAAAAGTATTATATTTTATCTAAGTAAAATCCAAGGGGGAATTTTTTAACCTTATAAAAACGATCAAAAAATAAATAAATGAAAGGTCTCAAGATAGGTAAAGAAAAAGTGTTTTAAAATAATATTAGATAAAAATTATTTACATAAATAAATGGATGTTGATAATGTGACTTGGAATGATAATATTCATTTCAAAATATTTTTGTTCTTTTGTTGCTGTTTTTTTGTTTTGTTTTGCTTTGTTTGGTTTGGTTTTAGTTTGGAGGGCTATGCTGTAATGGGCCACCCCATAATTGGAGAAGTAAATAAGGGGTAATTCTGTGTAAACGTGTAGTGGGGGATAAAGATAAAAACACCATAAAAATCTCTTTTTGATATAACTGTGCAGAGGCAACCTATTCCAATGTTTGATAGGAGCACACATTTTATTTAATTTTGATAACTTGACAGAAACTTACAACATTGACTATGACATTTAAATATATAAAAATATATTCAGGGTTCTGTATACCTAGAAACAAAGAAAAAATATTCCTCTCTAATCTACTTTCAAAAATATCTTCCATATGGTTATAAATAAAACCTTAAACTAAAATTTTTCAAAAACTAGAAATTATATAGCCCATATTCATATACCACAATGCAATAAAACAACAACATGTTCATCCTAAAATTTTTCACACTGTCAAATTTATTACTGTTTTGAGCTTCTCTCTTATCTTTTTTCTTCCTTCAAACACCAAACCTTTTGAAATTGTATGTACAATGTTTGGATATTTTATTTTAATACTGTTGTATTTAGATTTTTAAAATTATGGATATGCATTTAAACTTTTCCAATATGTTTGTCTTTATTGATTTAGTTTTATCATTTCTTTTTTAATTTGTTGATTAAGTTTCTTCTTGTTCCTTTAATTCTCATCTAAATTTTAAAATTCAATTATACATAGTCATGTATAATTCAAAGTTAGAAAATAAAGTAGATAGAGAGACAAAAATTTTTAGATTTAAAGTAATGCCAAATCTGGACAACTTCTGGAAGATAATTTGCATCTTAAAGAGAAAATTCAGTTATCCATCAGTTCCTAATACCTTAGAAAGCCTGTGTGCACAATTTACAGAAGAATGGTTTGATTTCACAACTGAACTCACCTGAATGTCTCTACTATTTTGGTCTTTGGTAGTCTAATAACATGCTTGTTTGCTCCCTTGATGCTGTCTGCTTCATTTAAATGATTTCTGACATGACCATCAGCTTCCTGGTTATTTCTCATCTGAGAGTTTATGCTTCCACTCCAAATTTGCTCCCACCTGCTTATCCCTCAACCAAAGATGCTATATGTTTACTGATTGTACTCACTTTTCTTTAGATCTTCCAGCATGCAATTTTTCCTGCTTTTTTTATTCAAACATTATTTTCCAATACCAGAGGACAATTAAATGAATCTTCATTTAATAATCTTGCTCTTGGTAATTGAGTACAAGTTTATCATGAGGAATGATGATGTCATTATGCAATTAATAGCTGAGGGAAAGTGGCAATAGTTGAAAGACTACAATGGAAGCTACTCATACCTTCAAGAATAGATACATAACATTATTGTTGAGTCCATAGATGTTACAGTGAACATGAAGAGGTTCAATTGAAACCCAATATTTTGCTTGTTTTCAAAATTTGGTATGCAAAGCATTTCCCTTATTATATTAGAAATTGACAATTTTTTCTGCTTGTATTTGAAGGTTTTGAATTTTTTTGTGGTAAATGCATCCTCTTTGTTTTCAAATATTTTGTCTTTTATTCATTGGTATCAATAGAAAGTTGCAAGTGCTACTCAAAATCATTCATCCATGTCCTTGTTAAATTGTTTGAGTTAGACACCCTATAAGCTGTAACCTTCATCTTGCTCATTTGAATTGATGAAAACAAGTTGTATGAAAATTAAATGCAAGTGATATTTACATAATGAAAAGAGAATGTGACAGAAACTGACAACCTTTAGAATTTCAAATATAAGGATTATTTTACTACACAATCCAAGTTCATGCTTCTCTGAGGACTGAATTTTCAGCACAATAGGTACCCTTAGTGTGGTTCCAAAGAAAGATGATTGCGTCTTACTTTGTCTGTAAGCAGCATATGTATCTTTTCCTTAATCTTATATGCCATTATAGACAACTTCTCTTTAATAGTAAAATTACTACAACATGCTATGTGGTTAAGCTACTGCAGGCCATTAGTTCTATTTAAAAATATGTCTTCCTTCACTTTTTTTAAATTTTGGTGTGAGAATTTGGGAAATAATTTAATACATTGGAAAATTGCTTCTCTAAGTGTTAGCTACCCTAATGTGAAACTGTTAAATGTCTGAGCTGTTCTTTAACTGTTGGAGGATGGCTGAGGCAGCAGAGAAAATGTGCTTAAGTCGTTGCCTTTTCTCTCCTCTATGTATCTATTTAAATCTCTACTCAGATTTTTCTTTGTGATATTGGCATGTGGTCAGAATATACAAAGACAACATGGCTGAGGGAGATTGCTTGCCCCCTCTGATTCTCAGTGTCTTTCATATAGAAAAAAATGAATGTGAGCAAGGTATCTTCCAGCTCTAAATTTCTCAGGCTCATTGACTCCCTTCTCATTGCTAGTTAGCTATGGATGACCACGTGTTATGTTTGCACCACCTCTTCCTGCCATCCTTGGTGAGCTCTCAGATAATGAGGATATTGTTAATGTCTGTCTGGATCATCTACAAAGATGAGAACATAATTATTAGAAAATACTATGTGTGATAACAAGTAAGGCTTGCATAGATAAATACACTACGTATTTAAAAAAATATTTTTGTTAAGAGAAAGTAAATTATAGAATATGAATAACAAATACCAGTAAGTAATTTCAGATTAAAGAAGATAATGAAATACCCTGTTTTATTTATGGAACTAGAGGCCCGGTATACAGATTTATACACTGATGGGATCCCTCAGTGTGGCTTGTGCCCTCTCACAATCCAGGACACCTCGTGGGATGTTGGACTGCCGGTTTCGGCCCAATCCACACTGGGCCGAAACCAGCAGTCCAACATTTCCTAAGGAATGTAGTAGTGTGTGAAGTAGCAGGTGGTCGGGAAGGAGCCTGAGCCTGGGCCGGGTGCTGCACCACTCCCACTTATCCTGGCCCCACCTGACCTGCAGCCCTCACCCGGTGATGCTGCCACGGAGGCCGGAAAGGCTCCCACCACTGCAGCTGTGCTCACCAGCCATGAGCCGGGCATCTGGCACCCCTTGGCCAGCTGAGCTGCACTTCCACTGTGGTCAGTGTGCATTAAGCATCTGCCCCATGGAGGTCAGTGTGTATCTTCCTCCTGCATTGAACATTTGCCCCCAGGTGGTCAGTGTGCATCAATTCCTTTGGTTGTTTGGTCATTCAGTTGCTTAGGCTTTTTTATATATACAGAGGCCCAGTGCACAGCAGTGCACAGATTCATGCACCAATAGGGACCCTCAACCTGGCCTTGCCCTCTCGCAATCCAGGATCCCTTCAGGGATGTAGTAGTGCTCAAAGTGGCAGGT
Source organism: Lasiurus cinereus (assembly GCA_011751065.1). NCBI lineage: Eukaryota > Metazoa > Chordata > Mammalia > Chiroptera > Vespertilionidae > Lasiurus > Lasiurus cinereus. The sequence goes on from JAAGEH010000012.1 coordinate 63,170,261, forward strand.
GGCTGGGAGGAGCCCACACCCAGGCCTGGCACCACACTGCTCCCACTCACCCCAGCCCTGCTGTGCCTGCCTCAGGCTCGCACCAAGTCAGTCCTAGTTGGGAAAGGCTCACACCACTGCAGCAGCACTTGCCAACCATGATCCTGGGGTCTAGAACCCATCAGTTAGCTGAGTAGTGCTCCTGCAATGGGAGCATACTAATCACCAGGCACAGCTCCTTCATTGTGTCTTCCCCCTGGTGAAGTGTGCATCATAGTAACTAGTTGATGGGTCACTTAGGCCTTTATATAGATAGATAGATTATATATATTTTTAAATTATCATTTTAGTTACATATAATGAAGTAATTCCTCGAGTCTCATGACATTCTGTATAAACACTATTTTTCTGATGTTTACAAAATACATTATATTCAAATTAGGAATATAAACTCAATCTTTTCTTTTTTAGTTTTATTGTTTTTCAGTGGAAAAAATTATTGAGGCAGCAGCTTTAGTTAACTGCCTCATTCCATATACTATTTCACAGAAAAATATCCATGACACTTCACATATTTCAGTCTTTTTAAAAACATTAACTTTGTGATGTTTCTCAATTCTATATAAAATATAAATCTAAATACATACCAACATTCACAGAAATTGGTCACCACAGCAAAGTTTTTTTAAAAAGATATGCTATTTTATCATCAATAATTTATATTGTGCTTGAACACATAAAGAACAAATACAGGCATGAGACTTTTTCTAAGTTTATGTGCTCTAGAATCAAGAAATCTGCTCTTTTATCAAATTCTCTTTTAACTATTGTTCACAAATGCATAGACAAATATTTGATTAAAAATCAGACAAAACATACATATATTGTAGCATTCTAGTCTTTACAAACTCTGAGAGATGATTTTCCCATTGTTTAAATATTACAAAGTTATTTTAAAACATAGACATTTACTTAAAAGAAACTTCTGTTTATTTTATAAATTATTTTACTTTTACTATCTTGTCATCTTCTTTTCTTCAGCCAGATAATGCATAGTTGACAATATTTTCCTTTGAGGCTGCCACTTTCCCATTGGAGTCTTGTCCTTTCTGACATTTTAACCCAACAACCTATGCTGATGATTAAGCAGAGAAAATGGCATTCAATGAACATTATTGAATATTGATTTTTCTTATTGATAGTAGTTCTTGATAGATTACATTTTGGTATCCATTACCTCTTCTTAAAATTTAATATCTACTTCAGAGTTGTGAGAGCTCCATTGAATGAGAAATATGACCTAATTTATTTTTAATTTAAATTGTTATTGACCATATATTTTAGTGTATTAGTTTATTTTGGAATTTATTGTTGACAGTATTACCAATATCCTCCATTCCCTCCCTTCTCCCCCATCACCCAATCCCCAACTCACACCAGGCCTTCCTTACAATACTGTCAGTGTTTATGAGCTATGCATACATGTTACTTGGTTCATCTGTTTTGGACCCTATACCCCACACCCCTCTGAGATCTGTATGCCCTACTTTTAAATATATTTTATTGATTTTTTACAGAGAGGAAGGGAGAGGGATAGAGAGTTAGAAACATTGATGAGAGAGAGACATCGATCAGCCGCCTCCTGCATGCCCCCTACTGGGGACGTGCCCGCAACCAAGGTACATGCCCTTGACCAGAATCGAACCTGGGACCTTTCAGTCCGCAGGCTGACGCTCTATCCACTGAGCCAAACCGGTTTCGGCATGTATGCCCTACTTTTAAACTACAAGGCACTACGGAAAGAGTTGGTTCCTTCAATGTGAAAACTGAAAGAAGAATTTTACCACATCACATTAGTATTTTTCTAAATAAGCCCAAGCAATGCCTGCAAGTAGAGCCAGGTCTGGGTTAATATCCAGTTCCTCACACTACTTCCTTGAATCAACATTAAGCAAATTACAGAGCTTCTCTAGATAATGACTTCCTTATCTATATAACCAGGATTAAAATAATATCTTCATCATGGATTTATTGTAAAGATTAAATGAGAAACTGTAAGTAAAGCACCTGTCCAAGTGTTTGACTTTAAAAATATATTTTATTGATTTTTCACAGAGAGGAAGGGAGAGGGATAGAAAGTTTAAAACATCTATGAAAGAGAGACATCTATCAGCTGCCTCCTGCACGCCCCCCACTGGGGATGTGCCCGCAACCAATGTACATGCCCTTGACCGGAATCGAACCTGGGACTTTTCAGTCCGCAGGCTGACGCTCTATCCACTGAGCCAAACCGGTTTCAGCCAAGTGTTTGACTTTAGAGGTAACCCCTGAGTGTTACCAATAATGTATGGAGGCATGTTATGTGTAAAAATAGGTTTCCCCTGTACATGTCTTTATGATAAATCCCATAATAGAAGTACACACTGAAATACATGAGAGCACAAGAAAATGGCTACTCATTCAGTCTTCCTCACCTCAGAGAACGATACCATCTTTTACCCTGTTTCTCAAAAAATAAAATATCTGTTAGCTTATTTTCTTTATTTTTTTTTCATTTTATAAGTATTGTATTTATTTATTTAACTAGAGACCTGGGGCACAAAATTTGTGCACTCATTTAAATTAATTTAATTAGGATTACTTTAAAAGTCCCTCAGCCTGGCCTGCACCTTCTCACAGTCTGGGAACCCTCCGGGGATGTTGGACTGATGGCTGACTCCAGAGGGAGCAGGCCTAAGCCGTCAGTTGGACATCCTTAGTGCCACTGCTGCTGTGTTTGCCAGCTGTGAGCCTGGCTTCTGGCTGAGTGGAACCCCCTCTATGGGAGTGCACTGACCACTAGGGGGCAGATCCTGCATTGAGTGTCTTACCCCCTGGTGGTCAGTGCATGTCATAGTGACTGGTCAAAGGGTCAGCTGTCTGCCCCCTGGTGGTCAGTGCTCGTCATAGTGAGCAGTTGAGGGACCTTAGCATATCATTAGCATATTATGCTTTGATTAGTTGAACAGATGACTGGATGACGGGAGACTTAGCATATTAGGTTTTTATTACATAGGATACATTTTTATTGTTGATAGTATTACAGATATCTCCCATCCCTGAGCCCCTCACTTCCCTCCTTTCAGCCCCTAACTACCTCCTCCAGGTCTTCACCACCTGTGTATATGGGCTATGCATATCTATATAATAAAGAGGTAATATGCAAATTGGTTCTAATGGTGTCACAGTAACAACCAATTTGCATATTGACAGATCAGCAGGAGGCTGCACATGCAGCAGGGAGACTTGCATGAGGCTCCCTTCCCTGCCCCCAGTGCTGGAATCTTCTTTTTCTCCCCCGTACATGTGCCCTGTCTGAGAGCACTCTGCCCAGGGATGCTACCAGCCCCCCTTGAGGTGGGGCGCGGGGAGGAGAGATGAGACCCACATGGCAGAAGGTGGGTTCTGGGGGCAGTCAGCAGATGCTAACTGGGAGGGGTCGCCACAAGGAAAGGAAAGGAGGGAGGGAAGAACTGAAAGGGTGTGGACCCAACGTGAAAGAAGGGCCCAGGAGTGGACGTCGAGGTACGGCACTGAACCTGGTCGGGCCACCAGGTAAACAGTGCAGGGATCCCACCGCCACAGACACACAGGATGGCTCCCGCAAAACGCAGGACACTGGGCGATCCTCCTCCCGCTGCGCAGACCCAGCTCCACCACCATGGAGACCACCGGCAACCCTCACACCACAGGGAAGCCACTGAGGCTTTTTTCAGCCATCCATCCATTCATCTGCCCGGTCTGACCCACAGGAGGGCTCGCATCCTGGGCAGAATACCTCCCCCCCTCCTCACCAGGAGAAGCTGGGCCCCAACTGTGCCAAGCAAGCACACCTGTCGCTGCGACTTCTGGAGGGGAGCAGAAAGAGAGCCACTCCAGGCCTGGGAGCAGGCACGCTGCAGGTGGAAAAGGCCTCCGCATCTCCCGCTTTGGCACTCAACTGGAGAAAAGCCTCACATGCACATGAATACACAACTGTGCCACGGAACACAGCAGTCCCCATGATGGATGCCGGCCTGGGCCAGCTGCACCCTTCCCTAACTCGGAGAGGGGAGGCAGGGGCCACGGTAGGCAAGACACAGCTGCATCATTGCTCAGCTCCTCTAAGCCGGTGTGATAGGGGCCTGAATGTCCAAACAGAGGCAGCTACATGTCCCAGAGAGGAAAGCAGTCAATACTAAAACAGGACGAAAAGCATAGAATTTTTAATTAGCCTGTAAAAAGAGTAAAAGAGTGAGGGAGGAGGGAGAAAGATGGGGAAGATGGAGAAAATGGGGAAGATGGGCAAGAAGGAGAAGGAAAGGAGGGAGGGAAGAACTTTATAAAGAGAGCAGAGTTAAAGAAGGAAAGAGGATATATGAGTGAACTGTAGGAGCTATAATGAAAATCAAGTGTAATTGTTTACTGGGGAAATATTTTAAAAGCAGGAGTCAGAAAAGAAAAAAAGATAAATGATAGTGAATAATTAGGCAGGTAGATAGATATTAAAGCAGTGGAAGTAAGTAGAGAAGAATGTATACGAAAGGTAGGTTGAGAAAGAGGGAGGGAAGAAAGGTTTTAAAGGAGAGCTGGTAGAGCTTAAAAGGAGAATGAGAAGAAGGAAGAAATGGGAGAGGGAGCAAAGCAGATCCAAGAGAGGAAGTGAAGAAAACAATTAAAGAAAAGGAGAGGGTGGGCAGGAGTAAAGATAAAGGAAAGAAGGAATGTGGGGAGGAAGGAAGGGTAGGAGAAAGATGGGAAGAAAGAAGATAGAACAGAAGTAGAAAATAAGGAGGAAAGAAAAGTTTATAAATTATGAGTCAGTAGGAAAAAGTGTTACATAAAGGTGAGAGAAAAATTGTGTGAGAGAAAAATTTGCCTTCCAGTAAGGAAGGCAAATACGTTGTGTGTGAAGGGGAAAAGATTTTTTTTTTAAGTTAATAGGAGCTACTAGGCCGGCGGGGGAAGTCAGTTAGGGGTGTCCAGGCCAGCAGGGGAGAGCAGTTAGAAGAATTCGGCCAGATTGGGAGAGGGATGTCCAACTGCCAGTTTAGGCCCCATCCAACTGGTAGTTATACGTCTCCCGAGGGCTCCCGGATTGGAGAGGCTACAGGTCAGGCTGAAGAACCTCACCCCGACCATCATGCACAAATTTCGTGTACCAGGCTTCTAGTAAGTATATAAGTTCTTTAATTTATATCTTCTCATCCCCCCAAACCCATATCAAAGTATACCAGTCTAGTCCAGTGGTCAGCAAACTTCGACTCATGAGCTGTGGTTTGCCACTCTGTTGACTAATGGTTTTCTAGGATTGGCTTATTTCACTTAGCATATACTAGTATTTCTCTTTAATTACTATCCACCCTCTCACACAAAGTTTCATCTTATCTGGTTTATCAGAATAATTTTTCTTATCAAAAACTTGTATTTTCAGTTTCTTAATCTTTATTTCCACGATCACTACCTTAAAGATGCTCCATTATTCTCTGTAATGCATTAATGCCTCCAAACTAGATGTCCTGCTTGCTGGCATTCTCCCCACTTCCCATGACTCCTCAAAGAAGAGAGTTACCTTTATAAATAAGGTAGTTCTTCCCATACCTGCATACTGAACGTATAATTATACTGAGACCCTCCACTGTTCTCTAGACCTCTACCTTATGTTACCTCCTTCCTATATGCCCAAAGTCAAATGATCCCACCCACTCCTCTTCTTCTTCAGGTCCTTACATTATTAATACACGTGAGGACTAGTGAACTTGATGTTCTCTTTGCCCACTTTCCCCTAATTTCCTTACCCCTCCTTTGCATAACTGACTCCTTCTCATACTTGGTATGTCCACACTAATGTCACTATTTCAAACAAGCTGTTCTTGAGCTTTCCAATGAAAGCAGCTCTTGATTTGCTGCCCAAATGCTCTCTCATATACTCCTGCTTAATTCCTCCACTGAATTAATCTGTATTACATTATATTTTATTCCTCTTGATACAAATTTCTCATCTGCTCTCACCCTGTCTTTCCCCACTCACAGAATGTACCTTACATGAAAACAGGGTCCTTAGCTGTCTTGTTCAGTACTGTAATTATCACCTGTAAAAAACACCTAATATAAAAGATATGCTCATTAAATATATACTTAATGATTACTGGACTGAGTTCATGGATAAATGAAAAAAAAAAGGGATTAAATCTCCCATCACTTCTCACTAAGCCACTGGATGTGAGCTAGGCCAAACATCTGAAGTACCTGTGCTAATGCTACTTCTCTAAAAAGTTCACTGACTGGAGACAAAAATCCATCATTTCCCCCTTTAGTTCCAAAGCAATAGCATGACATTCCTCACATTATACTATGGTCCATCATTATGGACCTACTTTGAAAAGTATCTCTATCCGGTTAAGTTACTGACAACTTATAGACAGCAGATATATATTTCATCTATTCATCCCTCGTTACTTAGGCTCAGTGGATGCTCAATACATATATGCTAAATTTAATTTAATTCCTTTCATGAGTAATGTGAAATTAAAGCTAAAATACAGTTTAGGGGAAAACATGCAGAAGAAATAAATGGCTACTTGAGCATCTCATACTTTTGCAGGAAAGTATGAGAATCAGCTTTACTCTCGGGCCTATCAGAAATTATATGCTGATGCCATATATATATATATATATTTGAAAATGCTGGAAATTCACTTAATTTTATTATAGCAATTGTGCCTTAAACAAGATGGTGGATTCACTATGAAATTATGAAAAATGGCAATATAGCAAGTTTGAATGAAAAATTAGTTTTTACTTAGAAGTGTAATGTCAAATAGGTATAACTTACAACTTGTTTTGCTTTATATATTTTTCTCTTTTGAATATTATAGAAAATATGTTTGGTTTTATCTATACCTTTGCATCTAAATTATTACTAAAACTCAAGTATAAATAATCACCTTTTGAACTATGTGGCAGATCTAACTCTAGAATGAAAAATGGCATGTATTTTTTTTACAAGTAATCTCTTCAGTATTTTGAGTATTTTGAAAAACTAAGTGTGTTACCTTTAGAATATATTAATTCAAAAATAAAATGGAATGCAGTCATACTGAAATATATTTTATAGCATATATATCTGTCAGCTCTTTGACAGATTTTATCTTATCCAAAGAGGTAACACTGTTAAATATTGATTTTATAAATTATATAAATAATTGTAAACATCCTTATTAATTGCAACTCTAATTATTAAGGCCCTTCTTTTTCATAGTAAAGACCACTTTTTAACCATATAAAGCCTGAGAGCTTTTGTCATTGTTCATAGCTTCTTTATATATTGAGATTAGCATACACTTTTTAGATGCATTTAAAATTTAATTTTTTTTTACTTTCCTTCAGACATTCTACTATTAAATTATTTCAAATATCAAAAACTTGACAAAATACTCATATGTAGGGGTAGCTCCATTATACAAAGGTCATTTTGTAGTTAATGTGAAAACAAGTTGTTTGAATATGAAGAGAGAATATTTACTGAAAAGTAAACTATTTAATAGTAACAACTTAAAGGTAAAAGCTTTTGTAAGACCAATTCTTGGGCTCATAATTCAAATGTGTGTGTGTGTGTATGTGTGTGTGTTTGTTGTTGTTGTTCTTTATGCTATTCTACTCTCAGTATGTTGTTCAGCATTTCTCAAAGTCTGTTTTATAGAAAAAAAAACCCTTAGGGATCTTGCATGGAAAAGTGATTACATGGTCCAGTAGGTTTGGGAAGTCATGCATGGCCTATCTCTCTCTTGAGAATTTATATGCATATAGTAAAATCAAGGCTCACAGAAATTCAAGAGTGAAGTTCTTAGTTTAATCTAAAATTCCTTAAACTTATTAGACCACTAGTGGTCTGGTGCACAAAATTCATGCACATTAAAAGGGGATTAATTAGAGGAAATATTTTAATATTGCTATTTGCCCATTCTTTATAATAGAAGTGTCAGAGATAAAAGAAAATTAGTAAAATGTATATGAAAATATCCCTCCTGTCAGAGTATGGGGCACACCATGGAATCCAGAGTCAAGTCCCCACCCTCCAGTGGCACCTTAAAATTGCACGAGACCCAGCCCCAGCCTCATTGGGTGAGATCCAGACCTGGGCAGCCCCACCCTGGGCGGGGGTTGAGAGGTGAAGGGTGCAGTCTCAGGTCTCCCACCAAACCCTGTCAGGTGGGGGGCATAGCCTCAGAGCCCTCGGTGTACCCTCAGGTACCCTAGCCTGGTGCTGGGGCAGAGGGTGTGGCCTGAGGTCTCTTGGCCCAGTGCCGGGGCAGTCAGTGCTGCCTGAGGTCCCTGTCAAGCCCTGTCAGATATGGGGCATGTCCTGAGGTCTGTTGGCCTGGCACTGGAGCAGGGGGCCTGGCCTGAGGTCCACTGGCTTGATGCTGGGGTGAGGGATGTGGCCTAAAGTCCCCCAGCCCAGGATATGGTGGGTGGGGGGCGCACTTTGAGGTCCCCTGTCAAACCCTGCCAGGTGGGGATTGTGACTTGAGATCCTTCATCAAGCCCTACCAAGCAAGGGGCATGTCCTGAGTTCCCCCATCAATCCCCGCCTGGTAGGAGGCACAGCCTCAGGTCTCCTGTCAAGCTCTGCTTGGCAGGGGTTGTGGCCTCAGGTCCCCTGCTCTGACCCAGTGCCATGCAGCCTCAGGTCCCCACTAATTGCTCTTATTAAGGCTCATTACAAGAACTCAGCCTCTGCTTTGGGTGCAGCCATCTAGTGTTACAGAAACCCCATCTCCATTGTGGGCACAGCCATCTTTGTGATGGTGTGATGGTAAATTTGCGTATGCCCTCTTTATTAGATAGGATAGTCGTATTTTACATGTAAGTTCTGTTAAAAGTAACAGGAAACAGTCTTTTTATGGCCTTTGCCTTGCCATAATAACCATGACAATTACATTATAGGAATTATGATTTTGCTGGCTACAATCAATATTCATAATATTTAAAGTTAATAAATCAATATACTGCTGCCACATGAAATATTAATTTGGTAGGTCATTATAGATGTCTAAATATGTATGTAATGCCCTTTTTACTTCAATGTAAATGTATGTATTTATGTTGTTAGCCAGTTCATATGTATAAAATAATTTCAAGATATTTCAGAGTATTCTTTTTCCAACCTCAATTTAGGGATTTCCAGCTGGATTGGACAGGTTAGTGAGCCATAAAGGAGCTATAATTTTATAGTGAAAATTATAAATACATTTAATTAGATAAGGATAAACAATAATGGGTCTAGGAGATGAAGTGCATGGGAAGAAATATAGAACTGGAGGCTGCAGATTGTAGCCACTAGTGGATTTTTTTTTCTTTAAAAACGGAACAGAATTCCTAAGTTTTCAGATAAATCAATGAAAAGGAGCAATGAGACTTTCTGTAAGCTCACATCACATCTTTTAAAAAAAAATTTTAACCTCAAGACCCACAATATGCCTTCTTTTCAATTTTTTTGAGTGAAATGAACATAATTATATTAAATTTGTGACATAAACCCCATTTCATCTCACCTTATCAAGATCATCATTATATCATCACCTTTCAACACTATAACATTTTCTCCCTTCTGGGACACCCCTATAAGATTGCTGTATTAAAAAAGCATTTTAATAATGCCTAAATCCAACATTTATCTATATTTCCTGCCCCACTTTTTTGCTTCCCTTAGAGCAAAAACCCTAGGAAGAGCTATTTATACTATTTTTTTCTTCTCTACTTTTTTCTTAAAACCTGCACAGTTTAGGTTTTGCCCCTCTATTTTTAGTCATCAACAACTTCCATTACTTACTCCATAAGGTTAATCAGCCTCCTGTGCTGCTTCACAGACTTTGTCTCTGGCACATGTTCCTCCTTTGACCCCTTTGCTGCAGTCATATTGACATGTGGCTGTTCCTCACATGGGTCAGGCACCCTCCTTCCTCAGGCTGCTTGTACGCGGTGCATCCTTCGCCTGAAATTCTCTTCCCTCATATTTCAGAGAGCTCACTTACAAAATTCCTTTAGATTTTTCTATCAAGCATGACATCATTAGTGAATATTTCCCTTACATAAATTAAGCACCCTACACTCTTGTACTTCCTGCCATCCTGTGCCCAGCTTTATTTTTCTCACCAGCACTTTTCAAGTGAACAAATAAATGTTATTTTATTTTAGTGTTTATCTCACTAACCTCACCCCTACAATGTGAGTGCCATATGACAAATGTTTTATGTCTCTGTTCTTAGCTGTAACCTCAGCTATGAAATTGTGCCTGCAATGCAATAGGTGCTCATTGAGTATTTGCTAATGAATGAATGTGAGCATATACCAAGTGCTTCTATGCATCAGATATTAAATTTAGGCCTTAAAGAGCTCAATTATGAATAAGGCCCATTGTAATATGACTACATTGGCTGAGAGTACCAGGAAGACATCATAGATGACATTGGGCTACTTCTGAAAAATTGGTAGGAGGTGCTTTGAAACTTCAAGCATGTCATAAACAAAGCACAGAAGTAGGAATGTGATAAGGAAATAGTAGGCTAATGTAGCTTGCCTAAGCAGATGATAGTATGACTGAAAATGAAAAGACACAGATAGAATATATAAACACTAGAGGCCTGGTGCAAGAAAATCATGGTAGAGTTTCTAGGCCTGGCCGGCAATCAGGGCCAATCAGTGGAGTGACTGGGAGGGTGATTGGGGCCACCACTTGCACCTGCCTTGGCTAGCCTAGGACTTGCAGGCTGGAGGCAGCTCCTGCATTGAGCATTTGTCCCCTGCTGGTCAGTGAGCATCTTAGTGACCAGTCATTTGCTGGTAGTTCCACCATTTTGTAGAATTGCATATTCGAGTTTTATATAGGTAACCAAATTTTCTATCTTAACAAGTTGTAGTGTACAGTTCAGTGATATTAAATATACATTCAAAGTGATGTGCAAATGTCATTCATCTCCAGATTTTTTTAATTTTTATTAATTTTTTATATATATCTTCCCATTGCCCCCCTCCCTCCCAGGCATACCCCAACCCCCCAGTGTCTATGTTCATTGGTTATGCTTATATGCACGCATACAAGTCCTTTGATTGATCTCTTATCTAGCTCACTTAACTTTAATCTTCCTGCTGTAATTTCACAGTCTGTTTGAAGCTTTACTGTCTCTGTATCTATCCTTTTGTTCATCATTTTATTATAATGTTCTTTATTATCCACAAATGAGTGAGATCATGTGAAGCTTCTCCTTCATTGACTGGCTTATTTCACTAAGCATAAGGCTCTCCAGTTCCAACCAGGTTTCTGCAAATGGTAAGAATTCCTTTTTTTTAATGGCAGCATAGAATTCCACTGTGTAGATGTACCACAGTTTTCTAATCCACTCATCTGCTGACGGGCACCTAGGATGTTTCCAAATTGTAGCTATTGTAAATTGTGCTGCTATGAACATAAGGGTGCATAAATCCTTTCTGATTGGTGTTTGTAATTTCTTAGGATAAATTCCTAAGAGTGGGATTACAGGGTCAAATGGGAGATCCATTTTTAGTTTTTTGAGAAAACTCTATACTGTTCTCCACAGTGGCTGCACCAGTCTGCTTTCCCACCAACAGTGCACAAGGGTTCCTTTTTCTCCGCATCCTCGCCAACACTTGTCCTTTGTTGATTTGTTGATGATTGCCATTCTGACCTGTGTAAGATGGTATCGCATTGTCGTTTTGATTTTCATCTCTCGGATGATTAATGACTTTGAACATGTTTTCATGTGTCTCTTGGCCTTCCTTGTGTCGTCTTTCAAAAAGGTTCTATTTAGGTCCGTTGCCCATTTTTTTATTGGATCCTTGATCTTCCTTTTATTAAGTTGTATAAATTGGCTGTAGATTTTGGAGATTAAACCTTTATCAGTGATAACATTTGCATATATGTTCTCCCATACAGTGATCTTTCTTGTTGTTTTGTTGATGGTTTCTTTTGCTGTGCAAAAGCCTTTTATTTTGATGTAGTCCCATTTTTTTTAATTTTTCTTTAGCTTCCATTGCCTTTGGAGCAGTATCAGTGAAGAAGTTCTTTCGGCATATATCTGAGATTATGCTGCCTGTGGATTTCTCTAGTATTTTTATGGTTTCCCTTCTAATATTTAAGTTCTGTATCCATTTTGAGTTTATTTTTGTATTTGGTGTAAGTTGGTGGTAGTTTCATTTTTTTGCATGTATCTGTCGAATTTTCCCAACACCATTTATTGAAGAGGCTATCTTGGTTCCATTGAATGTTCATGCCTCCTTTTTCAAATATTAGTTGAGCATAGTGGTTTGGGTGGATATCTGGGTTCTCTATTCTATTCCATTGATCTATATGTCTGTTCTTGTGCCAGTACCAGGCTGTTTTGAGAACAGTTGCTTTGTAGTATAGCTTGAAGTCTGGTATTGAGATCCCACCTACTTTATTCTTCTTTCTCAGAATTGCTGTAGCTATTCGTGGTCTTTTTTGTTCCAGATGAATCTATGAAGAATTATTTCTAGGTATGTGAAATATGTCGTTGGTATTTTAATGGGTAATTTGTTGAATCTGTAGATTTCTTTGGATAGTATGGACATTTTAATGATGTTGATTCTCCCAATCCATGAGCATGGTATGCTCTTCCATCTGTTAGCATCTTCCTCTATCTCTTTTTTCAGTGTCCTGGAGTTTTCTGCATATAGGTCTTTTACCTCTTTAGTTAGATTTATTCCTAGGTATCTTAATTTTTTTGGTGTGATGGTAAATGGGATTGCTTTTTTAGTTTCTCTTTCTGTAATTTCACTATTAGTGTATAGAAATGCCACAGACTTCTTAGCATTAATTTTGTATCCTGCTACATTGCCGAATTCTTTAATTAAGTCAATTAGTTTTGGAATGGAGTCCTTTGGGTTTTTTATGTACAATATCATGTCATCTGCAAATAAGGACAGCTTTACTTCTTCTTTTCCAATTTGGATGCCATTTATTTCTTCTTCTTGTCTAATATCAATGGCTAATACTTCTAGTACTATGTTGAACAGGACAGGTGACAGTGGGCATCCCTGTCTTGTCACTGTTCTTAGGGGAAATGGTTTTAATTTTTGCCCTTTGACTATGATGTTAGCTGTGGGTTTGTAATATATGGCTTTTATGATGTTGAGGTATGATCCTTCTATTCCCACTTTGCTGAGAGTTTTTATCAAGAAAGGGTGTTGGATTTTGTCAAATGCTTTTTCTGCATCAATTGATATGACTATGTGATTTTTATCTCTCAATTTGTTTATGTGATGTCTCACATTTATTGATTTGCGGATATTGTACCATCCCTGCATTCCTGGGATGAATCCTGCTTAGTCATGGTGTATGATCTTTCTGATGTACTGCTGGATCCGATTTCCTAGAATTTTGTTGAGGATTTTGGCATCTATGTTCATGAGAGATATTGGCCTATAATTCTCTTTCATTGTGTTGTCTTTATCTGGTTTTGGTATTAGGGTGATGCTGGCTTCATAGAAGGTGTTTGGAAGTGTTCCTTCTTCTTGAATGTTTTTGAATAGTCTGAGGAGGATAGGTTTTAATTCTTCCTGGAATGTTTGGTAAAACTCTCCTGTGTAGCCATCTGGTCCCGGGCTTTAATTGCTGGAAGCTTTTTGATGACTGCTTCAATTTCTTCCATAGTTATTGGACTATTGAGATGTTTGGCTTCCTCCTCATTGAGTTTTGGAAGGTTATATTTTTCTAAGAAAATGTTCATTTCTTGCAGGTTGTTCAATTTGTTGGAATAGAGTTGTTTGTAGTATTTTTTAACAATACTTTGTATTTCCACAGGGTCTGTTGTTATTTCTCCTCTTTCATATCTGATTTTGTTTATTTGGGTCTTCTCTCTTGGCTTCTTGGTGAGCCTGGCTAGAGGTCCATCAATCTTGTTTATCCTTTCAAAGAACCAGCTCTTTGTTTTGTTGATCTTTTGAATGGTTTCTTTGGTCTCCAAGTTGTTTATCTCTGCTCTGATCTTCACTATTTCCTTCCTTCTGAGTATACTGGGCTTTTCTTGTTGCTCTCATTCTAGCTCTTTGAGTTGTAGGTTTAGGTAATTTATTACCATTGTTTCCTGTTTTTTGCAGTAGGCTGGTAGGGCTATGAACTTCCCTCTCAAGACTGCTTTCACTGTGTCCTACAAATTTTGTATGGTTGTGTTGTCATTGTCATTTGTTGCCATGATGTGTTCTGTTTTTTCCTTGATCTCTCTGGTTACCCAGTCGTTGTTTAATAGCATGCTGTTTAGTCTCCATGTGTTTGATTTCTTTCTATTGTTTTTATTATAGTTGATTTCCAGTTTTATGCCACTGTGGTCTGAGAAAATGCTTGATATGATTTCTATCTTCTTGAATTTGAAGAGACTTTTCTTATGACCCAGCATATGATCTATCTTTGAAAATGACCCATGTGCACTGGAGAAGAATGTATATTCTGTGGCTTTGGGGTGAAATGTTCTGAAGATGTCAATTAATTCCATCTGGTCTAGTGAGTCATTTAGGATTGATGTTTCTTTGTTGATTTTTTGTTTAGAGGATTTGTCCAATGGTGACAGTGGGGTATTAAAGTCTCCTACTATGATTGTATTGCTGTCAATCTCTCCCTTAATATCCTCAAGAGTTTTTTTTTATGTATTTAGGTGGTCCTATATTGGGTGCATATATGTTTACCAGAGTTATTTCTTCTTGTTGGATTGTTCCCTTTAGTATTATGAAGTGGCTTCTTTATCTCTTATTATGTCCTTCACTTTGACATATAATTTGTCAGATATAAGTATTGCAACCCCAGCTTTTTTTTCATTTCCATTTGCCTGAAATACCATCTTCCATCCCTTCACCCTCAATCTGTGTGCATCTCTTTTCCTGAGGTGGGTTTCTTGCAGACAGCAGATATATGGATCATGTTTTCTTATCCAATCGGTTACCCTTTGTCTTTTGATTGGAGCATTTAATCCGTTTACATTTAAAGTTATTATTGATAAGTACTTATCTGTTGCCATTTTTAGTCCTTACCCCCGAGTTCCTTCTTCGCTTCCTCTTTCTTTTTATTACAGCAGACCCTTTAACATTTCTTGCATTGCTGGTTTGGTGGTAATATATTCCCTTAGTCCTTTTTTGTCTGTGAAGCTTTTGATTTCACCTTCAATTTTGATTGATAATCTTGCAGGGTACACTATTCTTGCATTCAGACCCTTCCTTTGCATGACTTTGTATATTTCATTCCATTCCCTTCTGGCTTGATGAGTTTCTGTTGAGAAGTCAGTAGCTAGCCTTATGGGTGTTCCTTTGTAGGTAACTTTCTGTTTCTCTCTGGCTGCTTTTAAGATTCTTACTTTGTCGTCGGTGTTGGCCAATTTAATTATAATGTACCTTGGTGTCGGTTTGTTGGGGTTCATTTTGCTTGGGACTCTGTGCGCTTCTTGGATTTGTGTGGGTTTTTTCTTTCCTATATATTGGGGAAATTTTCTGTCATTATTTCTTCAAACAGGTTCTCTAATCCTTGTTCAGTTTCCAGTCTTTCTGGAACCCCAAATATGCGGATGTTGCTTTGTTTCCTGTTATCCCAAAGTTCCCTTAGGCTCGCCTCTTGCTTTTTAACTTTTTTTTTCTAGAAGCTGCTCTACTTGGGTATTTTTTCCTACCATGTCTTCTAGCTCACTGATGCGGTCCTCTGCTTCCTCTAGTCTACTTTTGATGCTTTCTATTGAGCTCTTTATAGCAGTGATGTCATTTTTCATTACTTCTTGTTTATTCTGCACCTCCTCTAGGTTCTTCTGCATTTCTTCTTGCTGCTTCTTCAACTCCTCTTGGGTCTTCTTCATTTACTCTTGGCTCTTAACTCAGATTGTCGATTTTGTCTTCCATTCTTTTCATCCACCTTATGATCATTTCTCTGAACTCTTTCTCTGGCAGGCTTATTTCTGATTCTATTTCACTTACTTCCTTTTCTAATGAAACCTGCCTTTCTGTCTTATTTGGGCTGTTTCTTTTTCTGCCCATGGTCTTCTTCTCCGGGTGTCTGGTTATGTAGTTCTCTCTCCTACGTTGATTGAAAGGCACAAACTACAACACGACCAGGTACAACACACGAGGCACTTTCATTGTGCTCTGTGCTCTGTGGATCTCTGATTCCACCGCGTAATGTCCTCAATTTTCATTCATGTTGTGACAAATGCAAAGATTTCCTTCTTTTTTTTAAAGGTGAATAATATAGTGTGTGTGTGTGTGTGTGTGTGATATAATAGTTCTATTTTTAATTTTTCAAGGCAACTTTATACTGTTTTCCATAGTGGCTATACTATATACATGAGTTCTCTTTTTTCTGCATCCTTGCCAACACTTGTTACTTCTTATCTTTTTTATAATAGCCATTCCAAGTAGTGTGAGGTTTGGATGTTTATCACTTTTTCATATGCCTACTGATCATCTCTATGCCATCTTTGGAAAAATATCTATTCAGGTCCTTTGTCCATTTTGTTATTTCATTTATTTGCAGTTTGTTGCTATTGAGTTGTACAACAGGTAGAATGCATTGATACAAAATAACTCACATATCAAAACAGCCTTCCTTTTCTTTCAAATATATTCAAGTCTGTTTTTTTTAAATGCAGAGACAGCCATTATCTCTCTTCATTATTTATGTTGGTTCTATAGACTTTACTAGATTTATAAATTTTAGCAGGAATTATTATTTATTTTCATATGTAGTAATATTTGTGAATATGTGTATGTATACATCCCCGGCTCTAGAATAAGATCATGAAAGGTAAAAGCGACCTGATTCAGATGCTTATTTCTATTTCTGCAAACAAATAATTCTTTCAACCTGGTAGGTATTCAGTAAAAGTTTGTTGCATTAATAGAGGCACCTTTTAGTGCAAAAGTAACAAGCTAAAATACTGAGAAGGTAGATTGCAGAAAGATTTTAGAGATTCATTAGTGCTAGCCAGCTGAGTTTTTAGGGAGGAAATGGAAACCCACACAACATTTTTGAACTTGAAAATCACAATCAAGCTTGCACTTTAAAGAGAGTCAGCTAGCATCATAGATTTTATTACAGCAGGGAGTTTTCAGAACAGGGAGGCAATCAGGGAGATAATTCCAAAAGGTAATTCCAACTAGTTAAGGTCATTAGTATCTGAAGTGCAGTGGAACCAATGAAGATGGAAAAGGGAGAACAAAAGGAAAAACTATTGTTTAGGTAACAGCTATAAGATTTATAAGAGCCATTATCAGAAAGGAGGAAATATTAAATTTTTTGGTAAAATATGGTTTGGGGTTTAGACACTTGACTGGGAGGTATTGTTGGCCACTGAGGTAAAGATAATTAAAAAATAGTGGTAATGATGTATTTAGATTTAAGGAAAAAGATCAGTGCTAAAGATAACAATTTTGAATATTTCTGCAAATAACTATTAATGGTTAACATTTTGGTTGATTATTCTAATTGTTCTACTTAGGATGGATTAGTGTAAAGTAAGAAAGAAAGAAAATACAAGCTAGCTTTTGAATTAGTGCATGTCTGGGTTGTCAACAAAAAGACAAATTGTGGATAAATAATTAAAAAGAAATTTGGGTTAACCTATAAGTAGCTAATAGACTAAAATATTAATTTTAAAATAACAATTTCCACATAGAGATAAATAATACCATGGTAGTAATCTTTCTTTAGGTTGCTATAGATTTAACTTCCAGTTTTTATTTGTTGTATGGTATGATCAACTAATGATTAATTCATGTCAGCTAGTATTCACTGTGATCTTTTTTTGTGCTAAGTACTTGGGTTATAAAGTTTAGTAAACTGATTTCTACCATTCAAGATGCCATTTTTCTCATAATCATAGACATGAAAGTAATAAAAAATATTGACATGTATTGCTTGTAATGCTAGAAATATCTGCATATTCCACTGAGGATATCAGTAAGCCATTAGTTTGCCTGCTTCTAGGGATAAGTGCGAGAATTTAAGTCATCTGAATAGAGAAATATGCACCCTCTCTTCTGTCCCATGCAGTAATGGGGAAAAATGTGAAGAGGAAAACATGATAAGAGTTTTCTGGATCACAACATTGTAAACAAAAACTTAGGTACAAAATGTAGCATGACATTGAGTAGAATGTCCAGGTTATTGTGTTAATATAACATGGGTTACTAAGGTACGGAATGAAGCTCTACTCAGGGCCCTTATAAGGAAGTATTTGTTTATCCCAGTGAAGAGATAGGACACTGTTCTATAACAAGTTTTAAACAAGGGAGACACCTGATCTAATATTCACTTTAGAATGTCCCTGATCTCAGTGTGGTAGGTAAAACAGTTGGGGAGGAGCTTAGAGATCCAAGGTAGGGTTGGGAAGGGTATTGGAATAATTAAGAAATCTAGGGAAGATATTCAAATCACCTTTCTGGATTAGTGAAAGTGGGGATAGAGAGCAGTAAGACAGAGTTGAAATTTCAAAAGTAGTGTCACTAGATTTGGTAATTGTTTAAGTATGAGAATGAGGGAAGAAGTTGTAAAAGATGTTTAGTTAATTTGAAAAACTTGATCGATAACAGTGACAGCCACAAGATTATATAAAGTGAGAGATCAGAAGTGTGTCTGACACGAAGTCATAAGGTTCCTTTTGGACAGAAGGAGCCTATAACCATCCAAAGAAATATATTTAGTAGATAAAAGGTATTGAATGGCTTTAGAAGTCAGATAAGCAATCAAGGATGGATATTTCAGAATCACTGATTTATAAGTAGTAATCAAATCCTTAGAGGAAGATGAATTTGACTTTAGGAAGGATGTAGAAAACACACACAGAGAATACAGATAGATACCTAAGAATGCAAACGTTTCGGGAACATCCAGCAATATCTAAGATGATGCTGCTAAGGACACAGGATGGCAAGCAAGATTGGAATTCATGAGATTCTTTTAGAAAACCAGAGACATAAAAATATTGAGGGAGCCAATTAAAGTAGTGAAATAATAACAGGTTGAAAAGGATAACAGTAAAGCTATAGTAGGGGTGATGGCAATGAGGGATTACCTAGAGGAGAGAATAAGTTTAAAACACACTTTAGTAAACATCTGGACTAGAGAAAATAAAGTGACTATTTTGATGGGTAGATATGTAGATAAAAGATATATATATATATATATATATATATATATATATCTATATATATATATATCTATCTATATGTATATATCTTATAGATAGATAGATAGATAGATAGATACTCATCCTACAGTATGTCTTCATGTGTTTGTTATTTTGTAATATGTTAACAACTTCTTCCTATTATGGTGCAAATTAATTGAAGAACCTTGACTTGTTTGTTGCTTATTGCATCCTATGAGCCATAAGATAATAATTCATAATTATAAAATATAAAAATATTAATGATAATACAGGGATGGGAAAAAGTGGGTCACAGTGGTGACTGGCATCATCTTGAGTTAATAAAGTCATTGTAACAATCATAATCCCCATGTCTTTTTCCATACCAACAACTGTAAGCCTGCATATGTCCAGACCTATATATTGAGATATTCAGGGTGCTTTATTTATGAAAAAATCAAGTTTATTTCTCTAGTGCCTAGGGATTCCTTTTCAAATTTTGATCCATGGGATTGATAAGCATCTAATATTAGAATAACCTATTTTATGGAAGAAGCTACCAAAAACAAATCAGTACTCTGTTAGTCCAGGGTAGAAGCATTGCAAATTTTCTAAGTATTTATGTTTTGAGATCCAGAAGCAAGAACCACAAACTCTTCATATATTAGCATTTAGATTCCACCACATACTAGGTACATTTCAATAGCACACCTGACCCCTTTGAAAACAATAAATTACATCAAAACAACTATTTTGAATTTCAGTTCTATGGAATCAGTGGTGCAGAAGGTCTCTTGGTAAAGCTTAGGTCTGAAATAATTGTATTTCTTTTCCTTATAATCTGGACTCATGGTTTATTGAGGTTTGGCATGGTCCTGAATCCTTCCATCCAGCCAGCTTGCCACTCCAGATGGCATTGCCTTTCTGAACAAGCTGGATCCTCTAGTCACAAAGGTAAAATAACACTTATTTATAAGTTCTTGGCTGGTCTTGCTTACCACTTTTATTCACTTCATTAATCATGAAAATAGGATTTTTAACTCTCCATATTCCTGATTGGTGGTAGGCATTTTAAAAACTCTCTAAGCTGATGACCAGGTGAAAACTTAATAGTTCAAATTTTCAAAGTCATGTTAGATTTTTATAGACATGGATTTTGTAAATGTCAAGTTAAACATAAAGTTTATCTATAAGTAGCTTATACTCTAAGCTATTCTTCATATTATTTGAGAACATTGTTTCTCTTTTTTAATATTTTTCTTTATAAATTTCAACTTATTTATGTATTAAATAATTCTAAAAGCAATCAGCATTACTAACACAATTAAGCTTTTAGAAAAACACCTTTAATCAGTGAATGTTTGTGTGTGTGTTTATGTGTAAATTCTGAGTTCAAGAATATTAATTTCATCTGTCATTAGTGCAACAAAAATAAAAGAATATTGGACCTCTATCTACCAGCAAATTGTTTCTTTGAAATGGGGTATTGACTTAGCACATACATCTAACTTTATAATACTGAAAGGTTGAACCATCCCATATATCAAAAGCCTACTATGCAAATTGTCCTCTCAGGCAGACGTTTGCCCAAGAGACCAGGAGTTTGACCTCTCCCACATGGCAGAACATGGCAGGCATCAGCAAGATGATGCTAGCAGTGGGCAGCAGTGGAGGCACTCCTGGCCCCAATGGGTGCAGGACCATAGCAGAATGGTGGAGCAGGTGAGCAGGTAGTGCCAGGCCAAAGTGTGTGCAAGCAGGAACCCAATCGCCCCACAGATTGTCCTGCAGACAGCAACCAGTGAAGGCAGCAGGGGGCAGGGCCAACACCCAGCTTCCTGGGCGAGAAGCCCAGCCTCATAGATGGCTCTACAGGCAGGATGGTGCAACAGGTGAGGAGTGCCAGGCAGGGCTATGAGGCTGGGGGGATTGAGCTGGAGCTGCAAAGCTGGGGGTGGGAGCTGGGGCCTGATCTCCACAGGCCACCTCAAGTGACCCCACTATGCATGAATTCAAGCATCGGGCCTCTAATAATAAATATAGTAGCTGTATAAGAGGTACTTCACAGTAATACCTCCATTTTCTTTTCTGGCTTTGTCTTTTTGCAAAATCAACTAACTTCAAAATAATTATTTTGTTCAGCAGAATTGCAAGGAAACATTTTCAAGTGCTAAAAGCAAAAATAAAGTTGTTATTTTGTTGTTCATTTTTTTGTGTGTGTGTTTTTAAAATAAATTTAGAGAACTAACACTGTTTTCTTTAGAATGCCCAGTTATGCCTTTTATTCTACATCCCTGTTTAGGCAGAGTGGTTCATATATAGGTTTCCCTTCCTGAATTCTGTTTGTGTGAGATAGCTTTAATACCCAATTTATCTATCAAAAACTGCAAACACATTTTGAACTTATTCAGAGATTGCTACAATATTGTTCAATAATTCAATATGGAGGGCTTTATTAATTTTCAGGAGAACACTGGATATCTTGATAAATATAACATTTTATTTAAATGAAAGTATTTATTGATCTGATATCATAAATGCTCACAAATGCTAGGATTTGGCTCCTAAGTCATTATCATATATATTAATATTCTTTATTTGACACATTTGTTTTTAATATCTTAGTAAACAAGCCTACCAGTTATTTGTGATCTGTGTATACAGGTAAATTATAATATTCTTATTTTGTAGATGAGGAAATAGAGCTAAGGAACTTGAAGCCTAGCCAGGTGGCTTACTTGGTTGAATGTTACCAAAAAAGTTATGGGTTCAGTTCCTGGTCATGGTACATATCTAAGGTGTGGGTTCCAGCCCTGGTCGAGGAGCATCTGTATGCAACTATTTGATACTTCACTCTCATCTCTCCCCCACACACACACACCTCTCTCTCTCTCTCTCTCTCTCTCTCTCTCTCTCTCTCTCTCTCTCTCTCTCTCTCTCTCTCTCTCCCTCTCTCTCACACCCCCCACCCCCGTGCTTCCTTTCTATCTGAAATCAATTTAAAATGTCCTCATGTGAGGATTTAAATAAAGAATAACTTAAAGTTCTGTAAGAAAAAAAAAAAGCCGAAACTGGTTTAGCTCAGTAGAGTGTCAGCCAGTGGACTTAAAGGTCTCAGGTTCCATTCCAGTCAAGGGCACGTACCTTGGTTGTGGGCACATCTCCCATGGGGGACATGCAGGAGACAGCTGATCAATGTCTCTCTCTCATTGATGTTTCTAACTCTCTATCCTCTTCACTTCATCTCTGTTAAAAATCAATAAAATATATTATTTAAAGAGTTCGTAAATCATTTAAGCCCACTGGTACTCTCTTGGATTATACATTGGAACCAGAAAGGAGAAATTAATAATAAGAAAAAAAGTAGAAATAAAAAAATGCATAATAGTTTGCTTCAGCCTATGAATGGTTACACTTAATTTCATATTGGAAAAAGATATAGAAGTGACTTTATTATGTTTTATAGAGAGATTGCAAGTGAGAGCTGAGGGAACTAATAAGCAGGTCACCGGGGTGTGCATTGACTTCCTCCTTTCTACTGTAGTAATGAGCCTGAACACTGGTTATGGATTGTATTGATCATACAATAAAATGACAGATGGTCTTCACATTAACTTGCATACAAGTCTCATAATGAAACCTACTGTAACTTGTCAGAAGCAACTTAAGAATTGAACTAGACATTGATGGACAAGACCTTCCACTGACTATTGAAAACATGTAGAGCCTCCCTGATTAAACTGATGCTTCTCACTTTAATGAGCTTCTATTGATTGGGTGTTTACTGCCACAATATTTTATTATATTGCTATTCACGGTGCTATAGTTAAGAGGTTGTAAGCATTACTGTTATAAATCTTTTTTTCAGAAGCTTGTAGCTCAATCATAAAACAAGGTAGTGATAATATGCAGAGTCTCTTTGCTAATTATTTTTCACAATTAAATATATATATTTAACAACTTCAATTTTCCTTGAATAACCATAAAAATGAAGTATTGGGCTAGCCTATGAATTGTATGGATATGTAATAAAGAGTTTTTCTTGTTGAAATATTTAATATAATAAGCTTTATTAGCTCTTAAGACCACAAAAAATAGTCTAAATGGAAAAGGACATTTCACCAGCTTCTTCTTGAGTTTAAATCATGCATTATGAACTTAGTACTTAAGGTAGTTTTATATTATTATATTTTATATATTTACATTATTATAAATAATAACAATATAAGACAAGGATTTTTTCAAACTGAGAAGCTCAAGAAACTGGCATCTGGCATCTTATTCTAAGTAACTTCTCTGAACCCTGAGAACAGTAAAAATATGCAAATATTTTTATTTTATTTAAGTCATAAAAGGCTGATTTTGTAGCACATTCTGATTTAAAAAGGTATTTCTGTCTTTAATTTTTGACAAAAAATATCTCTTTTCCACACTGTTACATTTATGAATGTGATACTGTTTGAAGCCCCTAGTACATTTGTTCCTTCTCTGGGGAGTTTTACTGAATGGATAAATGAATCAACTGAATTGTCACCAGGGAAGCCAAATAAAGAACATATTTACTTTATACCAAATCGCTAAAATATAAATAAAAGGGAGTTTGCATATTTCTTAAAAAGCATATTTTAAAAATTAATGACACTGGGCAATTCTTTGAATATATCATCTATATAATTAAAGCTTAAGCAACCATTATGGTGGAACGACTGGTCACTATGATATGCATTGACCACTCAGGGACAGACACTCAAAGCAGGAGCTGCCCTCTGGTGGTCAGTGTGCTCCCACAGGGGAAGAACCACTCAGCCGGGCTCACAGCTGGTGAGCGCAGTAGTGGTGGCAGGAGCCTCTCCCATCTCCACGACAGCACTAAGGAGCAAGGAGCAGGCGGGCAATAAAGAGTAAGGGGTCCTGGACTGCAAGAGGGATATTTCACAGGGAGCAGGCCTAAGCTGGCAGTCGGACATCCCCTGAAGATCCTGGACTACAAGAGAGTGCAGGCTGGCCTGAGGGACATCCACCCCCGCAGTGCACAAAAATTGTGCACTGAACCTCTAGTATATTACACAATGTCTTATACCCCATTGCTAGGTATTCCTAATATAGGTGGAAGTTTGGTAAATGGTATCACACTAACTACTACCTAAATGTCATTATACTAGTATACAAGATACTTTCATTGCTTATGAGAAAATAATGCATGTTATTTTATGTTTCACAGTATCTGTGAAATCACTAGTTATACTAATAGTATTTTGTTTGATATTTGATGAATTATGTGATGATAGTATTTATTTTTTATTTCTCTTATTTTTTCTTTATTGATTATGATATTACATATGTGTCATTATTCCCCCATTGGCCCCCCCCCCCCCCCCCCTCAGGCCCTCTCCCCTCCTCCGGTGACTGTGTCCAATGGTTAGGCTTATGTGCATTCATACAAGTCCTTTGATTGATCTTACCCCCTTACCCCCAACCTCCCCTACCTCCCCTTTGAGGTTTGACAGTCTGATCGATGCTTCTCTGTCTATGGATCTCTTTTTGTTCATCAATTTATGTTCTTCATTATATTCCACAAATGAGTAAGATCATGTGATATTTACCTTTCTCTGATTGGCTTATTTCACTTAGCATAATGCTCTCCAGTTCCATTCATGCTGCTCCAAATGGGAAGAGTTTCTTCTTTTTTACAGCAGCAAAGTATTCCATTGTGTAGATGTACCACAGTTTTCTAATCCATTAATCTGCTGATGGGCACTTAGACTGTTTCTAATCTTAGCTATGGCAAATCGTGCTGCTATGAACATAGGAGTGTGAATATCCTTTCTCATTAGTGTTTCTAGTTTCTTGGAATATATTCCTAGAAGTAGGATCACTGGGTCAAATGGGAGTTCTATTTTTAACTTTTGAGGAAATTCCATACTGTTCTCCACAGTGGCTGCATTCCCACCCAGAGTGCTCAAGGGTTCTTTTTTCTCAGCATCTTTGCCAGCACTTGCCATTTGTTTATTTGTTGATGATAGCCATTCTGACAGGTGTGAGATGGTACCTCATTGTCATTTTGATGTGCATCTCTTGGATGATTAGTGACTTTGAGCATGTTTTCATATGTCTTTTAGCCTTCCTTATGTCTTCTTTCAAAATGTATCTATTTAGATCCACTTGCCAATTTTTTTATTGGGTTGTTTATCTTCCTTTTGTTAAGTTTTATGAGTTCTCTGTAGATGTTGGAGATTAAACCTTTATTGGTGATAACATTGTCAAATATGTTCTTCCAGGCAGAGGGCTTTCTTTTTTGTTTTGCTGACGGTTTCTTTTGCTGTGCAGAAGCTTTTTACTTTGATGTAGTCCCATTTGTTTATTTTCTCTTTAGTTTCCATTGCACTAGAAGCTGAATCAATGAAGAAATTGTTTCAGCATCTGTCTAAGATTTTGCTGCCTGTGAATTTCTCTAATATTTTTATGGTTTCCCATCTTATGTTTAAGTCCTTTATCCATTTTGAGTTTATTTTTGTGTATGGTATAATTTGGTGATCTAGTTTCATTGTTTTTCATGTATCTGACCAAATTTCCCAGCACCATTTATTGAAGAGACTGTCTTGATTCCAATGTATGCTCTTGCCTCCTTTGTCAAATATTATGTGAGCATAGTGCTTTGGATCCATTTCTGGGTTCTCTATTCTATTCCATTGATCTATATGTTTGTTCTTGTGCCAGTACCAGGCAATTTTGAGAACAGTGCCTTTGTAATACAGCTTGATATCTGGTGAAGATGGTATTTAAATGTGACTATTAAGCGCAGTACTCCAGACACAAAGGATTTGATTAGGACAAACTTTTTAAGTGTTTTTAAAATATATAGTGATACAATTAGCATTAATTTGCTTCTTTTGATTTATTAAGACAGCTTTTAATAACATCTTTCAATTGACATATATGTTATAATTTTAATTCAATAAAACAAAGGAAGTACATAGGTAGAGATTAATAGCAATATGTAAGTATGCTGACTGATATCTACAATAAAAAAAACACTAGTTTGTTCAATTTAATAAAGGAAGGAAAATATTCAGAAAAGATAACTAAACTTTCTTATCCTATCTAATAAAGAGAGAATATGCTAATTGACCCTCACACTTTCACAAAGATGGCAGCACTCAAGTCAATAAAGTGTAAATATGCTAATAGACCGTCATGCCCTCAAAGATGGAGACACCCACAGCCACAAGATGGAGGTGTCCAGTACCAGTGCACCTGCCTCTGGAGTCTCCCAGTCCTCTCAGCCCCCCAGCCACCCAGGACCAGCCTGAGGCACAGGTAAGCCTCAGATGGCAGCTGTCCCACTGCCCAGGGCTTGCCCAAGGCACAGTAAAGCTTCAGATGGCAGTTGCCCAGCCACTCCGGACTGCCCAAGGCTCAGGTAACCAGGGCTGGCTGAGGCTTGCACTGCCAGCAGTGGCAGCAACAGAGGTGTGATGGGGCATTGCCTTCCCCTCACTGCCAAGTTGTCTCCTGCTCCTGAGAGCCCCAGACTGTTAGAGGGAGCAGGCAGGGCTGAGGGATTCCACCTCTCCCCCCCCGCCTGCTCCTGTGCATGAATTTTCATGCATGGGCCCCTAGTGATTATATAATGAATGAAAGAGAATATTGGAGAAAAAATTAGAGAGCCAGGTCCTCTCTGCACTAAAATCAATGGGAGTTTTATAGTATAAGTATCTGAGCCAGATGATTTCTCTCCCATCTAAAGTTTGATTCTCTGAGCTATGTGCCTTTATAATTGCTGCAAGTATTGAAGTTAGCCTGAATATTTTTACACAAAAGTAGACTGAACCAGAATAACCTTAATATAGTTCCATAATAATCTCTTCGATTCCTAAATAATATCTTGAAAGCTTTTTAAGATATTTTATTTTTTATATAATTTCAGAAGTATTAGAAGTGAGAAAGACATTAATTCTAACCCTCAAGACTATAGGAAAACATTTTTTTTCTCTCAATTGTTTTGTAGACTACTAGAAAACTAGTTTTCCACTCTGTGATGATATTCTACAGATTAAGGCATTTTCTTTTGCTTTCTTAATAGTTTATGGCAACTGATTATATTTCAGTGAATTCTATCATTCTATCTATCTTTCTTTGGGCTAAATCTCTGTGAAATTTTATTAAGGAGGATAAAAGGTAATGTCAAAAGAGGAGAAAATGAAATTAAAATCAGGGCATAGAAAGCAGCAAAGTTTCCTTTCTCAAGAAGGAAACTAAGACACAGACCATGTACAGCTATACAACTATCATCATCTACTGTTCATGAAAGGAAGATGTTTTCTTAATTCTCTGGTGTCTGTACTTCCTTAGAGCTCTCAGCTACTACTTCAGTGTTCCGCTTCTAGTATTCAAATGATTTGATATACTGATGGTAGTTGCTTAGGCTCAGAATTTGACCTGTAGTCCCAAAGATGGGCTGAATCTTAAATTCAGTTCATTCTGAATTAAGCACAAATTCCGAAACAATAGAAAGGCTGTTGGTCTATATGGAATGTCAGGTTATTGCATCTCTCTTTTTTCTTTATTTTCTTTTGCATTCTGAGCCATCAACCCATCATCTTTTCTGCTTATAGTCAAGTACATTTTACTGATCTTCCAAAATGCTATGTCCACAATACTCCTACACTAAGTGCATTTCTATAGGAACAAATTAAGAAAGAAAAAATATTTATCATTCACATAGTTCTAGGATTCTTATTTTCACCAGTTGCTTAAAATAGACCTCGTAGGAAACAGCTCTTCTAAGGTATCTGAGGCACAAAGTGTACTGTTTTCAAACAGTACACACAAACCTTTTGCTAATCCAAATTACAATTCATCCTTTATTAGAAGTGCATTCTCAGATATGAACTTTCTCCTTCAACTGTGAGCTAACATTTCCCAAAGACTGATCCAGAGAAAGCAAATGGTTTTATGACTATCCATCTGTGGAAATATATGAAAAACCAACTATCTAAGAATACTTCTGTTAAAATCCTTGGTCGTCCACAACTTTCTTGTTTAATAAAATGAAGCAGAAAGGAAAGATAGAAGCTTACCCTTCAAACTCATAAAGTTTTACTATTTTGTTCTTAGTTTCTTTAGTTTCAGAATCTGAAATAAAAAAAAATAGACTTTAATTTATGGATAAGAAGAAAGACTTGGAGTGTGCCAACCTAATAAATACAGACAAAATTATCCAGCCTAAAAGAGAAAATAAGAAGTTAATAAGCAGCTGCCAAATTTATACACCAATTAACTTTCAGGTTTCAGATGAGTCTTGGTTCTTCTCAATTGTGTATTGTAAAAGTTAAAAGCAAAGCTTCTCGGGCATAGTTTCTGACTATCTCAGCACTACTGATATTATTGAACAAGTAACCATTTGTTGAGGGTTGGGGTTTGCCTTCTCTGTAGTGGGATGTTTTGCAGTGTCCCTGGCCTTTAACCTCTAGTTGCCACTAGTACTCCCCATTCCACAAGTGTCAGAACCAAAAGTATCTCCAGACATTGACAAATATCCCCAGGGATGAAGGGCAGTGCAAAATGCTTGCCCCCTGCCCCAATGAGAATCACCACTCTAGGGTAATATTAACCTAATTTCCTCATTTTTCAATATTTTGTGAAGACAACCCAAATAGTAAATGTGCTTATTTGATGGAGTTGTAAAGATTAAAAAATTAAAGTGCTAGGGATATTGCATAGCATATAGTAAGTGTGGGGGGGAAATGTGGGATTGTTATTATCATGGGCAGAAAATTATGAATGACAATTGCTCTGAACATTCTTTGAGTGAACATTCTTTGACTGTTGCAACCAATTGGCTATAAAATGGGTTGATATCCCTGTGTTTATATCATTCCCAGGGTTATTATTTATTATACAGATTCCAGTCCTCTTCTCTTTCCAGTAATATTTAGTAGTGATTTTTCCTTTATATACCCGTATTCAGCCAGAAATTACAATGAGAATAAATTGTTTAATTTCATGTATCATTGCAATGGATGCAGTAATTTTATTCTCCCATTTCTAAACCAGAGTAATTGGAAATTTGAATTTAACAAATCAAGAACAAGGCCACACAGTTTGTAGAATTTCACTGCAAGAATAGCTCTGTGATCATGTCAAAAATTACCAAGTTCTTTACTTTGATTTTTCAGAGATTTTTTTTTCAATTTTTGTATTTCTTCAGCTGGTTTATTTGGAGGGTTAGAAAGTACAACATTAGGATGAGATGTGATATGCAGGTGGTGGGTTTGTTGACATCAGTGTGGAACAGTCTCATTAGATTGATAAACCGCCATGTGGAACTCATGGCACAGGTATTTTCCCCATGGTCTTCTTATTGATCAGGGCCAGATGCGTGTTGCGTACAGACTGATGAATTTAAGAACAGATCTAATGACTGCCTAATGTAGCCTTGAAAACAACTTTCAAAAGTCATTAGGCCTGCACAATGATAAGGTTTTACCCTGGAGACATTATTCTGCAGACAAATAGATATCAGGTTGAATTTTCTTTTTTAATTCATTGCAAATCTGCATGCAATTCATGAGCTAGTAAAAGTTTTGTTCCGCTGAAAAGAACTTTGAACCTGACACTAAAAACTCCATTTGAAATATGGTTCTATCACTTTACAGCTGTGACCTGGACAAAGTGACATGATTTCTTAGGCCTCATTTTCTTCCAATGTAGACCAGTGGTTCTCCGGGTGTGGTCCCTGGCTCCCTAACATGAGCATCACCTGGGAATGTGTTAGAAATGCAAATTCTCAGGCCCCATTCCAAGCACGATGTATCAAAACTCTGGGAATATGACCAAGAGATCTGGGATTTAACAAGTCCTTAGGTGATTCTGTTTTATGATAAAGGTTGAGAACGATTCCTTTAGGTCAGCAATCAGCAAGTATTTTCTTTACAGGGCCTTTCATTGGGACGAGAAGCAAAATCTAAGATATTATGTAGCTATTAATATAAAAAAGATATTTTTTCTTGACATCATTTAAAATTATAATAATTAAGAACAGTTTTATTATAGTTGTCTACTAATCAAAAGACTTAGATATTTCTTAGGAAGGATACTATTTTAATGAGTTTGAGTTCAAAATTAATGTTCCCTATAATTAAATCAATTGCGTATATTCATCTGTAAAAATCATTCTTAGCTCATGGCCCTACAAATCAAGTGGCAGGCTGGATTTGGCCTTGAGGTCAGAGTTTGTCACCTCTGATATAGAGAATCTCAAAAGTCTTTGCCATTTCTACCCTTTTATTAGTCTACCTGTATCAATGCTAATGTTTCTTAGCTACCTCTGTTTTTCTCTTTAGGTAACATCGAGAACACAAAGTACAAATCTTGAACCTAGCCCCATTCACCTACACCACCATTACTATGTGTGTATCTTTCAGGAAAATTAAATAATACATGACTAGACAAGTCCAAAATGAGTTCTTAATATTCCTGAACAGAGTTCTTTAGAGTAAAACCAAATGAGTTCTTTATTGCCTCTTGAGATAAAAAGACTATTAAGAGTCAACAGTGCTTCAGAGATTAACTGAAATAAAACATATCAAAGTTATGTGTTCTTCTAAAAAGGATATAAACAGGAATTTAAGATCACAAGAAATTAGCTATTTTCAGATTATAAATAAGACATATTATTCAGATTCTCTTTTATCCACCCATGTGGGAATACTAGATACAAATATCTTTTTATAAATCAAAGTTTCCATCTTAAGTAAAAACAGAGAGAGGGCACAAATTAGTTGAATCAAGTAATTTGCTTTTGCCCAAAGGTAGCCTCTTGTAATTAATTCAATTGACTAGTTTAATTTCTTTATATATTCATTAGGGCATTGATGGGGATATTATCATTCAGTTTAAGCATTGCTTGGGATCTATTTTATCTAATCTCTTAACTGAGAACCACTGCAGTGCCTCTAATTCCTATGCTGTATGCTATGTGGTATTACCCCACACTCTAGTCTAAGCATATTTATTGTGCGTGTTGTGCACTTGTGCACCTGGTCAAGAAGGGAATCAAGATGCTTGGCCATCAGCTATGTAGAGAGGTAAAATATTGATTATCTGCACACAGTGTAAAACCAGAAAAATCTTCCTGTCTGCAGAGGTGGAAAATTAGCTCCTTCCACTTTCTTTTGGCATTTGCTCTGGAAATTGCAGCAAAATTTCCTGAAGCAGGTGTAATGGCAACTTTACATCTTATCTCTGTCACTGATATTTCTCCTTTGTGAAAGTCTCAATTCCTCCAATCTCTGCTACACTGAAATAAAAATTTACTCTTTATTCTTTATTTCTTTTTCATTTTCCAATGATATAAAATATACATACTACAGATTATATCAAGTGCACTAATTTTAAGTGCACCTCTCAATGAATTTTTACATATATCCCTGTGGTAACATCCCCAGATCACAAGAGAGAACATTTCCTATACTCCATTGAGTCAAACCAGAGGTCAACACTCTTCTCCCTTATTTTACCATAGATTAGATGTGTCTATTTCTTAAAATTGTATAGAATAATTTATTAATCCTCTGTGTGTCTTTTTATTTAAAATTATGCCTCCAACTAGATATGTTCTTAACTATAAGACTAGACACAGCCAGTTTGGTATCCAGAATTTATAAACCCAGATCATTCACCTCCCTAGAGAATATGTGAAAACCTACCATCTACATGAATGAATGTAAATGAGTTAGCCAAATATCAATAATGATACACTATTTCTCATCTGTTATCTGTAAAATTGCAATTTTTCATAGGCAGAATTATGTTTATCTATAACTTCATATAAAATACAAATTAAAAAATAAATTGTAGATTTTGCATGTTTCAGTGATAATTGTTAATCTCTGGATTTAAAACCTACCTGGGAGTCCATAATTATAAATTGCTTTACTTTAAGAAAACTTATGTTATTTATCTATTTCACCTCATACTTTGTGAGCCTAATTTTTTAGGAATCAATGATTCACTTTTCCCAGGTAGCTATCATATGTAGTTTGGATTTCCCTTCATGGCATTTTTTTCTTATTTATCACAGTCCTTCTATTTTTGAATCATTTTTTATGCACAATACTAATTTCATACACCATCTCTGGGTTTAAGGATGATATTTTATTATTCTTTTTGTTTGATTTATTTTTTTCTTGGAAAACAACTTTTCCCCATAACCAGTTTCCCCCAACCACACCTTCCTGTTATTTGCCAGTTCCTGACCCTGGCCAGTGGAATTCCTTCCACTCCCTTTCCTCTCTCTCTTCCCACTCCTGCTCATAATTCATACTCTCATCACTGGAGCCCTGATTGTACTGATGATCTAACCCTGATGCCTGGCCCAGCCTCTCCCAGCTGCAATTCATCTACCATATGCTCCCTAAACCTCTGATGGTGTTAGACAAGTCCTCTGTTTAACAACTCAAATCGGCATTCCCCCAACTTCAAGACCCTATGGATTCATTTTAAAGGAAAAAATGAATCCATAGATCACCAATGTTGATGTAAATTATTTTCATTATATTATAAGTAATACTAACATAAGCCTATGTATAAATACATAAACTCAGGTATAAATGCAACATCTTATGTAAATATGAAATCAAATAAATTGTCAAGTAACACTAACAAACTTATGAAACAAGCAATTCCAATGATTCAGATGAATAAAAATAAATTTCCACCCATTATGTGAATATGGTACTAATTGCTACTTTTTGTATATAGACAAGCCTAAGAATTGTGTTGGGAGGGTTTCATTACCTCATGGAATACAGTATTATGGCAGGACTATAAATAATGTCCTGTAATGCGAGATGATGTAATCCTCCCAACATTTTTCTTCGTTCAAAATATTCTAAAATATTTATGTCTTCTTGTTTCTCAATGTCATTTACCTTCCCTAGTTTCAAATGCATCATTTACCTCTTAAATGCACCTGGTTTCTTTCCTCATTAGTTCACTAAAATTAAAGCGGTGTTACCTGATTACCATGCAATGAATGATCAACACACACAAATAAAATAATCTTGCAGTTTGCAGATAGGGGGCTGGCATCCAGATGGCACAGAATATGTTTGCATTATGTTATAGATTATTATTTAAATGAAATCCAAAATGTGATATATCTGAAAATATGTCACAGGCCCTGAGTTTAAACTCATTGACTTAAGTAATCCTATATTGCCTCTGTGTTTGTATCCAAATAATTAAGTAGACTGTTTTATTTAAATGTATTTGTATGTGTGTCTCATTTCATTAATTAGATTTTAATTTTCCTTAAAGGCATAAGCATGGCTAAACCCCTTTGTGCTTTCAGGCTCTGGTTTGAAACTTGTACATATTAATCTTTATAAGTTCTCATTGATTAATTATTGAGTTAAAAATGACTTTCATTGCTTGCTCCACTGTTTTCTGCCTTTTCCTGCAGCCAAACTTGATTCTCTGAATGGCTAACTCTATTTCTTACTGCAAAACCTCCCGACTTTAGAAAAGGCACCACAAACATTCTCACATCCATAACCTTGGTCATAATATTCTTTTCATTTAAAATAACTTCTTCTCTGACTGTGTTACTACATTTTACATTTCTTATCTGAATTCTTTATATCTTCTATTTCTTTGCAGGGACTTTTTTTTCCACCTGTCTCTAGCAGGTTATAAAGTGCTGATTGAAGCATTTTTAGGATGGCTTCTCTAAAACCTTTGTCAGGTAATTCTAACATCTCTGTTATCTTGATATTGGGGTTTGTGTGTGTGTGTGTGTGTGTGTGTGTGTGTGTGTGTGTGTGTGT
>JAAGEH010000012.1:63204258-63250513 GCA_011751065.1 Lasiurus cinereus
TGTGTGTGTGTGTGTGTGTGTGTGTGTGTGTGTGTGTGTGTGTGTGTGTTATTAAAGTTGCATTTTCCTGGTTCTTGGTTTGATGAGTCACTTTCATCTGAAACCCAGACATCTTGGGTGTTAGATGTTCAGAGATCTAGCATCAATTTTGAGCTTCTATTGTTGCTGGCTTTCACTGATATTTCTTGCATGTGAGAGTACCACTCTTTTCCTGGCAGGTGTAGGTAAAGTCACATTCCCTACTTGGCTTGTTGACACTTAAGGGGAGGTACCCCTAATTACTTCTGCCAGGGTTGGGAGTTCTAGCTTCCCATTAGGCCTCCACTGACACCAGGAGAGTGGGGTGTCCTCATTACCACTGGGCTGGCAATGATAGTTCTCCCTCTCCTCAAGGCTTCTTTGATGCTATCCTAGTCAAGCAATGGAGCAGTGGGAGGGGGTGTGAAGGTCCAGACTTCCCCTATGAGCCCCAATGACTTAACACAGTGGACCTCATTACATCTGTTTAATGTATCCTATGCCAAAAATAAGTGTGGTCAATAAAAATTATATATTTAAATCTAATGCTTCGTCTCTTACTTTGTGTATTTTCTTTTCTTCTTCCCAAGGAAGCACATGTTTAAATTAGTACCAAACTATAATAAGAAAGCAAGTAATGATAATTTCTGTGCATTCAGAAATTGATAATTCTTTATTCTTTTTTCTAGTCACTGAATTTTTTTTCCTTTTAAATAAATTGCTAGAAATAGAGAACCTCATTATATCTTTCTGGTATTATAGAAAAATATGGTGAAAAGTAATATGTTTCCAGAATTTAGAATAATATATTACCTCTGAATGAAATATACATTGTCTTTAATACTCATTATCAGCCTGTGTGTGTGTGTGTTTGGATGAAGCACATCCAATTGAGCAACACTGGCAAGGGCTCAGCCTGTGTGTTTTAATGGTAGGAGGTACTTTGTAAGCTCACTTCTATTTCCTTGTCAACTAATAATCTTGTAATGGCAGGTAAAGTCATTACTATAGAACCTTCTAGAATTGGAGGAACCAGAATGTATTGCTTTTTTTTTTTTCCTAAATCAATTGCCAATTTCCTGAGAATTTGTGCTCGGTGAACATGACTGGAATCTGAAAATACAGTTCACTCTCTTAATTATGAATTCTGCCCCCAGTTATTTAGACATATGCAAAAGATATTTCCTTTTCTAAGATTTTTAGATGTGCCATTGGCTTTTTAGACTCTCTATTAGAATAACATTTACCAAATAATTTAAATAAAATCACAATATTATTTTGCATGTAGAAAGCTTATACTTTCATACTTATAAGTGTTTTGTTTTGTTTTTACCATATCAGGCCTTCTAATTCTCTTGAGAAAATTTCAATGATTTATCAACTAGTTTTTTGTTGTTTTTGTTTTTTTGCTATCAGGCTGTTTAATAGCCTACCAACCCCTATCCTATTTTCTATTTACAATGGTGATCCTTGATTTCAAATTCCACTTGTTAAAAATACTCCAGTGGTTTTTAAATACCGAAAGAAAAAATCTCACATCTTTCACATGTCAAACAAAGTCCTTCATGGGTTAACCCAGTCAGTTTTTCAATTCACATAGTCTCTTCCTGGCCTTGTGGGTATAGCTTTGTAAGGCTATAGAAATCTACATCTTTCAAGTACAGGTATTTCATACTTTTAACTGAAGCATCTTTCCCTCTTGCATAACTGGCAATGTTCTGTACATTTTTAAGGCTGATTTAATCATAATTTTCTGTACTAAGGGAAAATTCTGACATTGTTTAGGTGTGAATAACTACCCTCTTGGATGCCTTCTCTGTTCACTCCCTTTTGAATCCCTCCCATCAGATGAGATGAGGTTTCTTAGTTCTACCATAACAAACTGATTTAATATCTCAGTCCATCCCTAAACTATGTAATTTTCAACATGGTACCTTCTCTTAATCTCCCATTTTACTCCTGAATCTAACCCAATTTAGCACATAGATGCATGCTCAATACTTGCATATTTGGGATTTAAATAGAGAGACACAAGCAAAGGCTGAAAGATTCAATTAACCAGGTGGATATTTTCTTTTTCCTAAGAAAACATTTTTTTAATCAGTTAACTTGATATGAAAAAAAAGCATTTCTTTTGGAGGAGAATACTTAACATGTGGGAAGAATTTTTATTGATGTGGGATGTTCAATATTCTAAAAACTTATTTTAAATAAAGTTGCCTCCAATATTGACAAATAAAGAGAAAATTTATTTATTTATATGGAAAGTTGTGCCAATTTTGTCTAGACTGAAAGGACACCAGCTATACATCCCCTTTGTCCTCCATTTCTTTATACTGAAAATGAAATACAAGGCAATTTACCCACCATTGTTTTTAATGAGTCACAGTGTTTGAAGCCTATGAACTGAGTAATCTCATTCATTTATGGTCTTGTCCTGCAGCTCGTGTTTTATATAAGACAGTTTGAAACAAAAAAAAACCAACAACAACAACAGAGCTCTTTAATAAACTTCACTAGCAAGTACAACTGAGCCATTTCAGGAAATAATTACACTTCACAGAAGAGAATAAAAAGCATTAAGTGTAATTTTCCCCAAATAACAAAGAGGTAAATGACAAAAGAAGCATCAATACTAACATAGTGACCAATAAACAAGTACTTATTGGAATCTAAGAGAGTCACTATAGTACAACTCTTTGCAGTTTAGTTTTTGCTTCAAATAAGCCAGGTGTAAGTCAATTATGGTGCATTTTATAAATACATCCTTGTATTTTTCCCCAAAATTACACTATAGCCATAAAGCTGCCAATTCAATGCTTTCTTAAAGGTCACACCAAGGCTAATGACCAAATTCAGGCTGGAACCCATTGTCCAGCTAGTCCCCAACAACCAGGTCCTCAGGTCTGCTTAAGTACCTGCAATCACAACTTCCTGGGCATACTCTCTTCCTCTCCTTTTTTAGCCTCTGTCTTGGTACAGGCCTATGACTTCTTATCTCAACTTTTCAATAGCTTTTTAACTGAATTCTCTTTCTGCCACTGCCATTTACTTAATTCACTAGAAGCCCGATGCACAAAATTTGTGCACAGGGGTGTGTCCCTCAGCCCAGTCTGTACCCTCTCAAACCTGGGACCTTTGAAGGATGTCCAACTGCCCATTTAGGCCCGATCCTACTGGGGTCGGGCCTAAACGGGCAGTTGGACATCCCTCTCACAACACAGGACTATAGGCTCCCAACTACTCACCTGCATGCCTTCCTTATTGCCCCTAACTGCATCTGTCTGCCAGCTGTTCACCTCCTAACCACTCCCCTGCCAGCCTGCTTCCTCCTAACTGCTCTCTTGCCAGCCTGATTGCTCCTAACTACCATCCCCTGTGGGCCTGGTCATTCCTAACTACCCTCCCCTGAAGACCTGGTCCCCCATAACTGCTCTCCCTGCAGGCCTGGGTTCCCCCCAACTGCCCTTCCCTACAGGCCCAGTCGCTCCCAACTTCCTTTTTCTGTTGGCCTGGTCACCCATAACTGCTCTCCCCTGCAGGCTTGATCAACCCCAACTACCCTTCCTTGCAGGCCTGGACTCTGCCAACTGCCCTCCCCTGCTGGCCATCTTGTGGTGGCCATCTTGTGTCCACATGGAGGCAGCCATCTTTGACCACATGGGGGCAGCCATCTTGTGTGTTGGACTGATGGTCAATTTGCATATCACTCTTTCAATAGATAGGATAGAGGCCTGGTGCATGGGTGGGGGCCAGCTGGTTTGCCCTGACGGGTGTCCCAGATCAGGATGGATGTTCCCTTGGGATGTGGGGGGGCCTGGGTGAGGGGCTTGTGGTGGTCTGCAGGCTGGCCACACCCCCCAGTGACCCAAGTGGAGGTCCTGCTATCCAGAATTTATTTACCTTCCACAATTGAAACTTTGTAGCCTGGCCAAAACCAGTTTGGCTCAGTGGATAGAGGATCAGCCTGCGTCCTGAAAGGTCCCAGGTTCGATTCTGGTCAAGGGCATGTACCTTGGTTGTAGGCACATCTCTAGTATGGGGCATGCAGGAGACAGCTGAAAACACGCGGGAAGCTTGGCTTCCTCCATTGCCAGGGAAACAAGCCTCCTGTTCATTCCATGGCTTCTGCCATCTTGGTTGGGTTAATTGGCATACTCATTCCTGATTGGCTGGTGGGCCTGGCTTGTGGGCATAGCAGAGGTACAGTCAATTTGCATGTTTCTCTTTTATTAATGTAAATAAATGCTTATAAGAATTATAGCACAGATCTATCTTTTGTTCCTGCTTAAAACCTTCTTTAACATTAATGTTAAGTAGGTTTTGGTAAATCTTACAGGCTATTGTTAGCCATCTATAAGTTTTCATGTTCTTAATGAAATGTTTATTCATCACAAAAATCACTTGTCAGCATCTATGTTGTAGCAAGTCTAACAGGTATTCATTGCTGTTTTAGAGAGATGTGGCCCCTGCCCTTTGGGACCTTGCATGTTGCACTAGTCTCCTTTGCTGCAGTAATAAATTAGCAAAAACTAAGTGGCTTAAAATAACATAAATTTAGTATCTTACAGTTCTGGAGGCCAGAAGTCCTAAAGCAAAATGTGAGAAGGACTGCCCTTTTTCTGAAGACTCAAAGTAGGCAATTCATTAATTGCTTTGCTTTCCAGCTTCTAGGGCCCACCAGCATTCTTAGCCTTTTTGTTCCATCTCCATGTAAAGTAATATATTCACAGGTTCTGGGGATTAGGACACAGACATATTTTGGGGAGGAGGGACAATTGTTGTATATACCGCACTTGCCTAACAGAATGGGCAGATATTTCATGATATTTTAAAATTATTCTTACTGTTCTGTATTTTCCAAAGTTTTTCATACTAATATATAATACTACTTCTAGTTATGGAAAAAAGTTTGGATTGTGAAAGTCATACCCTATCCACTTATTAGGTAAAACCCAAAGTCTTTATCATGATATAACAGAGCCAGGCCGACCTGTCAACATCCCCTCTTCTTGGCTTCAGTCCTCTGTCTCTTCCCCACATGCATTGGATTGAGGTTATAGTAGGGATACTCACTATTCCCTTAACAGACTCTTCTTTTTCATAAGTCTCTGCTTCTTACTTAAAAACTGGGAAAGTTTTACCCCAATCTTTTCATGTAAATGTCTTACTCAAATGTTATTCTTTTGTTGGCTCTTCCCTGATACTCTAATAAGGTATTTTCTGTCTCTTTTGTGTTTCCAAAGCACAAAATCTACTTCCCTGGAACTTTACCGAATTATTTATACCCTAGCTCAGCCTCCACATGCCCTCAGGACAGGGATTAGATCCTTTGATTTTCTGTATACCCAGCATTTATTAGAGAGTTTAGCACCACCGATGAATAAAATTCAACATGTGAGTGACTACATTAAATAATGTTTCTTTGGGGCTGGTATACTCCAAAATATGCCTACCAATGTATCCTTGAGGCTACAAGATGTGGCAAATTTATTGAACTATTAGGATGTTTAAATTATTTTCAGGGGAACGAAGCAGTGCCCCAAGGTTATAACTCAATACTGAAAGTACAGACTTTCCTGACATTTTGTTAAGGTAAATGTGTACAAATGTAAAAAAGGAAAAAAAAAAGTATTCACAAATGTTTTGTTCAAATAATGTGCCTTATTTTTAATAAAGTGATCTTTTTACATGGCTTTTCATGATATGTTATATATTGTATATATTTTATAAAGACTTTTCAGATTATAGCTCAGGGTTGGTTTTATAAGGTGTAGATTTCTAGATAGGAATTAGTCCTTAGAGGTGCCTGTTTTCTAAGGAGTGCTATGGCTTGACCTGTACATTGTTTGCTCCCTGCCTAATGTCCACCAGATTTAGAATAATAATTCTTAAAAGTCATTTCAAGTTGGGTCTTAATTAAGATTAAATATTAAATTAAATTGACTGGCTTGCATTATGGACTGAATGACATATTATTTATGAAACAGATAACATGTACTTAATTCCAATGACATTAACTCTAAAACACATATTCTCCTAATATTAGTTTCAATCCCACCTCACTAAGAAAGTGGTGAATCTGGATGGTCTGGGGAAGGAATCATGGCTATTATGATCTCATTCACATTCTCAAACTTTATTTCATTATCTTGAGTTTTGCCACTGAGCCTTCTCTGTATCCTATGTTGGTAAATTTAAGTGAGCTCATCATATCAGACTTGTATTTTCATATTAAGTGTAACAAGTTCTTTTCTCTATCTGCACTCAATCAAATGACAGAGAATAAAATGTCATCAATAATTTAGAAAGCAACTCAATCCTCAATAATTATTTGCCTTTGTGTGCAACTATGAAATACTAAAACAGAAGTGTAACTCACCTCTGCGTTATTCCTTATAATGCTTATTGTGTGTGTGTGTGTGTCTTTGCATTCAACCCCTTCTCTCTCTCCTCCCGCTTACCCCCGCACTCTCCCTCTTTCTAAACTTCAAAGCTAGTAGGAATTACATAGACTAGCCTGATAATTTAGTTGGAAGAAAGCAACTACCAATTTGAGTACCATCTGGAGAACAATAAAACATTGACTCCACATTTTCCCCTGGTTACATGAGCAGCTATCCTTCCTCCTAGAGTAGCAACAGCTATGCCTTTTACTATAAAAAGTATACAAAAGAATACAAGTTTAAAACATTAATTATCACTTGACCCAGAAGTAATTGCTCTGTAACAGATGATTCAGACCAACTAAATTTGTAATAACAAATTTATAAGCCAGATAGCCTATTTATTTATATTATTTAGAAATATTGATGCCAATTATTTCAGAACATTCTCATATGACAATAAATGATTTTACTTGCAGAAGATAGCCTTTTTCACACTAATTTTATAATAAAGAAATTGCCTGTGGAAAGTTAAGTCAGTGAACAAAGTTAAGCCATCTTTTTATATCACCAAGCTACAAAATTTGCATCTCTATTAAAGATGTGTTTACTAAGTAGACCATTATGTTATAGTCTATTTACTGTAAATTTCCTTTACTTTTCCTGTTTTG
Source organism: Lasiurus cinereus (assembly GCA_011751065.1). Taxonomy (NCBI): domain Eukaryota; kingdom Metazoa; phylum Chordata; class Mammalia; order Chiroptera; family Vespertilionidae; genus Lasiurus; species Lasiurus cinereus. Next base: position 63,211,334 of record JAAGEH010000012.1, read on the forward strand.
GAAGCTATTTACTAAATATTTTCTTTTAAATTGACCTGTCCAGAATCCTGTGTGATTTAAGACTTTAAATATTTATCATTTATCACTATATTATCTTAGTTCATAGTTTATTTTATTTTTCATTGTACGTCAATTCACTCTACTACATAAATCTCATCAAAGAGCTCTCACCTTGTAATTATTTCTTGTTTGTTTAGGAAGTTTTATCAATAGACAGTTCATAAACCTCTGTGTCAATGATTTGCTCATTAGCTTCAAGAGCAGGAAGAACATTTTTTTCTAAAAATATCACCATAATCTTGAATTCAGACCTTAGTCTAGAATCTAGACCTGAGATTACATACTCTTAAAAGATCTACATCTTCCGCCGAAACCGGTTTGGCTCAGTGGATAGAGCATCGGCCTGGGGACTGAAGGGTTCCAGGTTTGATTCCGGTCAAGGGCATGTATCCTGGTTACAGGCACATCCCCAGAAAGGGGTGTGCAGGAGGCGGCTGATTGATGTCTCTCTCTCATCGATGTTTCTACCTCTCTATCCTTCTCCCTTCCTCTCTGTAAAAAATAAATAAAATATAAAAAGAAAAAGATCTACATCTTCCTTCTACAGAGCATATTTTGTTAGAATACTATAATTGCCTTTAAATAATAACAACAGATCACCAGCAAGATAATAATAAACAGAAAACACTATGAAATATATCATCTTAGAATGTCAGATATTTAATCAAGCTAAAAATGATTTTTTCTTTCATTCAACAGCAAATATTTATTTATTTATGATGGCCATTTTCCAGATTACTCATTTATTCAATAGATTTTTATTACATATTAGATGCCCAGCACATGAAATTTGTGCATGATTACAGTCCCTAGGCCCGGCTTGCCATCAAGGCCATCTTCCCCAGCTCCCTGCAGCTGGCCCTACCCCCTACCACCATCCACCCCCAGTTCCCAGTTCACCATCAGTGATAAGTGCCTGACTGCTGGGGCTTCAAAGAGACCAAGTGGTCAGCTGTTCCTGCCTGCTAGCCAGCCCTGCCCTCACTGCAGGTGGCCATCAGGCAATCAGAGCCTGCCAGCTGGGGAAAGGGACCAAGAGGAGGTCAGTGCACCTCATAGTGACTGGTCCAGTGATCGTTCTGGTTGTTCTGCCAGTAGGGTCAATTTGTATATTATCATTTTATTATATAGGATTATTACAGACAACATATTTTGAGGTTAGAGATAAATTATGCTAGTTTTGAAAGTGGACTATATCTTTTATCAATAACATTTTTTAAAAAATATATTTTATTGATTTTTTTTTCAGAGAGGAAGGGAGAAGGATAGAGAGTTAGAAACATCGATGAGAGACTGATCAGCCACCTCCTGCACGCCCCCTGTTGGGGATGTGCCCACAACCAAGATACATGCCCTTGACCGGAATCGAACCTGGGACCCTTCAGTCCACAGACTGACGCTCTATCCACTGAGCCAAACCGGTTCTGGCTAGACAATATCTTTTAAATGAAAACAATTTTATCTAAAAAAATCTTGGGATGTACGTAATATGGCATATGCTGTCTACAAAATTCCATAACTTCAACACTTGCTGGCATTCTAATATTTGATGAAACTGAGCAGAAAGAAATTAGAAAATTTAAAGTGTACTCTTTTAATTCTTATTTTTAAAGAATTTCATTTCAAGAATGATTCAGTTTCTCCATTCACTGGGTTCTGAGCCTACAGTGATATTTGGGATCTTTGGTATGTGCTATTACCGATCCTGGGCTGCAGATGAGGGTAGATGTGAATGTAGACGAGGATAAGAAAGGGACGGAGGAAAAGCAAAATGAAAAAATTTTATACACAATGGTTTCTTCTCTAAAGGCAGTGATGTGTGCATATATATTCAAAACACACATCTTTGTGAATATATATATATATCATTTCTAAAATTCACAAATACTGATTACTAAACAATTTTATTCTGTGTAATATTTTGTTTGTTTTTAAAATTAGAATCAGATAGTATAACAGTTTATAAATTATAAAATTAAAACTTTTCTAAATATCTGATACCATTTCCTAAACACTTTAAATTTCTTCATGAATAAAATGTGCATACTTTGTGGCACCAAATCCATTCAGGAATCTGAATGGTATGTGCACAAATATCATGTATACTCAGAAGAGTCTAGTTTTTTATTTATTTCTATTAGAGAATTGTTTAGCAGAACTCAAGATGGTGTAGCTTGTCTACTTCCAAACATCTGTTTCCAGTTCTTATGCATAAGTCAGAAAAACTCCAACAGAGTGTTTGACGGACCCATTTGTAAAGTTAACATTGAGAGGAGCATTTCTATTGCAATTTCTTAGGCACTATGTCAAATATTATCAATGAATGCAAATGAAAATATGTAAAGTAAATAAAGTCAAGCTTGCATTATTGAAAACCTCACCCAAATGTTTGTTTTAATGGCAAATTCCCATGAACATTTAAAAATATTTGCAACAGATTGTGCACTGTGACTAATAGGCAAAGAGAGTAAAGCTACACATTACTAGCTGCTGCCAGCCAAGGATCAACTAGAAACTCAGATTGAGCAGCTGTGAAGCTACAGAGAAAGTTAATTGCCAAAATAATTACAAATAATTCACACAAAATATTAATTCCACACAATTTTCAGGGTTAATAATATTATGGAGTTTAATATAGTGTGAAAGGCATTCTGGCCCATTGGCCTATGAGTGAATAAGTGGATAAAAGAAGGAAGGATGGAAAGGAGGGAGGGAGGAAATCACACATTTACCATCACCATTGTCTCCCTCTCATGATTCTGAACTGGTTGCTTTTTCACACTTCTTGCTTTTTTCCTTGCAGCCTTTCACAAATTTTGTTGACTTGCTGCCCTGTGTCTTGGATATATAGTAATATAGAAAGTAGAATTATCCATGCCCTATGGTACTTCTACTCCACAATAAAAATGTGCATAACAAACAGGGTAATTCAGATCATGACAAGTTATGAGAAGAAAATAGAATATGATAAGAATGAGGAATAGGGTAAATGGCATATCAGTGGGAGAAGGACTCTCTGAATAAGGAAATTTGAACTGAATCTTAAAGAACATGAAAGGAGAAATCATTTTTGACATTAGAAATGAGGATAAGCTGAAACTGGTTTGGCTCAATGGATAGAGTGTCAGCCTGTGGACTGAAAGGTCCCAAGTTCGATTCTGGTCAAGGGCATGTATAATGGTTGTGGGAACATCCTCAGTAGGGAGCATGCAAGAGGCGGCTGATTGATGTCTCTCTCTCATCGATGTTTCTAACTCTCTATCCCTCTTCCTTCCTCTCTGTGAAAAATCAACAAAATATATTAAAAAAAGAAAGAAAGAAAGAAATGAGGATAATTGTGAGTTGAGAGAGCATCATGTTCAAAGACTATAAGGAGGTCAACCAGGTTTATCACAATAAAATCTATATATTTAAAAGCTTATGACCATTACTACTGGATGACCAGACAACAAGCCAGTAGCTATAATGTACACTGACAACCAGGGGGCAAACACTCGATGCAGGAGCTGACCCCTGGCAGTCAGTATGCTCCCACAGCCAACCTCCTGTGGCAGACCAATCTCCTGTGGTCCCTCCCCCCAGCCGGCTGGCCCCAGTCAGTCCCAATCACTGGCCAGGCTGAGGGACCCCACCTGTGCACGAATTCATTCACCAGGCCTCTAGTACCAAATAATAACCTAATTTTTATTTCACTTTTCATGAAGGTATTTAGATCTTATTATCTCTGTCTGTGACTAAAGACTGGTTTGTTTCTTGTTACTATACCCAAAATCTAAGATATTAAAGGTACTTCTGAGCTGCAGACATTTATATAGCAATAAGATATTATGGACTTTATATTATAAATAGCTAAAGCTCTGGCTTACTTTTGAAAAGAGATTCTCTTCTCTAACTTATAACTCATGATTTTAGAGATGAAATCAGGTACCCCATTTACCTATGCTTTTATTTTCCAGCAAAGGATGGATAATATATAATTACTCATGCACAATGAAAAGAAATTAATCAGAGAGAAACCAAGATGGCGGCATAGGTGAACACTTAAACTGCTGCCTCCCACAACAATTTCAACACCTAAATTGCTGCCTCCCACTACACCTAAAAGATAATACAGACATCATCCAGAACCACAGGAAAGCTTGCTGAGTGGAAATTCTACAACTAGAAGGAAAGAGAGGGGCACAGGGCAACTCAGAGTAGCTGCAAAAAGCTGAGGTAGGGAAATACACACGTGGAGAGGACAAGCAGTGAAGTGCCTGGCTGGTTTCCTCTAGCAGAAAGGAGACAGAAATTCCTGACGCATTGAACACAAGATCTGACTGCACTGAACCCCAGCTCCAGGCAAGACTCATATGGGGGGAGTCTGGATTACCATGAAAAGGGAGGAATGCTTGGAAACTTAGGGGAACCATGAAAAGGTAGAGGTCTGGAGGTGTGCTCACCACTGAACGCAGAGAGGACTAACTGCTGATTGTGCCACTGGCTTTCTCTAGCTGGAGGGAGGCAAAACCTCTGAACTGCACTGAAATCTATTTCTAACTGCACTGAACCCCAGTTTAGGCGAGTCCCTGGAGACCCAGACTCATACAGGTCCTCAGAGTGCATGGGAACCAGAAAGGTAGAAGTCTGGAGGCACGCATGTGCTCACACAGAGGGCTGCAGCTGAGATCCAGGGCTGTGAAGGGCAGGGCTGTTTGGAAGCCAGGGCTGTCTCTGCTCAGCCCTGAGACTTCACCCCATCCAGGATGAACATAGAGGCTTTTGCAATTTTGCAAGTCTTGTATCATTAGGCTGACTACAGCACAGAAGTTTTCCCAGTGTAGCGTAAATGCAGAGACAAAGGAATAGATCACAAACAAAAGAAATGGAGGAAAACAAATGACTGGATATAGAATTCAAAACCACAGTTATAAGGTTTTTCAAGAATTTCCTAGAAAAGATGGATAAATTTAGTGAGACCCAAGAGTAGATGAAAAAGGACCAACTAGAAATTAAACATAAAAAATATTATACAGAGACCTATCAGCAGACTAGAAGAATGCAAGAATCAAGTCAAAGAATTGAAATACAAAGAAGCAGAAAACACTCCACTGGAAAGCAAAAAGAAAAATCAGCAAGTGAAAAACAGTTAATTACCTACTAGGGAGTAGCCATACGATTGTCAGCTGATTTCTCAACAGAAATTATGCAGGCCAGACAGGAGTGGCAAGAAATAGTCAAAGTAATGAATAGCAAGAACCTACAACCAAGATTGCTCTACCCAGCAAAGCTATCATTCAGAATTGAAGGGCAGATAAACAGCTTCACAGATTTAAAAAAAAAAAAAAAAAAGCTAAAGGAGTTCATCAATACCGAACCAGTATTATATTAAATGCTGAAAGGTACTCTTTAAGAAGAGGAAGAATAAGAAAAAGGTAAAGATAAAAATTATGAACAACAATTACATATCTATCAACAAGTGAATCTAAAAATCAAGTGAATTAAAAATTTGACCAACAGAATAAACTGGTGAATATAATAGAATCAGGGGCATAGAAAGGGAGTGGACTGACAATTCTCAGGGGGAAAGGGGTGAAAGGGAGGTTCAAGGAAAGACTGATAAAATTCATACACATATGAATGAGGACATTGTGGGGGGAGGTAAGGGAAGGGAGGGGTGGGAGCTGGGTGGAGGGGCGCTATGGGAGAAAAAAAGAGGAACAAATGTAATAATCTGAACAATAAAGATTTATTTTAAAAAGAAAGAAAAAAAATAAATTAATCAGAGGAAATATTTTAAAGGCCAGGGAGGAACCCTGTGAGGTTGCCCTACTAGGGAGGAAACTTGGGAGGGCTCCAGAGCATGTCTGGCCTGTCTCACTCAGTCCCGATCAGCTGGACCCCAGCAGCAAACTAACCTATGGGAGCCTCTGTCCCATGGTGGTCAGAGCATGTCATAGTGACTGGTTGAATGGTCAAATGAATGGTCAGTTACTTAGCATATTAGGCTTTTATTATATACTATAGTACTGAGTTACTCTCAAGCTATTTGCTTAGAGAGTAATCCAGTACTATAAAAAATTTTATGAAACCAAATGATCAATAAACTTCAATATTGAACTTATGCCATACTAATAGTCCATATATTGTCATTTTAAATATTAGCTACCAAACATTTCTACTGTTTAATCATTATACTCTAAAAGAGCTCATGCTGTTTTTACCTTCCTGATTTTTCTTTTGAAAAGAATGACCTTTCTTCCATTTTCCAGCTGGTAAAGTCCAAAGAATGTTTCAGAGATTATCTGCTCCATATACTTGGTATAATTTCTTATGGCAGAGTAGTTTTTTTTTAAGTAATATAGAATTTGGGACAAAACTACAACTAAACTCATCTTACCTAAAAGCTAGGCATTGCACAGGAATGCTTCATGGGGAATATCAGCCAATTCAACAACAAAGAATTATTGACAATTTGGTTTCAAATATTTGGGCCATTCATTAACAGTGAGTATCCTTCAGGCAAAAGAAAATCAGTCAAACAAATAGGTTGATTTATACTTAGAAAAAGAACTAATGAATGTCACCATAATTTTTAGTGAATGAATCAGCTCTGCTGTAATTATAATTAGTGGCATGTCCTGTTCTCAGTCTCTTAATGATCATCTGTTATATGATAATTTCAAAGTTTATTTTAAAAAGTTGTCCTGCCTCTAGAGTGGTAAATTTAGCTATGATGAAAATTGCCAAAGAAAGTGTGACTAATTATTAAACTCACAGATGTTGCCAGAAGATTTATTGCATTTACATCTCTTTTTTCTCTCACAATTTTAATTAATGGATTGATAGTATCAGTCTATCTAAAAGGTCACTTCATGTGTGACATTCTTTTGGTAATCTTTCTATCACTATTATGACAAGAGCAAATGTCCGCTCTTGTGTAGTTACTTTTGAAAACATTTAGGAAATGCCAAGCTGTTGTAGTTCTTCTAGTCATGAAATGTAGCAAGAAGCTGGGGATTATTTTTATCTACCTTCAGCAATGGATCAACAGATGATGATGATGCTTTCACAAGTCAAATTTAACCATGAAAAACTCACCAGTGCTCTCAATCTATATCAGGTTAGCTTTGGTGTTGAGAGTTAATCACTTTCTAGGAACATATATTCTTACAGGCAATAAGCACAAACAAGTATCTAAATATTAAGCATGTAACTGAAATTGTTATAGACTACATTCATTATGTATATATTTGATGCCTGATTATCCTCTGTCTTCCAATCCGAAAATGAGTGGCGCTAACCTTCACAAAATAAAGCCTTTCTCATCACCTGTATATAGTTATACAATGGGGCATAGAGGAATGGGAACTATCCACCAGTTTTCCATATTCCTCTCTCCAAGTTGTAGAGCTAGCTCTTGTGTTTGAAGCATTTCCTTTCTACAGAAGAAGGTAGCTGAGAAAACTCATCTTCCTAAATCATGAAACCACAAACATTGCTAAAAGAAATAAAATAGCTCATGTCACATCTATGGAGTTGAAATTATCATGGCGGGGTAAAACCATTAACTGCGGTTCTCCATGAAATATACACTCAATTTGGGGATTCATCATGTAGTGGTTTGGTTTGTTTGTTGAAAGCCACGTGAAGTGATCTTTCCATCATTTATGTGTTTAATCCATTAAGAGGTGACATATGCATATGGTGGTAAAATTTAGTGGCCAAGAGCATAGACCCAGGAGACAGACTGTCTCTATGCAAACCCCAACCTGCAATTTACTAGATAACACTTTGTGCACTAACAATCTCCATGCCTCAGTCTCCTCATCTGTAAAATGAGGCTAGTAAGTACCTGCTTGATAGTGTTTTGTGTGGATGAAATGAAATCGCATATATTAAGTGCATGTACTGAATCTGGCACATGAGAAATTCTGTGTAAGGGTGAACTTCCACTGCTATTATTGCATGTATTTCTTAAGTCTCAATTACTCAAAAAATCAGCCCTTCTCAAAATATGGATAGTAAATACTCCCCAGTGATGGATGCTAATAACACTAAACTGGGGTATAGATTGGAACTTGGTAGTGCTGATGCCAAATGTTAATTAATTTGAAAAGTTAATCTACAATGAGTATACAAAAGGTTCATACAAATAAATCCTGGTTATTTCCAGGAAGAAAATTGTAATCCCATGGTGGAAAGAAGTATACTGGACTTTAATAAAATGTAGGCTATAGAATATGCTGATAAAAGGCAGGAGCATAATTTATTTCCAGAGGCTGTGAAAGGGTTTTATTGGGACAAAATATTTGGACTAATATTTGAGAGAATATGCATGATTTCAACAGGTGGGTATGATTGGATAATGTAGTTTGCTGTGGCTAAGTAGTCAGAGATGAATAAGAGGAGACAGACAAGTAGATTAAGTTTTGATTGAGAATTATGAGAATCTTCAAGTCTCACTAAGGAAACTGACATATCTTCAGATAAGAAAACCAGTGAAAGTGTTTAAACATATCAGAAATAAAATTGGATTTGATTGTTAGAAATATAATGCTGGCAGCAGTATAAAGAATATACAAGGGACTGTTGGTAAACTACGTATTTCAGTAAAATGGTGCTTTGAATTCATGCTCTGAACTTCCACATTCACCACAAATACAGCACAAAAATTATAAAATAAAATAAATAAGTGCCAGATGTAGCCACACTTAAACCCAAAGTAATACTCTCTGGATCAGATATGGAACCAAAACCCAGAGTGGTGATAATGGTGGCATTAAGCTCTACCCCACCAGCATGTAGATCTAAAAGCAAGAAGAGTTGCTTGTAGGGTAATGAGGAAATGAGGACCCAGACTCTGCAGCAGAGGGGCGGCCTGCAGACCTCACTGAGAACAGATGCCCCACTAACTGGAACTTCAGCTTCTACACAGAAAGCGCTGAAGCAAGCATGAAAAACATGTGGACTGAACTTGGTCTAAAATAATCTCTCTTTGACCAACTTCATGCAGAAGGAGGAACCACAGTAAACAATTTGAAACCTATTATTGGACTGAAAGCAGAGGGAATATAGAAGTCGAGATAAGACCCCCAAAAGAATACTCTCAATTGTAGAAGAAAAAATGAGCAGCAAAAAATGAATTCACTGACAACACTGGAAGATGACAGAGGAATCACAAACTGTCTTTCAAATAAGAAAAGTATAATCCCAAAGTTTAAAATTAACAGCACCGGTTGTTATAAAAAAGAATGACAAATTGTGGAACAAAATTTCCCTCCGAAAACAAGAGAATAAAAATTGTGATGATTGGGGGCCATAGTCCCCACCTGGCCGCTGTAGCGTCTGCCTGGCAGCTCCTCGCCCCGCCCCCCATGGCTTGGGATGACGCTTCTCCAATATCAGCTCCTGGGAGCAGCTGGGTGTAGGCCAGCACCTTTACAGCCCTCCTGCCATCACCATGCCGGCTGAGGGGGGCAGCCTGGAGTGCCTTTGCAGCCCGAGCACAGGCTCAGGGACCTCACGCCCTGCAGTCCTTCCAGGTGGGGGACTTGCTCTTCTCCTGCCTGCCTACCGATCAATGAGCGGGGCAACCACTGCCCACTGCGAGCACTGCTTCACTAGGCAAGAAGGATTGTCCAAATGTGGAAGATGCAAGCAGGCGTTTTACTGTAATGCGGAATGTCAGAAAGAAGACTGGCCCATGCACAGCTGGAACGTTCTCCCATGGTTGTTTTGGGGGAAAACTGGAACCCCTCTGAGACCATAAGGCTCACTGCCAGGATTCTGGCCAAACCAAAAAGCCACCCGGACAGAACACCTTCAGAGAAACTGTTCACCGTGAAGGAGTTTGACTCACATCTGGACAAACTGGACAACGAGAAGGATTTGACTCATAGTGACATTTCTGCTCTCCATCCCTTTTACTCCTAGCACCTCGAGGTCCCTGGCAACGAGAGCCTGGTAGCGCTCTTTGCACAGGTTAACTGCAAGGGCTTCACGATTGAGGATGAAGAACTGTTTCATTTGGGATCCGCACTATTTCCCGGTGCTGCCTTGATGGATCACGGTTGTTTCCCTGATGTCATTGTGACCTACAAGGGGGCCCCTGGTGGAAGTCAGAGCTGTATAGGAAATCAGCCTAGGAACAAGGTTTTTACCAGCTACATTGACCTCCTGTATCCCACAGAAGACACATATGACTGGTTACAAAATTCTTACTTCTTTACCTGCGAGTGCCAGGAGTGCACCACCAGAGACAAGGATAAGGCCAAGGTGGCAATCCAGAAGCACAACAACGACCCCCACTCCCTATTCCTACCCCCCACCCCCAAGGCAGAGGCGCCCAACATCATCCAGGATTTCCAGAGGGCCAGGCACTACAAGTACCCTAGCGAGCTGCGAGCTTAGCCAGGAGATGAGCTCCATCCATCTTTGAGGACAACAACGTGTATATGCTACACAGGATGCACCAAGTCATGGGCATCTGCTTGTACATACAGGACTGGGAAGGAGCTCTGCGATTCGGACAGAAAATCATTAAGCCCTACAGCAAGCACTTCCCACTCTACTCCCTCACTGTCGCCTCCATGTGGCTGAAGCTGGGAAGACTGTACATGGGCCTGGAGAACAGAGCTGCTGGAGAGAAAGCCCTGCGGAAGGCCATGGCGATCATGGAAGTAGCTCATGGCAAAGATCAGCTGTACATTGCTGAGATCAAACAGGAAATTGAAAGCCACTGAACTGATGTCAATGTGGCAGTTTTTATTTAAGTACTCATGCAGAAACCTTCAAGGATTTGTATATTTCAAATATGATAACTCACGCCTGCATTTCTGTAAAATCATTGCCATGAAAACACTATGTGCATTTAAACCTTACACATGGCTTACTTGGAATTAGTATTCATTTTAACCTTAAGATCACAGTCATTTTTTAATGCTTTTCCCCTAAGGGATGATGGCATGATTTCATGTATGATACTCCGGACAAGTTGAGTTTTGAAAAAATGTGATTATTTTTTTCCTTTACACCTATTATTATGAAGTGAAAACACTTGAATGATGAAAGAGAATAAAATAGGGAATAGTATTTGAAAAAAAAAAACGTGATGATTAAAGTAAAAAAAAAATTTGATGTATCTTATATAATAAAAGCCTATGTGTCATCGTGTGATGTCGCAAGATGGCCACTGTGATGTAGTCACAAGATGGCCACCACAAGATGGCTGCCACAAGATGGCTGGCAGGACAGTTGTGGGTGATCAGTTGGCAGGGGAGAGTAGTTGGGGGTGAATAGGCCAGCAGGTAATGACAATTGTGGGTGATCAGACTGGCAAGGGAGAGCAGTTGGGTGTGACCAGGCCTGAAGGGAAGTGCAGTTAGGGGTGACCTGGCTGGCAGGGGAGGGCAGTTAGAGGAAACCAGGCTGGCAGGGGAGGGCAGTTGGGGGTGAGATCAAACCTGCAGGGGAGGGCATCTGGGGGTAAGACCAGGCCATCAGGGTAGGGCAGTTGGGCATGATCAGGCTGGCAAGGGAGCAGTTAGGTATTAATCAGGCTGTCAGGGGAGGTGTCACTCAGGCTGGCCGGGGAGTGGTTAGGGGTCAATCAGGCTGGCAGGCAGGTGAGTACTTAGGAGCCAGCAGTCCTAGACTGTGAGAGGGAAGTCTGACTGCTGGTCATTCGGATTGGCAGTTGGATATCCCCCAATGGGTCCTAGATTGGAGAGGGTACAGGCTGGGCTGAGGGACAACCTCCTGTGCACAAATTTCATGCACCATGCCTCTAGTATAATTATATTTTCTTTAAATCAGTTAAAGAGAAAACAATCTATAATAATGAAAGCATAATATGCTAATTAGACAAAACATTCTTCCAAATGTGTTTCTGGACAAACTTCTGGAAGAAGCCACGGCTGTGAGGTAAGCCCGGGTACATGGTGCCTGCCAGTAGCTGGAGGGAAGCCCAGGTCTCAGGAGCCAGAGAGAAGCCCAGGTCGTGGGTGCAAGAGGGAAGCCAATGCCTGCAGCCAGGGAAAGGAAAGCTTACTCTTGCATGAATTTTGTGCATCAGGCCTCTACTAATTTATAAAATAATGAGAAATTCATTTGTGATACAGAAAAAAAATGTAATGAAACAAAAAAAAATTTTAACTGAAAGAAAAATGTAAAACACAGAACAGGTTAGAGTCACTGCAATGTGTAAAATAGGCATCCCATATAAAATTGAATAATAGAAAAATATATTTTAAGTAAGAATAGAAAATTGAAATAAGGTTTTTAGATTGAAAGTGTGTATCTAGTGCTAACTAGTATGAAAAATAAACCTCTATCTTGATATTACATTTAAATGTAAAACACTAAAAATTAAATGGAGGAAGAGATGAAAGAAGTGACTACTGAAAACATGTAATAATTTTGAACTTTTATGCACCTAAAAACATAAATGTTGTTATGTTGTTTTTTCAATCATGAGAAATTACAAGGAAAAGTAAAGACATATCAATACATCTAAGATAATGATAAAATATATGGAAGGAAAGATCAGCAAGGATACAGACAATATGAAGTTAAAAACAACAAATGATCTAATATTAATATAGAAATTTAAATTCCATGATTACAGAATGTACTTTTTAAAAGCATACATGGCATCTTCACAAAAATTGGCCATGTATTAAATGGAAAAGAAATATCAATACATTTCAGAAATGGTTTTTAAAAGACCACACTTTTTTCAATGGTGAGATAGACCTTTTCTTAAGTTTTATATCTTGGTTTCTGATTAGAGCATCAAAATACCGAAGCTAATAAAAACAGAAATAAGTATCCATTTACCCCTTAGGTAAAACCTTTTTCTTAAAAAAACAAAAACAAAAACAAAAACACAACATAGTTGTAACACAAACAATTGCAACCTTATATAGAATTTATGATCAACTTCAAATATGAATACATTCTTTGTTTTGCACTTTTGATTCAATCCCAATTAACCTGTTTTTCAGTTCATTTCCTTAAGTTTAAAATACGGAGGTTTAATTACATATCTGTAAGGACCACTTCCAGTTCAATTACTGCATGATGATATGTCTTTTAACCTTCCAACTGCTATATTTTCTGTGTTTCTTATACAAATAATTTGCCTTCTTTAGATGGTACAAAAAGAAAATAGCTTTGGGGAATCAGATAATCCTGACCTTGAGTCTTATTTTGCCACTACCTAATTATATAACTTTATATAAGCTATTTTGTGCTCAGTTATTCCATTTTTGACATGAAGGCAAAAATAAAATCTACCTCAATTTTCAATGATGTGAAAATGTTTGGAAGGTTCATTCAGTCTTTCAAATAAAATTTTAAAGCATCTCCTAAGGGCTAGGCATTAAATGTGATAGACAAGACTATGGAATGTATAGTAAGTATTAATTCCTTTCCTCTTCACTCTTCACATTTCTCCCCATTTCTCTTAATTGCATTTTTTATTAATTAATTTTTAGAGATAGAGCAAGGAACATTGATTTGTTATTCCACTTATTTATTCATTCGTTGGGAGATTCTGGTATGTACCCTAAGCAGGGATGGGACCTGTAAATTTGCCATATACGGACAACACTAACCTCTCTCTCTCAGTAACTCTCAGTAGTAAGTCTTTGCCCAAGCACTAGACTATTATTCATCATCACAGCCATGCTGTTTTATGTGTTACACTGGGCATGATGAAGTCCTCAACAGGAAACTGGAGACCTAAGGCCTAAAAATACTATGGTAGCCAATCAAATTCCAATATCAGACATAGTTTATGGATGTTTGTTATGGATGTTTGTGAGCTTCACAAGTGAAAGATAATCAGCATTTATAGGATAAAACAATCAACACAGAAGTCACAATCCCTCCTTTTTTTTTATACTTTATACCAAATTGAACCTGGCAGAATGCAATGCCTTTGGGTTTCCAAACCAGCTTTGAATCATTTATGTTTTCCATGCTGGAAAATTAAATATTCTCTATATTGAAGATTTTTAAAATATTTGGGAAATAAATAATTTACAGTTTGCCTTGTTGTAATGGTAACCTATTACTATAAAAAGCAAATTTACTTCTCAGGATATGAAATTTTGAGGCATTTAGACAAGAAAATTATTTCATCTGTTTGCGGGTTTTCCATATCTGTTTTTAATTTAATCTTTATATTTTACACATGATATGAAGTATGATTCTCTTGCTACTATTTTTAATCTTTACAAAGTAAAACCATGTTTAGATTAGGCTGCAGAAAATTTTCATTTTCACACATTGAAATTTTTTTAAAATTTAAGATCAGCCCATTAAACAAGCTCAAAAATAAACATTTAGAAATTAAAGACATTAATTTAATTATAAAAATACACATTGCTACAAAAACTATAAAAGTAGCCTTATGATTTATATCTATTAATTGTTCTAAATGAACTCCAGTATTGAAATATGTAATGTCCTAGATCCCACCCATTTTCTTTGCTTTGTGTCCAAAAAAAGATTGTATAAAAGTCATCAGAAACAGTTAATTTAGAAAGATCTTCAGAAAGATGCCCTTTTCTTTAGCAGTCTGTTTCAGTACTTAGCAAGTCTCATTATCAGACTTTCATTTTTTTCTTTTAGTGAAATAAAATTCCCTGTAGCTTATCTCCCTGTTTCCAGCAAAATGATAATCTATAGAGTTTGACAATTACATAACAGAAAAGGTGTCCAACTTCATGTTGATTTCAAAATCATACTTCTAAATCCTTACTGTCCAGAAAAATATTCCTTTTGTCTATTTAAAAATCTCAGATTAAGCTTTTTCAAGAAAGCACATTAATAGAAGATGTTTATGTGTTAAATTGGCAGACTGTTCTATGTAGTCATTCATTCAAAATGTTCAATTCTTACATGAGTCAAATATTTTTTCTTTATTCCATGACTCTATTAGCACATGATAGTTAATTGGATAAATGAGTCTCAAAAAAATTTAAGATAGTAAAGAATGGTGCACATGACATTTTAAAATTTTCAGTGGAAGAGTAGGAAATCAGAAATGACCAGGAATTAATTTTAAAGCACAGGTATTTAAAATGATGTGTAAGCAAAGTCTGAGAATAAATGAGGGTTGCTCAGTGCTATGGGCAATACATTTCAGAGAAGTCCATTCAATGGGTTTCCATTTTGTTATTATTTTGGGGTCCTATTAAAATTCCGAGGTTTGGTTGTGCATTGATACTACCATTAGTCATCCTAATAAAATAAAACATCTTCCACTTCCTTACTTATATGTTCTAAATGCATGACAATTGTTTTATCCTTTCTCTTTGACATTGCATTATAGATAAATTTTAATAAATTGTGCTGTCAGAGAAGACAGGAAGTGGTAAATAATATCTTCTATGATGATAGATAGAACATCAGATTTGGTTCAAGTTTTCCACCTCATTATATAATGTTATTAGAATTTAAGAATTTTCTTTACTACATAAACAAATTGAAGACAAAAATCACACAATCATATCAATTGATGTAGAAAAGGCATTTGACAAAGTCCAACACCCTTTTCTGATAAAAATGTTCAGCAAAGTAGGAATAGAAGGGTCATACCTCAACATAATAAAAGCCTTATATGTCAAACCTATAGACAATGTCATACTTAATGGGCAAAAACTAAAACAATTTCTCTTAAGAACAGGAACAAGACAGGGATGACCACTTTCACCACTCCTGTTCAACATAGTACTGAAAGTGCTAGCCAAAGCATTCAGACAAGAATAAATAAAAGACATCCAAATTGGAAAAGAAGTAAAATTGTCATTATTCGCAAATGACATGATATTATACATAGAAAACCCTAAAGACTCCAGCAGAAAATTATTAGCATGAATAAATGAATTCAGCAATGTAGCAGGATACAAAATTAATGCCAAGAAATCTATGGAATTTTTACACAACAATGGTGATCTTACAAAAAAAGAGATTAAAAAAAATCCCATTTACCACTACACTGAAAAATTAAGATACCTAGGAATAAACTAAACTAAGAAGGTAAAAGACTTCTACTCAAAAAACTATAGGACATTAAAAAAGAGGTAGAAGAAGACATAAACAGATGGAAGAACATACCATGTTCGTGGATTGGTAAAATCAACATCATTAAAATGTCAATACTACCCAAAGCAATCTATAGATCCAATGCACTCCACATTAAAATACCAGCAGCGTATTTCATAGACCGAGAAAGAACTCTCCAAAAAATCATCTAGAATAAAAAAAAAAAGTTCAGCAATCCTGAGAAAGAAGAACAAAATAGGAGGAATCTCAATACCCAATATCCAGATGTATTACAAAGCCACTGCTCTCAAAACTTCCTGGTACTGACACAAGAACAGACATATAGACCAATGGAATAGAATAGAGAACCTAGAAATAGACCTAAAAACTATGCTCAATTAATATTTGACAAAAGAGGCAAGAACATACAATAGAATCAAGATAGTCTCTTCAATAAATGGTGCTGGGAAATTTGGTCAGACACATGTAAAAAAATGAAAATAAACAAATAGATTTCATCAAAATAAAAATCTTTGCACAGCCAAAGAAACCATCAGCAAAAGAAGAAAGCCCATCTCATGGAAGAACATATTTGCTAATGTTATCTCCAATAATGGTTTAATCTCCAACATTTATAGGGAACCCATACAAAATGAAGATAAACACCCCAATCAAAACATGGGCAATGGACCTAAATAGATAATTTTTGAAAGAAGACATAAAGAAGGCCAAGAGATATATGTTTTCAGATATATGAAAATATGCTCAAAGTCACTAATCATCTGAGACATGCAAATCAAAACAATAATGAGGTACCATCTCACATCTGTCAGAATGGCTATCATCAACAAATCAACAAATGACAAGTGTTAGCAAGAATGTGGAGAAAAGGAAACCCTCGTGCACTTTGTGGGAATGCAGACTGGTGCAGCCACGGTGGAGAACAGTATGGCATTTCCTCAAAAACTAAAAATGGCCAAAACCGGTTTGGCTCAGTGGATAGAGCATCGGCCTGTGGACTGAAAGGTCACAGGTTTGATTCCGGTCAAGGGCATGTCTCTTAGTTGAGGGCACATCCCCAATAGCGGACGTGCAGGAGGCGGCTGATCGATATCTCTCTCTCATCGATGTTTCTAACTATATCCCTCTTCCTTCCTCTCTGTAAAAAATCAATAAAATATATTTAAAAAACAAACAAACAAAACAAAACTAAAAATGGAACTCCCATTTGACCCAGTGATTCCACTTCTAGGAATATATCTTAAGAAACTAGAAATACCAATCAGAAATATCAACCCATATGTTCATAGCAGCACAATTTATTGTAGCTAAGATTTAGAAACAGTCTAAGTGCCCATCAGCAGATGAGGGGATTAGAAAACTATGAAAAATCTATACAATGGAATATTATGCTACCATAAAAAGGAAGGAACTCCTACCACTTGCAACAGCATGGATTGAGCTGCAAAGCATTATGCTAAGTGAAATATGTCAGTCAGAGATAAATATCACATGATCTCACTCATTTGTGGAATATAATGAACAACATTAAAGTGATGAACGAAAACAGATCAAGGAGATAGAGAAGCATCAATCAGATGCTCAAACCTCAGAGGGAAGGTAGGGGAGAGAAGGAGTAAGAGGGGGAGATCAACCAAAAGACTTGTATGCATGCTTATAAGCCTAACCAATGAATACAGACAATAGGGGTTGGGGAGGAGGGTGAAGGCAGGAATAGGGGGCTGGTGGAGAAGGCAGTGATAAGAACACATTTATAATAACTTAATCAATAAAGGGAAAAAATAAAAGATAAAACCATTAAAAGAAAGAATTTTCCTTACTATGTTGGCTAGTTCTTATCTTGTCAATTTCAGAGACAATAATAATAGCTATGGATCTTCAAATCTCAACTATCCAAAACTAGATAACTTCCTTTCTTTCTTCCTTTCACACAAGGTAAAAATCACAAAACAATCACTTTGATCCAAGTATTCTGTTCAGAATACCTTCAGCCTTCTTACAGAAGTAAGGGTTGTGTATAATCTCTAGTATTTCAATCACTATTGTTGACTATGGCATTTACAACAATAAAGTGTCTTCTCAGAACTGAAGCAAATCACACCACCATCACCCCTCTGATACATACTTTCTGAGGATTTGAAGCTGATAGCAACCAAACACTTGCTTAAGCTTAACCTTAACTACTAGTACATAACATGTGGGATGTCTCTTTGTGAGTAACTACTAGTACATAACATGTGGGATGTCTCTTTGTAAGTAAGTTACAATAATTTGTAGAATATGAAATGCTACCAAATGGTTATTATCAACTGTTGTGGAAAAATCATTTTTAAATCTTCACAAACATGACTTTTATGTATATATGGATGTGTATATATCTATATATTTAAAGTAATTATTTTCTATTTGTGGGTAACATTCAATATTGTATCAGTTTCAGGTATACAATATAGTGATTATACATTTATACACTTAACTGATCACCCCAACAAGCTTAATACCCATCTGACACTATACATAGTTATGACAATGTTATTTGCTATATTTCTTACGGTCTACTTTACATCCCCATGACAACTTTTATGATTGGCAATTAGTACTTCTTAATCCCTTTTACATTTTTCACTCATTCTCTAAACTCCCTGCCCCACCTAGTGACTATCTATCTGTTCTCTGTACCTATTTTATTTGTTCAATTATTGTTGTGGATTTTCTTTAATTCCATATATAGTATTTTTTCTTTTTCTGTCTGGTTTATTTTGCTTAGCCTAATACACTCAAGGTACATCCATGTTTTCACAATGGAAAATTTTCATATTTTTTGTGACTGAGTAGTATTTCATTAATATATGTACCATATCGTCTTTATCCAATCATCTATAGACACTTAAATTGCTTATGTATCTTGTCTTCTGTAAATAATGCTTCAATGAATATACAAGTACATATATCTTTTCAAATTAGTGTTTTGGGTGTCTTTGGATAAATACCCAAAAACAGATTTGCTGGATCATATCCTAGTTCTATATTTAATTTTTGGAGGAATATCCATACTATTTTCTATGGTGGCTGTACCAATTTACAATCCTACCAGCATTCCATGATGGTATCTTTTTCTCTACATCCTCGCCAATATTTAATGTTCATTGCTTTATTGATGATAGTCATTCTGACAAGTGTGAAGTGATACCTCATTGTGGTTTTAATTTGCATTTCCTTCATGACTAGTGATGTTGCCCATCTTTTCACATATCTATTGGCCATTTATATGTTCTCTTCAGAGTGACTATTTAGGTTCTCTTCCCATTTTTTAAGTCAGATTGGTTTTCATTATTGTTGTTGTTATGTGAGTTCTTCATAAATTTGGAATATTTGCCTCTTATCATTGGCAAATACCTTCTTTCAATGAACAGGATGGTGTGTGTTTTGTTGTTGTTGTTTGTTTGTTTTATTACTGGTTTCCTTTGCTACACAAAACATTTTTACTTTGATATAGTCCCTTAGTTTGTTTTTTCTTTTGTCTTCTTGCCTATAAATTCTTCTAGGAATTTTAAGGTTCCAGATCTCACATTTAAGTATTTAATCCATTCTGAGTTTAATCTTATATATAGTATAAGAAAGTGGCCCGCTTTCCTTTTTTTTTTCAAGAATCAGTCCAGTTTTCCCAGTACCATTTATTGAAGACTGTCTTTACCCCACTGTATATTTATGTCTCCTTTGTCATAAATTAATTGACCAAATAGTTGTGGGTTTGTTTCTGAGCTCTCTATTCACTTTCATTGATCTAAATGTCTATTTTTATGTTAGTACCATGCAATTTTGATTACTATAGCCTTATAGTATAGTGTGATATCAGGTAGTGAGATACCTCCACTTTGTTCTTCTTTCTCAAGATTACTTTGGTTATTCAGGGTCTTTTATGGTTCCATATAAATTGTGAGATTATTTGTTCTAGTTCTGTGAAAAATGCCATTGGTATTTTTATAGAAATTGCACTGAATATGTAGATTGGACATTTTAAGAATGTTAATTCTTCCTATCCATGAGAATAGGTTAGCCTTTCATTTATTTGTGTCTTCTTTGGTTTCTTTCTTCATCACTGCCTTATAGTTTACCAATTATAGGTCATTTACATCCTTGGTCAAATTTATTCCTAATTTTTTATTGTTTTCTATGTAATTGTAAAAGGGATTATTTTCTTTATTTTTATTTCTGATAGTTTATTTGTGTATAAAAATCCAACTGATTTCTGAATATTAAATTTGTATCCTATTACTCTGGTAAATTCACTTATTAGTTTTAATAGTTTTTAGTGGAATTTTAGGATTCTCTCTGTAAAGTATTCTGTCATCTGCAAACAATGACAGTGTTGCTTCTTTCTTTTCCTTGTCTGATTCCTGTGGCTCAGACTTCCAATACTATGTTGAATAAAAGGAATAAAACGCTATTTTCTTGTTTAGTCGCTGATCTTGTAGAAAAAAATATTCAACTTTTTAGAATTGAGTATATTAGCTGTAGATTTATGACATATGATCTTTATTAGGTTGATGACAGATTTCTTTTATCTCCACACTGCTGACAGTTTTTGTCATAAATGGATGCTTGACTTTGTTAAATGCTTTTTTGCACTCACTTATATGATTATATGGTTTTTATTCTTCATTTTGTTTATATGGTATACCACAATAATTGATTTGTGGATATGAACCAGCCTTGTATCTAAAATAAATATCTGCTTAATATATTGATAATTTCTATTTGCTAATATTTTATTGATGATTTTTACATTTATATTCATTAGGGATATTGGCCTATAATTTTATTATTGATAGTTTATTTATCTGGTTTTGGATTTATCATACTGCTGAGCTTATAAAATAAGCTTGGGAATCATTTCTGCTCTTGAAATTTTTGGAATACTTTGAAATATACTGGTTTCAGTTCTTCTTCAAATATTTGGTAAAATTCTCCTTTGAATCCACCCCATGCAGCACTCCTGTTTGTGGGAGTTTTTTTTTTTTTTATTACTGCTTAAGTTTTACTAGGTATAATCTGTTCAGATTTTCTAATTATTTCTGATTCAATTTATGAAGATTGTATGTTTCTAGGAATATATTCATTTTGTCCAGATTGTCCAAATTGTTGGCATATATGTGTCCATAATACTTTTTAAAAATCCCTTTTATTTCTGTGGTTAGTTATTAATTTTTTTCTTTCACTTCTGGTTTTATTATTTGGGAACTTCTCTCTTTTTTCTTAATGAGTCTGGTTAAAGTTTTTAAATCTGAGTTTATCTTTTCAAAGAACCAAACCTTGGTTTTATTGATCTTTTGTATTTTTTAAGACTCTATTGCATTTATTTCTGCTCTGATTTTTATTACTTCTTTTCTTCTACTCAATTTGGGCTTTGTTCTGTTTTTAATTCCTTTAAGTATAAAGTTAAATTGTTTACTTCAGATGTTTATTTCTGGAGCTAGACTTGTAATACTATAAATTTCCCTCTTAGTACTACTTTTGTGGTCTCCCAAAGATTTTGGGTTGTTGTGTTCTCATTTTTATTTGTCTCAACGTATCTTTTGATTTCTTCCTTGTACTCACCGTTAACTCATTTGTTGTTTAGTAACATGTTTTTTAACCTTCTCATCTTTGTGTGTTTTTTTCAGAATTTTTCTTGTGTTTGATTCCTAACTTCATAAAATTATGGTTAGATAAAATGCTAGATATTATTTTAATCTTCTTAAATTTATTGAGACTTGTTTTATGTCCTAACATGGACTATCTTAGAAAATATTCCATGTGCACTTGAAAATAATATAAATCATAAATTCTAAATGGGGTGAAATGCTCTGAAGATATCAGTTAAATGTATCTGGTATAGTGTGTCAATTAAGGCCACTGTTATCTTATTTGTTTTCTGTCTGAAAGATGTATCCATTGTCAATGAGATATTAAAATTCTTTTCTATGACTATTATATCCATCAGGATTTGCTTTACATATTTAGGTGCTCTTATGTCAGGTACATAAATGTTTACAAGAGGTATATGCTCTTATCGGATTGCTCCCTTTATTGTTATGTAGTTTCTTATTTGTTTCTTACTATAGCCTTTGTTTTAAAGTCTTTTTTGTCAGTTATAAGTATTGCTACCCCAGCTTTTATTTTATTTTCTATTTGCATGAAATATATTTTTCCATCTCATTACTTTTAGTTTGGTTCTGAGATGGGTCTCTTATAGACAGCCAATATATGGATCTGGTTTCTTATCCATTAAGATACTCTATGTCTTTTGATTGCAGGATTTAAGCCTTTATATTAAAGTGATTATTGATAGGTACATATATTGTCATTTTATTCTTTTAACTATGTTTTTCTGTTTTGTTTTTCTTCCTTCTCTTCTTTGTCTTTTTTCCTCTTCTTACTTTTCTTATTTTTCTTCTACTTCTCTCCTCCTACTTATACTCATCCTTCTTCTTTTTCTTTAGGAAGTTCCTTTAACATGTGGTAGTAACAAACTCTTTAGTTTTTTCTTGTCTGGGGATACTCCTTATTTCTTCTTTAATTTTAAATGATAGCCTTGTTGGGTACCTGGATGTAGGTCCTTGTTTTTCATCACTATGAATATTTCTTTCCAATCCCTTCTGGCATATAATGTTTCTGTTGAGAAATAAGCTAACAGCCTTATGGATCTCCCTTGTATATGACTAACTCCCTTTCTCTTGTGGCCTTTAACATTCTCTCTTTGTCTTTAACCTTTGCCATTTTAATCATGATGTGTCTTGGTGTAAGTCTCTTTGGATTCATCTTGTTTGAGACTCTCTGCACCCCCTGAACTTGTATGTCTTTTTCTTCACCAGGTTAGGGAACTTTTTGGTTATTATTTATTCAAATAGGTTCTTGATCCCTTTCTCTCTCTCTTCTCCTTCTAATACCTCTAAAATAAGGAAGTTGTTATGCTTCATGTTGTTCCAAAGGTCCCTGAAACTATCCTTATTTTTTAACTTTTTTTATATTTTGCTACTCTGATTGCATGTTTTGTTCTACCTTGTCTTCCATAATGCTGATTCTGTCCTCTGCTTCACTTAGATTTTTCCTGTTCTTTCATTTAGGGCACATTTATTTTTCTCCCCATTTTGGCTGCCTCTTTGTGTTTATTGTTATATATTAGATAGATCTGCTATGCCTCCCAATATTCTTGGAGTGGCCTTATGTACTAGTTGTCCTATGGGTTCTAGTTGTGCAATATTGTTAATCACCTGAGCTTAGTGCTCCAGAGATGTCTCTTCTGTGGCTTAAGTGGGCATTCTTATTATAATTTATCTTCCTTTGGATATGTCACTTGTGTAGCTTATTGGATCCTGCTCTGATGTCTGAAGTTGGCTATTTCTTGTGTTTATTCTAGGCCTTTTGGGAGACCCAGCTCCCCAACAGAGTTCTTTGGGGCAGCAGGTCTCAGAGATTCATTAGGTGCAGGCTAATGTCAGATGCTGACTGTGATTGGCCCTGGGAAACCTTTTGGAGCTACAGCAACACACAGTTTGTGGATACTTCTGCTGAGCCTAGGTGAGTGTAGGAAGGACCAAGCTGTGTACCAAGGATGGCTTTTATCAGCCCTGGGTGCAGGCAGGTCAGCAAAGTTTCAAAGCACCCTGAAGTCCATCACGATATGTGTTTGCTACCTGCCTAATAGGCTCAGCCACTGGGAGGGCCTGTGGCAATACTCGAGTTGTATAAATCAACAGATAGGGGCAAGTTCAAACTTAATACCAATGCTGGGTCTGAGACCACTCAGCAAATGTCTCCAAGTATATTAAGTTTAACTACCACCTGCTGGGTGCCAACAGAGTTCTGTGGGGGAGCAGGGTCTCAGGGATTCATTAGGTGGAGGTCAGCAGAATTTATCAGGCCCAAACAAACCAAGATTCTGCCATATTAAAGAGGCCTCTGCCCTTGCATGTGTGCAAAGGAAACATGGCCCATGTCTTATAGGTACACAACTCAGTCTATTCCAGATTGTGCAAAGAGGAGACAGAAGGGTGGTCTCAGATTTTGCCCCAGCCTTGGCAGGGCAAATTCAGTAGGAGTTGGGTAGGTGGGGCCCTCACCAGAATCCAGATGGTGAGTCTGCCAAAAACCCAGTGGGTAGTTCTAGCAGATCTCATGTGAGTGGTAAATGTCAATAAGGTTCACTGGTTGTAGGGTAAATGGCCCCCAACTCAAAGCCACACAACTCAGTTACTGATACCCCCTGAGTCAGTTACTGACTCAGCAGGGCCTAAATTTTACAGGGAGTCCAGCGGGTGATACCACAGGGAAGGTAGTGCTCAACCCAACAAAAATGGTGTCTGTAATATGGAAAAAGGACTGAGCACAGGGATCCTGGTGGCTGTCCTTTCTGCTCTCTCCCCAGAGCCATAAACCCCAGATCTCCTCACACAAACTCTTGTCTGCTTTGCTCTCCCTCCACCAGAGCCAGATTGAGTGACTACAACTACAAATGAGATTTTGCTGGCCCATTAAGAGGGTGCCTTTGTCTCTAGCATACTTCTGTCATTCCCTGCTGGACAGAAATCCCACTGCTTTTCACAGCCTGATATGGGCACTTCTTCCTGGCTTAGATGTTTTGAGGGGATAATAGACTGATTTGAATTGAGACCCCATGATTCTCCATCCTGAACCTCAGCTGCTACCCATGGGAGCAGGGCCAGCCCTTTTCCAGTCTCTTCCCTTCCTACTAGTCTTAATATAGCTTTATCTGTAAATACTTGATTATAAGACTCTTCTTCATCTAATCTTCAATTGGTTATTCAGGATCATTGTTCTATAATTTAGTTTTAATTTCAGTTTGGTCCTGGTAGATTAGTATAATTTCCACCTACTCCACTGCCATCTTAGATGTCTCTATTTTTAGTATTCTTTTAATCATTTCTAATTCCTTTAAATGATAATATTTTCATATTCTTACTATTAACAAGAATGTACGGTCAGTTCAAACCTTACAAAACTACCTCTAATTATTCTTGGCTTCCAAATATAATGAAAGAAAAAAAATAGAAATAGCTTTTTTGGTACAGAAACATCTGCCAGAATTATTATTTAAATTTTATATGTATATTCATTCTATCTATAGAGTCTATATAATAGATCTTTCTAATATATCTAATCCTCTTTAAAAATCAATGGCTTTCAACACACTTGCCTTGGTTAAATATTACTTATGGTCATTTCACAAAGTATTTGGGACCTGAAAAATGAACACAATTCAGAAATGTTCACATATCCACATAACAAATGGTACACAGCATTTTATTAAGGTATTTGAAACTTGAGGTCCATGATTAATACTGCCAAAGAATTTCCTGGAATGTGGACTGGAGTAGTCTAAATTTTGAACACATTCCCCAAAATTTTGAGTACCTTGGGAAAATGGGAAGGAAATGCTGTCATTTATTTATCTTGGTTGTAATATTTTTAAAACCACTCTCCTCAGTAGATTAATATTTATTAAACAAATAAAAATATTCTACTTTATAGCTAACATCAAAGTAGTAGCACTCAGAAAAGTGCATTTAAATTTATTTTAATCAGTATTCAAATGTTTAATAAAAATAATGCTGATTTGAAAACTGTGTCATTAATGTGCCACAAATTAATATGCCCTTTCTATAATTATAACTCAAACCTAAATTCAGCCACCTCAAACGATCTCGCCTAGTTACTTACCTCAAGCAATTAAACTATTCAGCAGAGATGATTATGTAACATTTTAATTTTTTAAATATCCATATTGACAATTTTAGATCCCAATACCATTACCAATTGAGTTTTGTGTCTGTGTGTATAAATCTGCATTCTTATTGCAGTATTACTATGTAAATCTTTTGCTCTATTTACCTTAAAAGAATTATTTATAAGCTAAGATCTTTATTTAATATTTTCTTTTCTAATTTTATATATCCCTACATTTTTAATTTTTTCCACATATTTTCTTTTTCTATCTTGTGATCATATTCCACTTATTTTCATCTAAAAAGAATACAGAATCTCTAATTTTGTATTAAAAAGGGCTAATATCATCATGTCTCAAATCAACAAGTGAATAGTGCTATTATTTGCCACAAGTTAATTTACTTATTGTTTACCTTTACAAAGATTTGTGTAGCATCATGTGGATATCACAACTCATATTTTCTTCCAAAAATGTAATCCATTTGTCACAGAATAATGTAATCAAATAGTATAAGGCAGCTCAAAGCCTTTTCTGAATGTGAATGCCAGAATTGGGTTTTTTAGAATAAATGAAGTGGTGGTGTGAACAGCTGGTGAGTACTCAAGATTTCCTGAAGGAAAAGAAACTAATTTGGGCCCAACAGGGATTTTTGCAGTAATCAGCTAGTAATTTGTAGACAACAAAACTTATACCACTCATCTGAAGCGCCCTATAGAATACTTAAGGAAAACAGAATATTCTTGTCTTCTAATATACAGTGCTAAAGTAGACCTTTCTTAAAGCTCTCAGGTGAAAAATTGCCATGGATTTTTATTAAGAGGCAGTGGAGCATAAGAGCAAAGAACAGCCTTTAGCATCAGATATTTCTGGGTTTGAAGAACAACTCTTCCATTTATTGGTTTTGAGACACTTTATTTGGTACACTCTTAATCTCATCTGTTTAATAGAGATCAATATAATATACTTCAGAGGGTTGTTGTGAAATTTAAAAGGGATAATATCTGTAAAGTGCTTGGCAGAATAACTGAAATTTAACAAGCACTAAAACTGTTTTGTTGTTATCTCTTTATAACTAGAAGCACAATGTATAAAATCAGTGCAAGAGTAGGCCTTCCTTCCCCCAGCTGCTGGCACAGACTTCCCTCTAGCACCTGGGCTTTGTTTCATCTAATTAGCATATTATACTTTTATTATTATAGATCAATACCATTATTATTCAATTTTTTGCAGTAATGGAGAGAGAGCTGGTTTGCAAATAATGCCCATATGCAAAAACCAAATTTAATAATTTGGGGCACTATCAAAGCTATTTGAATAAAGAAAGACAACAGAAAAAATAAGTGTTAAAATTCAAAATACATAATATGGTTAATAGTCATCTGTCTAACATGATGTTAGTTTATGGAAAGGAATAAATATTTTTTTAAGTTATTCTTTGAAACCTGAGGCAGATTATCAAAATCAAGATTAGAGTCAGCTTTCCAGTTGCCACTGCTTGACTGTGTGCTCTCAGTTTGAGGTGAGATTCCTTGCATTATTATTCTGGTTTTTGTTGGCTTTGAATCACTTTGCTCCCTTGTCAAAATTCAGTGTTGGCTGCATGAAAGCAACCAGCATTTGTTTCTTCTGGCAAAGAAAAGTGGCAGGAAGGTGACTGGGAGCATTGTTTATAGAATAACTCAGCATTAGTGAACATTTTTGATCTTTAGGTTTTCATCCCAAGACAAACCATGAGGGAAGTTGCAAACACTAAAAATCATTTCCTTTATTGTAGAATTGGTCTGATAATAGGATTTTTTAAGATGTCTGTTAAGTTAGCACAACTGACATTCCTTAGATACATTACTATATAATATTTGACGACTGGTCTGGCTTTTTCCTGAATGAATGCACCATATATTGAATTTAATTAATTTATTTTAAAGGTGTAAGCAGTTGTACACATAATTATGCACCATATCAGCAGCATATAAAAATTATCATTTCAGTATTTTTCTAGTAATTGCATGGACTGAATTTGTATATGAATACATGTGTCACTTCTTGGTTGATACCCACTCAAGATTACAGAAACAAGTTGAACATCATTTCTAACAGGGCAAATGCTGTTCCTTGAAAATATATGTAACCATTAGAAGAAAAATGAATAAAACATTTCCAGTAATCTGCTGTACAAGTTTTATTACACATATCCCAATATTGTAGGTCTGAGGTGACATGCTTGCATATGTCAAAGCTTTAAAAGAGAATTGCTTTTCTCCTTAAGAAAATGAATCCCACCCATCCACATGCATACAGACACACATTAAATAGCACAAATGTTTTATAGAACTTCATATAGTCTTTTAGTCTAGCTTTTTTGCATACAATGTGACCAAAGAATACAAAGTATAATATACTTAAGTAAATCTAACTGAATTTTCTTTTTAATTTTTAAATATTTTTAGCTTTATTTAGGTATGTTGTATAATAATAAAAGCATAATATGCTAATTAGACTGGATAGCCGATCAACTTTCCAGACATCCTTCCTGATGTAGCCATGGTGGTGGGGACTAAGGCAGAAGAAGTTAGGGGCAATCAGGCAGGCAGGCAAGCAGTGAGAGGCAATCAAGGCAGGTAGGCAAATAGTTAGGGACCATCAGGAAGGCAGGCAGGTGAGTAAATAGGAGCCAGCAGTCCCAGATTGTGAGAGGGTGCAGGCAGGCTGAGGGACCAGACCACCCTCCACCCTTGCACAAATTTTGTGCACCAGGCCTCTAGTTGAAAAATAAAATTGTAACATATTTTTGAGTGTATATTAATAATTTGATATATGTTCTATTTTTCATTTATTTTAGGAATCTTCATACTGGTTTTTCCAAAGCAGCCGCACCAATTTACATATATTCCCACCAACAGTGCATAAGGACTCTTTTTTCCCCACATCTTTGCCAACACCCTCTATAGCTTTTCTTTTTCTTGCTAGCTTCAGTTTCCTTACCTATAGATGGTTACTCTATTAAATAATGTCATTTGGGACAAGCAAATAATTGTAGCTGTTGTCACACAAGTGCAGCTGGTATTCTTCTAATGAAAATTAATATTTCATCTTTTTAAAATATTATTTATTTTATTTTTTTAATTTATTTCTAATTTTGAAAGTATTACAGTATCTCTTCTTCCCCTCTTCCTAGGCCTTCACCACACTATTGTCTGTTTCCATGGGTTATGCATATAAAGTCTTTGGTTAATCTCTCCCCAGCCCCACTTTTCCTCTGCCACCCATCAGTCTGTTCCTCGCTTCTATGTCTCTAAATCTCTTTTGTTCGTAAGTTTATTTTGTTCATTATATGCCACATAAGTGTGAGATCGTGTGATACTTGTCTTTCTCTGATTGCTTTATCTTACTCAGCATAATACTCTCTTTAAGCTATCTGAGTTTGATGCCTTTTGCATTCTTTAATACAAATAGTAAAAAGTCATAGAGTCTGGTCACTGCAAAGTCTGGAACATATAGGAGCTCTTCATATCAAGCTTGCATCTCACAAAGCATGTTTACAAATTGTATATTGCTGCATTTCCAGTCAGGCGCAAAGAGGATATTTTACTATAACAATACTAAGTGACAAAAATAAGAAGTTAAATGACTTTCTCAGGAAACTGAGTCAAATCCCACACTCACATTGTGAACCTCTAACTCTAAAAGAAAATTCTATTATGTTACACCTACATTTCTAAAAGGACACTGTGTTTGGACATTTTCAATGGAGATTCAAAAAATATTTACTTATGATTTTTAGAACTTGTTTTTCTTCTCTGTGAATTCAACTTAAAAAAAAAGTTATTCCTTGTAGCCTGCTGTGGCTCAGCAGTTGAGTGCCGAATCCTGTAAACAGCACATCACTGACATTCCATGTTTAGCATTTGAAGAAGTACCAACCTTGTTTTTGGTTTCTTTTTTCCATGGCTGAATCACTTCACATTCCCAACAGCAATGTACAAACATTCCCATTTCTCTGCATTCTTGCCAACACAATTTTAATATAAAATAATTATGGCCATCCTAGTGGGGTTCAGTGGCATTTCATTATGCATTACCCTAATAACAGATGATTTTGATGTTCTTAATTGACAATGTGTGTATCTTCCTTTGAGAAATAGCTATTCAAGTCTCTTTTCCCACTTTTAAAAATTAATAAATAAAATATATTTTTATTGATTTCAGAGAGGAAGGCAGAGATAGATAGAAACACCAATGATGAGAATCATTGGTTAGTGCCTCCCACACATCCTCTACTGGGGATTGAGCCCACAAGCCAGGTATGTGCACTGATCTGGAATGGAACTTTGATTTCCTTATTCATAGGTTGACCCTCAACCACTGAGCCATGCAGGCTGGGCATTATTTTCCCACTTTTAAATTGGGGTATTTTTTTTTGTGTGTGTGGTTGCTGAATTATAAGTGATAGTTAAATATTCCAGATATTAAAGTCATATATGATTTTTAATATTTTACTTCACACTGTAGGTTGTATTTTTTTAAATTTCATGATAATGTCCTTTGATGCACAATTTTTTTAAATTTTGATAATTCTAAATTTATCCATATTTTTTATTGCTACTTGTGTTTATGATGTCATATATAAGACTCTATTGACAACTCTACGATTATGAAGATTTATCCCTAAGTTTTCTTCCAATATTTTTATAGTGTTTACTGTTATATTAAGGTAATTGATATAAGTTAATTTTGTTATGGTGTAAGGTAGGGGTGCAATATCAATATTTTGCATGTGGAAATTCAGATTTCCCAGCACCATCTGTTGAAGAGACTATTTTTGCCCCAATGAAAGACTTAGCACTCTTATCAAAAATCAATTGACAACATGCCAAAACTGGTTTGGCTCAGGGGATAGAGTGTCAGTCTTTGGACTGAAGGGTCCCAGATTCAATTCTGATCAAGGGCATGTATCTTGGTTGAGGACACATCCCCAGTTAGGGGCGTGCAGGAGGCAGCTGATCGATGTCTCTCTCTCATTGATGTTTCTAATTCTCTATCCCTCTCCCTTCCTCTCTGTAAAAAAAAAAAAATCAATAAAATATATTTTTAAAAAAATCAATTGACAACATATATGAAGATTTCTTTCTGTACTTGCAATTCTATTCCACTGATCTGTGTGTCTAATATGTGCCAATATCACACAGTTTTGATTACTATAGATTCATTATATTTTGAAGTCAAGAAGTGTGAGTAATCCAAATTTATTTATCTTTTTAAAGATTATTTTGGTGATTCAGGACCTTTTGCATGTTAATTTAAGGGTAGGATTATCCCTTCTGGTAAAACAAGGCTGTTAGAATATTGATAGGGATTTAACTGAATGTGTAGATCACTTTAAGTGTATTGACATTTTAATAATATTAAGTCTTTTAATCATGAACATTAGTTATAACCATATAGTTCTTTAATTTCTTTAAGCAATATTTTACAGTTTTCAGTGTAGAAGTCCTTCATCTCCTTGGTTAAATTTATTTGAAGTGTTTTATGATGCAATTATATACGGAATTTTTTTTTTAGTTTCTTATTTCAGGTTATTCAGTGATAGTGTATAAAATACAGTTGAAACAGTGTAATACCCTACATAATAGAATGAAGGCAAAAGGTACATGCTAACATTAATTGATTCAGAAAAGGAACGTGACAAATTCAATATCCTTTCACGATACAACCACTCAAACAAGTAGGAATAAAAGAGATGAGGAACAAGACAATGATGTCTGCTTTCACCAATTATTCAACATTATACTGGCAGTTCCACCTAAAATAAATAGATGAAAGTAAAAAAATACAAGGCATTCAAATTGAAATCAAAGATATACAATAGTTCTTAGATATTGATTTTTTCTAATAAATTACAAATAAACTTCTAAAACTTAATGAACTAGTTATTAAGTAAATTGTGTTAGTTCTATTTTATAGGAAAATAAAATAAAATTAAAACACTCCTCTTTAAAATACCAGCCTTCTAAAGTTTATGTTACAGGAAATAGATGTATTTTACACTATCCCTACCATGGATTTATTTCTCTGACTTGGTGTTCTGTAATGATGGTTGATCAGAACACAAAGACATCCTGCCACTGTCAGTAAAGAGTCTCTTCTTCTATTTTTGTTGTAATAAGATTGGAATTAACTACAGAAACGAATCACCATTTTTAGTGAGGCCGTGAAGATGGATCACAATAATTTTGTAGACTTTCTTTTAGGTTCTGATCATGGCAAAATGTGAGTATAATTCAAAGTAAATAATATATTTTAAATGAAAACATAGTTCTTACTTAAAAATTCTAATATTCTTAAATCCAAGTATTCCATAAAATTTATCCAGATGATTATTATTTCATATTTATATTGCTTCTACTACCATCATTTCCCCCATAATTTCAAACCATTTTTATATAAAAAATTGGATTAGAATGGTTTTTAGGAATTCTTCACCATGAAATCATTTAATAAATTCAATAACAAAGTGACAAGTGTCTTTGGGGATATAGAAGATGCAACAATGGTGTGATACTGTTTTTAGTCAAAAGTTTCTCTAGTGTGATATAAACAAACATATTTCTTATCAAAATATTAAAAACTGTCAAAAATGTGCAAATCTTATACATTGAAAACTGCAAGCATTTCTAAGTGAAACTAAAAAGACCTAAATAAATGAAGAGATGTACAATTCTCACAGACTAGAAAATTCAATATTGTTACAAACTCACTTCTTGTTAAGTTGATCTGTTCATTTGATGCAATTCAAATTAAAGCCCCTGTAGGCATGTGCAGAAATTAACAAGCAGACTCTAAAAATAACACAGAAATGCAAAGGACCTAGAAGAGCCAAAACAATTTTGAAAATGAGTTATGTTAAAGGATTAGTAATTTAGACTGTGGTATTGGTATTAAGACAAACAAACAGATAAAAAGGACCAATACAGAATATACATATACTCGAGGCCCGATGCATGAAAATCCATGCACTGAATGGGGGGTCCCTCAGCCTGGCCTGTCCTCTCTAACAGTCCAGGAGCCCTCAGGAGCAGGAGGCAACCTGGTGATCAGGGGAAGGCGATACCCCATCACACTTCTGCTTCTGCCACTGCCGGCAGTGCAAGCCTTGGCTGGCCCTGGTTACCTGAGCCTCTGGTGCCTTGGGCGGCTGAGCATCTGCCATTCAAGGCTTGCCTGCACCTTGGGCTAGCACTGTGCGGCTGAGCAGCCACCATTAGAGGCTTGCCTATTCCTTGGGGCAGCCCTGGGTGGCTGGGAGCTGAGAAGTCTGGGGGACTCCAGAGACAGGCCCATGGAGCGGCCAGGCATACCTGGAGGTGGGCCTGGCCTTGCCATGTGCCTTCTAACCCAGTGGGGCTGAGGGGACTGGGCACATGCCATTTTGAGGGCAGGGCAGTCAATTAGCATATTCCTTCCTTCTTGGCTTTGGGCACTGCCATCTTTTGCTATGATGTAAGATCAATTAGCATATTCCTTCTTTATTAGATAGGACACCTACATGGGGAGGAAGGTGGATAATATTTACAAAAGTACAATGGCAAATTGTTTCCAACAATTGATCCTTAGAAAATTGGACATACATAAAAATGATAATCCACATCTTGTACGATGTGTAAAATGTAACTCAAATTCTATCATACTCTTAAATATAAAATCTAAAACTATGAAATATGCAGAACAAAATAGGAAAGAAATTTTTTTAACCTCAGGTAAGGCAAAGACTTCTAGTATATGCCCAAATAAAGCATAATCATAAAAAAATTATAAGAAAAATGGACTTCATCAAAATTACTGACTTCTATTTTAAAGAGGAACAGATTTTTTTCAATATGTTTGTTACATGGAATTGTTCATTTTGCTTCCTAGCTATAAAAGAAAAGTGGTGGTTGTAAGAACTATTGGGCAGATTCTAAAACTAAGTAAGCTAACCCTGCAACTACTGGTAACTAGATTCATGCAAGGCTTTGACTTATATGCCTTCCCTCTCTAGGCTTCAGCTTCATCATCAATAAATTAAAACAACAGGGCTTGCTGACTATTTGAGAAGAATGAAAAAAAAAAGTAAAACTAATACTAAGATTTTGAGATTCCTTGGTTCCCTGGAAAATAAGCTACAAGTTTAGGAAAGAAGATGCTATGTGGACCAAAACCTATGTCAACTCTAATGACCTCTAAAACCTTTGCTGCTGTTTTTGCTTAGCACAAGCTTCTTATTTCTCAGCTCACTTTTCAATTAAATCTATTACTCTCTAACTTGGCCAGAGATGGTTTGGTTTCAAAAAACAAGAAACTCTCTGAAACTACTTTGAGCAGAAAGGAGAATGTATGTAGAAAGTCCAGTGTGTCTTAGAGACCTCAAGGGAAGAAACAGGAAATGGCAGCCCTGTTGTTCTCCATTCTGATTTCCTCTTCTCTAAATATATATAATCTGTCCTGACCACCAGCACAGTGCCTTCAACCTCTGAAATATGTCAACTCACAAGTCCAGTTTCCACAAATAATTGACCTAGTCTCTTTTATGTCCCAATATCAAATCCCTTGGAGAGAGAACTTGATTGCTTAACTTCTACCTAGCCCACCTAGTTTCTCTGCTGATCCATTCTAGTTTTCTATCCCTGATCTAGTTAGCTATGACCAGGCAGGGGTGGGTTCATGGAGTGTAAACATGCTTGAAAAATTCTAACCTTAGTGTTGAGAATTTCAAATGATATTTCATATCTGATTAAAGAAGAATGAAGCTAGCACTGGCCTGGGAGCTCAGTTGGTTGAAGTATCATTTTTTTTTTTTTTTGCAATGGAGGGTCAGATCATGGGGTCCATTTCAGTCAGGGCACATACCAAGGTTTGATTCATCCTGGTGCAGGCATGGAAGCAACCAATCAATTTCTCTCTCTCTCTCTCTCTCTCTCTCTCTCTCTCTCTCTCTCTGTCATCTATCTCTTTCTCTCTCTAAAAAAATCAATGAAAACATATCTATAGAGAATTTTTAAAAATGGAGCTACTCCAAAATGAATCTAATACATATAAGAATACTTTTTAAAACTATTCTAAATTACCTATTTTTGTTAACCCTTTCCCTATGACAATTTTTTTATTGTTTTTTAGAGAGAATAAAAGGAAAGGGGAAAGACAGAGAGAAAAATATCTATGTGAGAGAGACACATCAATTGGTTGTCTCCTGCATGCTCCCTGACTGGGGTGTGATCAGGCATCGAACTTGCAACAGAGGTACATGCTCTTGA
This sequence comes from Lasiurus cinereus, assembly GCA_011751065.1. Lineage (NCBI taxonomy): Eukaryota > Metazoa > Chordata > Mammalia > Chiroptera > Vespertilionidae > Lasiurus > Lasiurus cinereus. The sequence goes on from JAAGEH010000012.1 coordinate 63,246,464, forward strand.
TGGGAATCGAACCCATGACCCTTCCATACATGGACTGATGCTCTATCCACTGAGCCAAATCAACTGGGCCTCAATTACTTATTTTTAAATATTCTGATTTATCACCCCGCATTACACATGCACACAAATGTTCAAAGGTTATTATTATGCATCAGGAAATATGAAAGTAATATAAATCTATGATTTATATTTTCTAAAAAGTTTAAACATCAGGGTCTTTTCAAATATTTTGGTTTGGGTACATAATTTTTTGTTGAATATTTCATTGAGACTATATGATACATAAGGTAATACCAGTAAGGACATATTTTAGTTCTTGTTTCCTCACAAGTACAATACAAATTCTCCATGCAACTATGGATGCATTTTAAATTTATTCTTTATTGAATAAATAATATGTCTCCTTTTTGCCCCATTGACCTTTTCCCAGCCATTCCCACACCCTACACATGCCTTCACCCTACCTAGTGTCTTTGTTCATTGGTTATGCCCATATACATGCATACAAGTCCTTCGGTTGATCTCTTACTTCCCCATCCCTGTCTTTCCTTCCTCTAAGATTCGATGGTTTGTTCAATGCTTCTCTGTCTCTGGATCTATTTTTTTCATCAGTTTATGTTGTTCATTATATTCCACAAATGAGTGAGATCATGTGATATTTATCTTTCTCCAACTGGCTTATTTCAATTAGCATAATGTTCTCTATGTCCATCTATGCTGTTTTGAATGATAAGAATTCCTTCTTTTTTAAAGCAGTGTAGTATACTATTGTGTACATGAGCCACAGTTTTCTAACCCACTCATCTGCTGATGAGTCCTTAGGCTGTTTCAAATCTTACTAGTAGCTATTGTTAAATTGTGCTGCTATGAACAGCGCATATATCCTTTTTGATGTTTCTGATTTCTAGGGATATATTCCTAGAAGTGGGATCAATGCGTCAAATGGCAGTTCCATTTTTAATTGTTTGATGAAACTCCATGCTGTTTTCCACAGTGGCTACACCAGTCTGCATTCCCACCAACAGTATACGAGGGTTCCTTTTTCTCCATACTCACCAGCTCTTGTCATTCATTGATTTGTTGATGATAGCCATTCTGACAGGTGTGAAATGGTACCTTATTGTTGTTTTGATTTTCATCTCTCAGATGATTAGTGACTTTGAGCATGTTTTCATATGTCTCTCAACCTTCTCTATGTCTTCTTCAAAAAGTGTCTATTTAGGTCCTTTGCTCATTTTTGGATTGGGTTGTTTATCTTCCTTTCGTTAAGTTGAATGAGTTCTCTGTAAATGTTGGAGATTAAACCCTTATCAGCGATAACATTGGCAAATGTGTTCTCCTATGCAGTGGGCTTTTTTGTTGTTTTGTTGATGGCTTCTTTTGCTGTGGAGAAGCTTTTTATTTTGATTTAGTCGCATTTGTTTATTTTTCCTTAGTTTCCATTGTCCTAGAAGCTGTATCAGTAAAGATATTGCACAACATATGACTGATATTTTGCTGCCTACGGTTTCCTTTAAGAATTGTATGGTTTCCTGTCTTATGAATATGAGTGCATTTTGACTGCTAGACTAAGTGTTCTTTAACATATCCTTCTTAACATTATGATGAATTTCTAAGAATTATATCTTTTGATCAATATTACATAAATGGAAGACATTAATTTTTCTTAGGAAAAAAACTACCACTTAATGTCATTTAAAATTTTTCTGGGATAACAAGAAGAGCCTATACTTACCAGACTAAGAAAATCAATGCAGGGAACATACTTTTCTTCCTTCTGTAGACATTTAAATTGCATGCTGACTTCATATTGCTGATCATTTCTTAGATTTCAAAAATAACATACATTATGTATTAAAACTATTTTTTAAAAAACTACTTATTGATGTCTTTGGAGAGTTTAAATAAAAAACCTGGTACTAATGCAATGTTATGAACTTGCACTGAAAATAATCTTTGCGAAAGCCAAGTCCTATTTAGAGGTCAAGGCTTCACCAAATCATGTTTCTTCTCTCCTCCCAACCCTATAACTGCCCTTCTTGGTGGGCTCTTTGTCCTTCCTTCACAGTGGGGATGTCAAAAGATTTAATCCTTTTAACTCTGCTTCCACACATTCTTAGAATTTCAACAATTACAACTCATCTATTCATTCATTTAAGTAAAGCTAGTAAGCATCTGCTATTTATAAGGTGCTCTGAAGATTTGAAAATAAATTGGCACTGTTATTGCCTTCTAGGACATTACAACCTCCAGGTAAAATAGAATTTGTACATAAATTATTATAACATCAAATTAAAAGACACATGCGTAGTTTAGGTAAAATGCTCTGGGATGTCAGGAGAAAGAGGGTGTTGTTTTTTCTGAAATTGCATACCCAAACATTACTCAGAATCTGTGTACTTGATAATCCTTCAATTATCATTTATTGATTATTTTTTAAAAACCCTTTTGGAAATATGCTCAGACTTTTTAATAATAGTAACAGTAATAATAATAACATCAGCTATCATTATTAGTATTTATTAACCTCTAGGCAATATTCTAATTCCATATATATATATATATATATATATATATTAACATATTTAACTCTAACAAGTGTACAATGCTATTTTTTTCATTTCACAGATAATAAAACTGAAGTACACAGGGTTATAGAATCAGTATGTGACAGAATCAGGATTCTGCCTTTGGTAGGTGACACCAAAATCCAAGTTCTTAACCATTAAACTATATTGTTTACTGCCCCTGTTTTATCAATTCTATTCTCCACCACTAAACTCCTTTCATAGTTTCCTGGAAATACTGAAATCAGATACAAGTTCATTTGACATTGGACATTTCCACCTTAACCTTTGTGTCTTGATCCCACTTCCCTCTTAATGGGCAAGGCTTATTTCTTTATTTCCCTGTTTATTTTTCTGTATAATTGTCCCCACATCCTTAGGCCTTTTCACACTCAAACTTCCCTGCATGAAACCTTTCTTGACTTTCAAATGTGTTAATAATCCTATCATGTAAACTTCCCTAACACTCTCATTTTTTCTCATTGTTTTGTGGTAATTTTGTGCCCTAGTGCATTATATATTCTTTAAGGAGATGATACATTCTTTCCTGCTAACATCTAAGAAAGTAATAGGGTTACTAAAAATTATGCATGGGTTTTTATAGTTTAAAGGAAACTATAAAAACCCATGCATAATTTTTAGTTATTGGAATCAACAATTTAAGACTTATATATTGACTTTGAGAATTTATTTGGACTATCCATTGTTTTCAGATAGAATCGTATTTTTAAAATCTAACATTTAGTCCTTTTTCATTCAGGAATTTCTCCTTAAGTGTTGTCCTGAATTAAATATACTGGCTGATAATTATGAGTAAAATGTAGTTTTTGTTTGCATGTCTACACAATTAGTTATAATGTCAATATTAATCAAATGATTTGATTTAGTCTATTCCATTTTTAATAAATCTTGGTCTTTGTCAAATAAATCAGAATTATTATAATAGTTATCTTATTTCAGAACCTCTTCTGTTCTTTGTTGGTGAATTTTTGGAAATTTTCTTTCTAAGCCAACATACTTATTTCTTCTTGGGATCCTCTTCAAGTCATACAAGTTTAGCATTTTACTAAAGGTCTAAAAAATAAAACTAAAACTGACCAAGAAAAGCAAGTCTTTTTAGTGTGTGTTATTTTCACTTCAGTCTTCCAAGTCATATTATTTAGTCATAAGACACACAGAAGAACAAGGTTTTCATGCAAAATAATATTTTTCTAGTTTTTAGTTAAATATTGTGAATTTTCAAAAACATCTTACATGACATATATTTTGCTTAGAAACTGGCATATATACAAAACGTTCCACCAAGATATTAAAAGACTTGCCTAAATTTCTTGTTTTCCCTTTCATATTTTGAAGTTTATTTCACTCTTTAGTTACTTCATATGCTTTATAAACAATTAATAATTAACTGACTCCCAAATCTAAATAAAAACTGCATACCTGCCCTAGTGGATAGAGCGTCAGCCTGTGGACAGAAGGGTCC
>JAAGEH010000012.1:63251964-63319768 GCA_011751065.1 Lasiurus cinereus
ATCATAGAATTCAGAACATGAGGCATGTATTACTTCCTATCTTATCTGTAATTGTGAGATGTGGGGGGAATAATCTTCTAACTTATAATTTTCAGAACTATTTGCAGTGAACTCAGTAGGTACTTTTCGATTCTTGTATTACTTAACCTTTTAGTACTTTTCAACATGACTGATTTATCCCTTATTTAAAATATACATATACAGTTGATCCTTGAACAATGGGGTTTTAAGCTGCACCAGTCTACTTATATATGATTTTTTTTTTCAGTTACTCAATTCAATTGACTGGTGCAGTTCAAACCTGTGTTGTTCAAGAGTTAACTAGTTTTTGCGAGTCTGTGTATGTAGAGGACTGACTTAAGTTATATCCGGATTTTGACTGTGTGAGTGGTCACGGTCCCTACAATGCTGTTCAAGGGTTTAATGTATTATAGTAGATGTGGATGTATATGCATACTTGGTACTCAGGGCAGGCAATATTTAAATTATCTATAAATACATGTGGATGTATATGCATACATGTATTTGTGTTTATGCTATTTTTTTTTAACAGTACCCTCTGGGCTTTCCTTCTTTCTGAACGATTACTTCCCAGTCTCCAATACAAGTTCATTTTGCAGTGTTTACCCCAAACTGTCTTCCTTTTTCTTCTTCCCATCTCTCAAACATTGCATTTATGCACATGGCTTCAAACATCAAATGTTAATATATGCCTAAATCAATATCCCCAATGCACATAATCTTTTGAGACACAAATATGCAACTGCCTTGTGCACATCCCTATTATTTCAGAGCCACAAAGCACAGCATGTGTAAAACCAAATTCATGGCTCAACACCTCAGCCTGTTCCTTCCCTAAGGATTCTTTATCAGTTAGTTTCACTATTAACCATTTAGTTCCTAAGTCAGTCATTGAAGCCACCAGCTTCTCAGCTGCCCAACCTAACTTTATACTTAAAAAAAATTAATAATAATAACAAAAAAAAACAACTAGGAAAATAAGAACATCCAAAGCCCAATATTAGTAGAAGGAAGAAAATGATGAATATTGGAATGGAAATAAATGAAATAGATATTAAAAAATAGAAAATATCAGTAAAATTTATAGCTCATTCTTTTTTTTTCTTAATATATTTTTATTGATTTCTTACAGAGAGGAAGAGAGAGGGATAGAGAGTTGGAAACATCGATGAGATAGACAACTATCAGCCGCCTCCTGCACGCCCCCTACTGGGGACGTGCCCGCAACCAGAATACATGCCATTGACTGGAATCGAACCCGGGACCCTCCAGTCCGCAGGCTGACGCTCTATCCACTGAGCCAAACTGGTTTCGGCTATAGCTCATTCTTTTAAAAAAAATTGATAAATATTTTATCAGACTCATCAAGAAAATAAGATAGAAGGGATCAAATTAATAAAATCAAAAATGAAAGAGATGTTATAATTGCCATCACAGAAATGCAAAGAATTATAAAAGAATCCTACAATTATACTCCAAAAAATTGTACCACCTAGAACAGCGGATCTCAACTTGTGGGTCGCGACCCCTTTAGGGGTCAAATGACCCTTTCACAGAGGTCGCTTAAGACCATTGGAAAATGCAGATATTTACATCACGATGCATAGCAGTAGCAAAATTTCATGGTTGCGGGTCACCACCACATGAGGAACTGTATGCAAGGGTCGTGGCCTTAGGAAGGTCGAGAACCACTGACCTAGAAGAAATAAGCAAGTTTCTAGAAACCTACCATCTTCCAATACTGATCCAGGAAGAAAGAGAAAATCTGAACAAACTGATTTGAACAGAATCAATAATAATAATAATAAAACAATAAATAAATAAAAAAACGTCTGAACAAACAAAAATCCAGAACTAGATGGCTTACAGGTAAATTTTACTAAACATTTAGAAAAGAATTAATATCTATCCTTCTGCAACTATTTTATTTCAGAATAGGTGCCAGAATAGTTCACTAGCCAAATGTCAATAAGTGATATACACCACATTAACAAAACAAAAGATAAAAATTGTGATAATCAAAATTAATGCCAAAAAGGATTCTGAGAAAATTCAATATCCATTTATGACTAACACACTTAGCAAAATGGGTTTAGAAGGAACATACCTTAATATAATAAAGGCCTTATATAACAAGCCCACAGTGAACATTATACTCAAGTCAAGCATGCCTACTCTCACTAATTTTATTCAATATATATTGGAAGTTCTAGCCACAGTAACCACAGAAGAAAAGTAAATAAAAGGCATCCAAATTGGAAAGGAAAAAGTAAAACTCACTATTTACAGATGTAATAATGCTATATAGAAAATACTTGAAAAGCTTCATTTAAAAAAGTATTAGAACTAAAAAATTAATTTCAAAAGTTTGCATAATGTAACATTAATATACGTAAATCTGTTGTGTTTATATACACTAATAATACACTAATAATATATTATCAGAAAGAATAAAATAACTGGGGTTAAATTTCATCAAGGAGGTAAAAGCTCTATACTTTGAAAACTATAATACATTTTTAAAAAAAGAAGTTGAAGATGACACAAATAAATAAACGCATATACTATGCTCATGGATTGAAAGATTTAATATTATTAACATATTAATACTACAAAAGCAATCTTCAGTTTCAACTCAATCTCTATCAAAATCCCAATGGCACTTTTCACAGAACTAGAATAAATAATTCTAAAATGTATATCAAACTGCAAAATATTTCAAACTGCCAAAGCAATCTTGAGAAAGAAAAAAAAGTTGGAGATACTCTGCTCCTATATTTCAACCTATAATATGAAGTTCTAATAATCAAAATAATATGATACTAGAACAAAAACAAACACATAGATCAATGCAACAAAATGGAGAGGTCAGAAATGAACACCAGACTTATATGGTCAATTAATCTTGCCAAAGGGAGTAAGATGGTGTCAACAAATGGTGTTAGGAAAACTGGGCATATCCTATATAATAAAAGGCTAATATTCAAATTGTCTCCTTGAGCAGGAGTTTGACCAAGAATTTGATGGGAGATGTGGAGGGGCCAACCACCCATGGCCCCTCCCTCCAGCTTTCTTGCTCTCCCCAACCCCAGGCTTCATCCAGAAGGTTGTCTGGATGGTGATTGTTCAGCTATTTGGTCTAATTAGCATATTAGCTCTTTATTATATAGAATTTTTCATCTCTGAGTTGAGTTATAAAGTCATTGTCTTTAAAGTATTTTGAGTAATTTCTATGTTTAAAGCTTTATTATAAGGCATTTTACATGTATTAACTTCTTTTTTAAATATATTTTTATTGGTTTCAGAGAAGAAGGGAGAGGGAGGGAGAGATAGAAACATCAATGATAAGAAATACTTATAATCATTGATCGGCTGCCTCCTGCACGCCCTACACTGGGGATTGAGCCCATAACCAAGCATGTGCCCTGACCGAGAATTGAACCATTACCTCCTGGTTCATAGGTAAGTGCTCAATGAATGAGCCATGCAAGCTGGGCTGTATTAACTGTAATTCTCATTACAGCTCTATTCATTTTTGTTGTTACCACTATTTTACAATGGGGGAATATGAAAAAGAGTGAAGAAATTGTTCAAATCAGCAAGGCAGTAATGGCAGAGTCAACATTTAATCATCTGCAGCAGAGTCAATGATTTTGAACATTATGATAAAAAAATCATTTATCCTATTTAGACTTGTGCTGTTTCTGGGTGCTGCCCTTAATCCAGATTAGGTTTATTCTGCTGACCTATCTGCTGATATAATATTGCCTGCCCTGAGTACCAAAGCACTCACACAGTAAGTCACTGCCTTTCAACTAGTTTTCCTGCTAGACTACATTGTTCTCAGTGACACGAATCACATTTATTAAAGGAAAATAAGAATGAATGAGCAAAAGAGAACTATTAATACTACACATCCATTTGTCATTTGTTAAAGAAGATTTCTGGAGAAAAAAATAGAGACAGAGACATGGATACATGAAATAGACTGACATCTGCCAGAGGGAAGGAGGAGGACAGACTGGATGAAAGAAAGATGAAGGGATTAGCCAAAGAACATATATGCATAACCCATAGATACAGACAAGAGTGTGGTGTTGGCCAGAGAGAAGAGGTTGTGGAAATGGGCACAACTGAAATAATCCTACATAATAAAAGCCCAGCAACCAAATGGTGGAATGACCAGTCAACCAGTCGCTCAATGCAGGAGCTGCTCACTGGTGGTCAGTGCACCACCATAGTGGGAGTGCCACTTGGATGACCAGGATTGGTGGCTGCTCCTGCTACAAACCCCAGTCTGATGGGCAGTAACCCAGAGTGTAATTGTTGCTTTCTTGCCCCAGGACCCCCCTCCTTGCTCCCTGCCACCTCTTCCAGACACCGCATGCCACGTAACAATGCCAACAGGATTGCAGAGCTGACCCCAGAAGCTGGGAAGCAGGTTCATGACAGCCATTGGACTGAAGTCTATTCCACTCCCTCTCAGTGCTATTGTCCCTGGGCCTGACCCCACTGGGTCCCCTCGAGAGGCAAGTGCTCTGGCTCCACAGAAGATGGTGGACCAGGGAGCAGCTTTTCAGAGGGCAAGTCCACAGCCACGCAGCTGACTGGGATGAGTGGTGCTCCCACAGTGGGCAGATCCCCACAGGCCACGCCTCCCACCAGTGCATGAATCCCATGCACCAAACCTCTAGTGTATATATAAAAGCTTAAATGACAATATGACTTTTCTCCTGGTACTATGACACACAATGACCACCAGAGGGCAGATGCTCCAACCAGTAGAGGAGGGAGCCTGATTTCTCACGGAATTGGCCGGGGGATCAGGTTGTTGCTGAAGTTTCACTCACATCCTGAACCCAGAGATTGGTTTTGGTCCCATCCTTGCAGGCCAGGCTGAGGCACCCCACCAGTGCACGAATCCATGCACTGGCCTCTAGTGTCAATAATAAAAGAAAATTTCTGGGACTTCAAGCAAAATCTTTATCTCTTTTTCCAGTATTTCCTTTTCACAATTAGGAAAATTAGAATTATGTAGGCATTTCCTCTTAAAAATAATTAATTCGCAGAGAAATGCAGGTGTAGCAGTCCTTACATCATACAAAGTAGATTTCAAGATAAAAAAAGGTAACAAGGGACAAACATGGACATCCTATCTAATAAAAGAGTAATATGCAAATTGACCATCACTCCAATACACAAGAAGGCTGCCCCCATGTGGACACAAGATGGCTGCCACAAGATGGCCAGCAGGGGAAGGCAGTTTTGGGCCATCAGGATGACAGGGGAGGCAGTTTGGGAGGACCCATGCCTGCAGGGGAGGTCATTTGGGGGCAACCAGGCTGGCAAAGGAGGGTAGTCAGGGGTGATCAGGCCAGCAGGTTAGCAGTTAAGCATCAATCAGGCTGGTAAGCAGAAGAGGTTAGGGACAATTAGGCAGGCAGACAGGTGAGCAGTTGGGAGCTAGCAATCCTGGATTGTGAGAGGGATATCCAACTGCCCATTTAGGTGGAATTGGGCCTAAATGGGCAGTTGAACATCCCTCTAGTGGTCCCAGATTAGAAAGGGTGCAGGCTGGGTTGAGGGACAACCCCACTTTTGCACAAATTTCATGCACCAGGCCTCTAGTTTATATAATAAAAACCTAAGCAATAATTATAGTGAAATAACCAGAAGGACCAGTTGCTATGATGTGCACTGACCACCAGGGGGCAGACGCTCAATGCAGGAGCTGCCCCTGGTGGTCATTGTGCTCCCACAGGGGGAGCTCCGCTCAGCCAGAAGCCAGGCTCATGGTTGGTGAGAGCAGCAGTGGTAGTGGGAGCCTCTTCTGCCTCCTTGGAAGCACTAAGGAGCAGTGAGCAGGTGGGCAGTAAAAAGCAAGGGATCACAGACTATGAGAGGGATGTCCACTCAGGAATGGGCCTGAGCTGACAGGAGGACATTCCCCAACTGGTCCTGGACTGCGAGAGGGTGCAAGCCAGGCTAAGGGACCCCACCCAGTGCATAAATTTCATGCACCAGGCCTCTAGTTTTCTAATAATACAGGTTACAATTTATCAGTAATATATAATGCTTATCAATATATACCCAAACTGGGAGCACCAAAATTTCTAAAACAATTACTAATAGACCAAAAGTGAGAAACTGACAGAAATATAATTATATTGGATAACTTAAATATTCCATTGGCAGGTATATATAGATCATCCAAAGAGAAATTTAATAAGGAAATATCAGCCTTAAATGACACATTAGACCAAATGGATATAATCAATATTTATAGAGCTTTACATCACAAAACAATAAAATGTACATTTTTTTTCAAGTGCACACGAAACATTCTCAAGGATAGCCCATGCATAGGGGCACAAAGCTAGCCTCAATAAAGTTAAGAAGATTTAAATTATACCAAGAATATTGTATGACCAAAGTGGTATGAAACTGGAGATAAACTACAAGAAGAAAGTTGAAAGAAATCACAAATATGTGGAGATTAAACAACTTGCTATGGAACAACTACTTGACCAAAGAAAAAGTAAAATAAGAGATTAGAAGACACATAGACACTAATGAAAATGGCAATATGACATATCAAAATTTTGGAGGTGCAGCAAAAGTGATACAAATTGGGAAGTTTATAGTATTAGAGGCCTGCCAATAAAAAAACAAACAAACAATCTAATATTTTATCTTAGATAATTAGGGGAAAATAAAACAATACAAAAGTCAGTAAAAAGAAGGCAATAATAAAAATCAGAGCAAAATTTTACAAAATTGAAAATAACGAGACAATAAAAAAGGTAAATAAAATCAACAAACCACTGTCTAAACTCACTAAGGGAAAAATATAAATGACTGAAATAAATCAAATAAGAAATGACAGAAATTACAATTCATACCACAAAAAAATGAAGTCTATATACCAAGAAATTTGATAACCTAGAAAAAATTCATAACTTTTCTAAACAGAACCATAAAGAATTAGAAAACCTAAACAGATAAATCAACAGTAAGAAAATAAAAATCAAAAAATCAAAAACTTCCAAAAAACCAAAGTCCGGGACCAGATGGCTTCACTGATGAATTCTTTCAAACAGTCAAAGAATATTTAATACCTAGCCTTATCAAACTCTTCTAAAAAATTGAAGAGAGGATACTGCCTAACTCATTTTAGAAGGCTAACATTACCTTAATTCCACAATAAGGCAAAGACAACACTAAAAATGGAAATTACAGGCCGTATCTCTGATCAACAGTCTCAACATTTCTAAGCAAAATACTAGTAAATGGATGCAACAATACATAAAAAGATGACATATCACAATCAAGTGGGGCTCATTCCAGGGACACAAGCATGGAAGATAACATAAAATTCACCACATTAAGAAAACAGGAGAAAAATATCAGATAAGCACATCAATAAATGCAAGGAAAGCAATTGACAAGATAACATCCATTTCTGATTAAAACACTCAATAAAATGGGTTTAGAAGGAAAGTACCTTAACATAATAAAGTCCATATATTATAAACCCTCAGCTAATATTATACTCAACAATATATATATATATATATATTGAAAGCTCTTCCTCTAAGATCAGGAACAAGACAAGGTTGCCCACTCTCACAACTGTTATTCAACATAGTACTGGAAGTTTATTATTAGAGCTCATGCAATTTTTAATTGCAATGATAGTAGTTAAGCACAGCTTGTTATACTTTTTGATATGAGTTTTTCAGCATCAGTAACATTTTTGCATGGCTCACATATTTAAGACAATTTTGCTTTAGTACACTTCATTATTTTGGGGTTGTTCAATAATACTAAACAAATGTAATGAACATAGTATAACATTCCACAGTATTTAAATCCTCTGGAATAATTTCTTTACCTGGTCACTGGAGCTTTAATATAATTTTCTAGGCATATTCTCTTTTATTTTCTTTAAGCCATATGATAGTAAGCCAGCTGAATCAAAATAATTAGAGTAATAAGTTACATTTGTCCTTTTTGTTTTCCCAAGTCATTTCTTGTACATTATGTCATCTGAAAGAAAGTAAAATTTTAGACACACCTGACAAGTAGAAAGAATGCTTTATTCACATAGTTGTTTAATTTTTTTTTAATAGGGAAGGTTTTTTTTGTTGTTATATATATATATCCAGCTATTTTTTCTTTGCATTTGGGTCACCTGTTTTTACAGGAATGTATTAATTCTTTACTTCTCAATTTAAATGACAGCAATATTTTTGAAAAGACGGTTTAATTTGAAAGTGAAAAAAATATAGTTGTTTCCATCTGGCAGAAAACTATGATTACTTTCTTTAACCTTTTAATGGATAAAATACCAAGAGGACTGGTAACTTCTGTAAACTTTCATGATTTTTTTCACATTTTTTCTTAAGTCATTTACAAAGAACTCAGCTTCCCTTCAAGTAAGCTGTTACTAAAAAAAAAAAAAAATCTGCCGAGACCGGTTTGGCTCAGTGGATGGAGCTTCGGCTTTCAGACTGAGGGGTTCCAGGTTCGATTCTGGTTGGGAGCGTGTGCCTTGCTTCCGGGCACATCTCCACTGTGGGGCATGCAGGAGGCAGTTGATCGATGTCTCTCTCTCATCAATGTTTCTGACTTTCTCTCTTCCCTTCCTTTCTGTGAAGAATCAATAATATATATTTAAAAATATATATTATATATTAATAATATATATTAATAATATATATTTTTTAAAAATCTTCAATTGGATTTTGACAATCTGCTAAAAATCTGCCACTATGACAATATCCAAGATATGATACCTAGAAATTTTACACTGCTTTCAAAATTTCTATTTCCACAAGACACATCTGCTTCTCTCTAGGAAGTTCAAAGATCATCAAACTTTTAAATTATTGATTTTTTCATCTTCTGCAGGTAAAAATGCAGGTATTTTATACAAATAAATGATATTATTGCCTTGGGAAATAAGAGACATCTTTTAAGATCCTAAATTTCAATTCTACTCTTTAAATTGCAAATTTAAAATCACTTTAGGGACATAGTTACTTAAATGCCTATTAAGCTGCATGTTAGTCACAAATATAACATTCATTTACAATAAGGCTAAGATATTTTTTATAATCAGGACTGTAGAGTTCAGTTAGACTTTCTGGATTTGAATCAGGAGTTCTACACTTACTAATTTCTTTACCTTTCAATTTCTTCATTTACAAAATGGGAATAACAATATTCCTTACCTCATAGAGGAGTAAATGAGTGAATGTATAAAATGAGTGCATGGCTACTGACTGCCCTATACTCAGTACTAAGTAAGTGGTACTTAGGATAGTCATTTTCCTTATTTCAGACATTTAAGTGTGGAAAATTACTTGCTGAGTCATAATTTGTAAAACATATAATATTAACATTAATTATTATCTATTCACATTAACATTAATACATTACTATCTATTCAATTTTTTCTGTGTGCATATATACTTATTTAATCCTTGTAATAATTACTAGTAAGGTAATTAGTCATATTTTATAGAAAAAAAGTAACAATCAAGAGGCTAAATAACTTGTCCAAAGCCACACAAGATCTCATTCTATTTCATATGTTTTTCATATTATTCATAATGCTGAAAACACATGAACTCTGTCAATTATAAAGACAGCATATTTTTCCTTAGGATACAATTTTCATTTTTTATCTCCGAATTTCCCAGTGTTGGGCCTCCTGAGTGCTACCAACATCTTGCCAGGATAAACAAAGCTTTCATGAATATTCCTTGTGGAAGACAGACTTCTAAGATAATCTTCAATGGACCAATACCTGCCCTTGTGTAATCTCCTGAACAAGTGCAGGACCTAGGAACATGATGGGATTTCACTCATGTGATTACATTACATTATTTGACAAAAGTGAAAGGATTTTGCATATGTAATTGAGGCCCAAAATCAGTTTGTTTTGATTTAATCAAATGGGAGATTTCCTTGAGTAGGCCAGACTTAGTAGGGTTAAAGACCTTAAAAGAGAGACAAGTTTTTTTCCTGAAGAGCAATTCTGCTGCTAGCCTTGAAGAACTAAGACACTATGAGTTCAATAGCTGTGAGGAAATGATTCTGCCAAAAATCACATGAGTTTGGAAAAGGATTTTAGGTGTCAGATGAGATCACAGCCCTAGGCAACATCTACACTGCAGCCTTGGGAGATTCTAAGTGGAGAACCCAACTAAGCCAAGCCCAAATTTTGATCCACATAAAGTGCAATATAATAAATGTGTGTTGTTTAAAGTCACTGAAGGAGAATCTCCTTAAGCTTGATCTGAAGGAAAGAATTTCCTGGTCATTAGGTATGTGATACCTAATTTGTTCATCAGAGCATAAAGGTTCCTATACTCCAATATCCCTGCCTACACTTTGATTTTTGCCAGCATAATTGGTGTAAATATCTATCTCATTGATATTGTGTTTCTCATATCATTAATGAGTTTAAGGAACTTTCATTGGCTAATTTCATTATTTTGGGTTTCCTCATCTATAAGCCAGTTTATATTCTTTGCCATTTTTGTCTACAAAATTTTCTGACTTTTTAGTGTTGTTTTGCAACAATATTTTTGTAGTCCTAAATATTTTAAATATCTTTTCCCTATCTGTCATTTGTCTATCAATATTTTTAATTAACATGTTGCAGTAAATCCTTAGTTTTCACATCATAAAAATTTATTACTATTTTTCTTTTGTAGGCCTAACAAGCCTGAGTTCTCATTTCTGTAAAAATCATGCAATGGGAGACAGAAAGGAGGAAGCAGAATAGAAGCAGACAGAGGAATGCAGAGAGTAGTGTGGTTGGTGTACATCTGCTGATATTCAAGAGCAGGATTTTGCACCCAGACAGCAGCCATTCAAGACACGACTATCCAAAGAGGATTGTTAATATTCTTGTGACTACCATTTAACATATGGATGGATAATCCTGGATGCTGTAGAATTAGAATTCTTTGAAAGTGCAGCAACCATGAGGTTAGAGAAAGGAGATTATGATCTAGGAGAAAAGCTCACCATTTTCTAGTCTGTGGGATGCTGGTAAATGAGAGGAGACAAAGATCTTGTAGGTCAGATATATCTTACAAGTTTTTCAATTCTGAATTGCAAGACAGAGAGGGAGAACTTTGTCAAAGTGCAGTAACATTGAGGTGAGAGAAAGTACTCTGTCCCTACTTGCAATGTGAGACTTGGGATGCATTGCTTTGTGTGTTCACCCAGACCAACCTGGGTTACTTCTGGGGCAATAGTCAGCATAGCACCTTGACTTTTCTCAAATCCTCTTGGTTCCTTGACAACATGGTAGGAACCTAGAATAACAGAGAATCCTGACTAGGAAGTCAACGGTGACTCTACAGTATTGCCATGGAAGCTACAGAACAAACTTCTAGGACAAAATTTGCATGGAGACAGCCAGAAATGAGAGGGGTGGAATAAACGGGGGAGTGTCATGGAAGCTGAACAAGGAGAAAAAAGGGAAGAGTGAGAGACAGACACACAGGCAGAGAGAGAGGGGCCTATAAGTTCCACCAACCGTTGTCAGATGGAAGAGACACAAGAGGTCCCAAGGAATCTATAAGACACTGCACCTGAGGACTGTACCCTTCCCCTGTTATCTAGGACATATATGTCACACACACCTCCAACCACACAGACAAAGCATAAGGAAAGAAGCACAGGAAGCTCCCGTTTGAGGAACAGAGCCCAACCAAACAAGACTGTTCAAATTAATGTTAACTTTTCACTTCACCCCACCCGCTTCCCACACCAGCCGCTGGGGGCTCCGAAGGCAGACTAGGTTGGTTACAGAGAAAATAAAGAAGCTGCTTCCCCCGGTCCCCTTGCACATCTGTGTGGCAGTGTGACTTAAACATTCCATCCTGTTTTATGTAAATATGAGGCCACTCAAAGATTGTGACCACTCAGTATTAAAAATATCTTTGTCTTCATTTAGTTATTTAAAATTAGCTACTCATACCAATGTCTCCATTTGTGATACCAATTAAATCATACTTCAAACTCTCAGATATTTCACACTATGTTGACATGTTTGCCCAGTTACATGAAAAACATCTGGCTAACTAGTTTAAATTTTGCACTTTTTCACTCTGTGTTTGATGTGATATAAACTCAATCCAACACTTAGAAACATCACAATATAATTTGATGCAGCTGTGATTCATTTAATGCTGCTTCAGACCCCCTGGACCTCCATTTGTCTTAGGACTGCCTTTGTTGGAGTGGGAACACGCACAGCAGGAAAACTCAGCTCAGCTCTAACATACTGTTGGAATGATCCTAGAGCTCTGGCTGGAACTTGGTGGAAATGAGCATAGCACTCTACTTCACAAAGATGTCCACTAAAATATCACAAGTATGGGAGACATTCACGTGAAAGTTGTACTATAAAGCATCACCTCTCGATTCTATCAGGGAACCTAACTGGTAAAACCAAACAGATGTAATATATATCCATGCAAAACACCCCAGCCATGCCCAGAAAAGAGTGTAGATGCCCATATGCACCCTAAACTCTATGTCTACATGGATTCTATGTCTAGACTGAAAAATAATCATTACATTGTCAGGATACATTTTCTGAAACAAGAACAATTTTACTTAGGTATTTTGGCTTAGTCAAATACAATGTTATTACCATAAAAGTGCTAGCTTATACAAACATTATAATATTATTTTGAATTAAAACTCATTAAATGGCATTTTTATTTCAGAAGGTGGTCAGATTTACTACAAAAGTAATTAAAGTTTTATTTACTTTAGTCTGAATTTGTTAAATATAGAATAAAATTTGGTTTATTATTATTTATTGTATTGCCAGAGCATGGTTTTGGCAGAACAAAATGTGCGTGATAATACCCTCAGGTTCTATCTTTTATTAGTCAAAACAAAATACAGTTTAGTTTTCAGTGGAGAAATTTTAATCTCATGATATTTTCATACATTGCAACTATAGAACTAAATACTTTTTAATAAATTCAAATAAAAAATGCATTCAAATTTAAAATTTTATGTAAAAAATACTACATTGCTTTAGAACTTGAATGGATGTCCCTTAGAGGTGTCTATTATTAGAATCAAGTCTCTATTCTTTGCCTTAACTTTGCTTCCTTTTGATTTTTTTGAAACAAAAAATAT
Organism: Lasiurus cinereus; assembly: GCA_011751065.1. Taxonomy (NCBI): domain Eukaryota; kingdom Metazoa; phylum Chordata; class Mammalia; order Chiroptera; family Vespertilionidae; genus Lasiurus; species Lasiurus cinereus. Next base: position 63,265,168 of record JAAGEH010000012.1, read on the forward strand.
CCTATATAATAAAAGGCTAATACACAAATCAACCAAACAATGGAACAACCGGTTACTATGATGCACACTGACCACCAGGGAGTAGACAATCAGACACTCCACGCAGGATCTTCACCCTGGTGGTCAGTGCACTCCTACAGGGAGATCGCTGCTCAGCCAGAAGCTGGCCTCATGGCTGGCAAGCACAGCGGCAGTGTCAGGAGCTTCTCTTGCCTCTACAGTAGGCCTGGGGAGCAGGCCTAAACTATCAGTCGGACATCTCCTGAGGGCTCCTGGACTGCGAGAGGGTGCAGGCCGGACTGAGGGACCTCCCTGAGTTCACAAATTTTGTACACCGGGCATCTAGTAAGTTATTAACGTGAAATAGAGAAAAGATCAGTCAACAGTGTAAAATGCTAGGTTCTGAGTAGTGATTGTTGTTTTACTCATGTTATGTGCAGTTTTCATAGTGTAAAATCTACTGTCAAACTAATTTTCAAAAATTTAACTTATTTCTATGGACTGTTTCTAATGCAAGTTCAGATTTTTGGTTCAATTCTAGTTGTAAAGGATAAGAGTTATTCATGCACTTGAAGGTGTTAAGTTTAATGTCAAAAACAAGTCAAGAAAATTCAAACTGAAGATCTTATGACCTCATAACTACCAATGAACCATTGTGGCTAACTGAATCTGCAACTGCCCCTCCATGCTTGATTAATGATGTGTGTTTGTGAAAATGTCCTGGCTATGTCATAATGCCTATTTTATGTCTTAAATCAAATTAATCATTTTCCATGCCCCTTTTTCCATGTTTTATCTCCAGGTTAAAATTGGTTTACCTAAGCCAAAAATAAATTGAAATAGGATGTGCTGGAAATGTTTGACACATAGCCTTGGATACTACAAAATTCACATCATGATAGCCTTTTACTTGTCCAGATTTTTTTTCATATAGGAGAGTTCAGAGGCTTGGTTCATATAATTACCTAATCAAAAGCTCATATCTCAGTGGCTCAGCACTTAAAGATATTTCTGAATATAGTACCTCAAAACAGAATCACCAGAGTTCTACATTGTTTAATAGTTCCATTACTTGAGAAAAATAACGGGATATAATATGAAATAAGCCACATTCAGAAAGTCTATGTAGTAAATATATAATCAGAACACAGCTATTTAAATATATAATTATTTTGCATGTTGTGGCACTTTTTTAGTGACTTATATAATCATATAAAGGAGTAATATTTATTGAGAATTATAAGAAGACACAATTTTAAGATAATTTCTTTTCAGCCATATTTGGCATCCTGTGAAATATAAAACATTAAACATCCAAATTTTTAAACTATGAAATAGTAAAACATTTGAATGTTACAAATATTAACTGCAAATAATTTTAAAATATAGTTCAGCTGTTTTAGAATAAATTGAGAAAGAGTTCTGTCAGAAAAGTAGAACATATTTAACTTGGAAAAAGAAAAACTGCCTTTTTATTTTTGAAATAAGAGTTTTCTGTTTTAGAGCACCAGTACTTGGCTGTTTCTACGTAGATCGGTTTGATTACAAATCCAAAGAAAATGTTCTGAGAACAGTCTACTTGTTTGCTCCAGGTTCAGAACTTGATGTAAGCCTCCGTCGATGGCTGAAAGCCCACTTTCACAAAGATTTCATGTTTGAAAATAACACCAGGAAATGATCCTAGTGAGAAAATTAAACAAAGTTTAATCCACGGTTAGGTATGATTTAAATCAGTAAAATGATAAAATTAAACTCCTGTTTCTGTGTATTAGCTGTGAAGCAGATTTTAACTGCCCTAAATGAAGGGAATTCACCATTCTTGCATTTAAAGAGATCTACTTTAATAAATCATAAATAATTTTGTGCTTTTTATTTATTTTTTACCTAAAGACATATCTATATTTCAAATATTTATTCCAAAAATCTAATTCAAATAGCTCTTTTGGGTCATAATATGAAATTGCAGAAATACTCCCATTTCCAGCTGTGAGCTCCATAAATTCAGAATTTTTCTCTTGTTTGTCTTTGTATTTAAATAAATGATCAGGATTAGATGCTTTTATTAAGTGACGTTAGTAGTCTTTATGTGGAGAAGTCACAGAATTACAGATATGAAGGTTGTAATGACAACAAAAATACTAAAACCAGCTTAAGCGTATTAAGAACTTTGAAAAGCAATTGAGTATATCTTACTTCAAGGCATGTCTAGGTCCAGAAATTCCAATGATATATATATTTATTTATTTAAATATATATACTTAAATATATATATTTAAGATGTGATTCTTTTTACCTATTGATCTCTCTTCAACTGGTAAGATAGACAGCAGTAGTCTCAATTAATTGCCCTTACAGCTTATATTAAAAAATAACTGTGTTTGTTTTTTGAGACCTAATGCAGAAGAATCCAGATGAGTACTCAGTTTGGTATTGGTTGAAACATGTGCCCAGTCCTAAATAAATCACTGTACAGTAGAGGGGATGATCAAAAATATATGTTTTTTACTGAAGTACTTTTAGTATTTCAATCAGGAAATAAGTGACTTACTGCATGTCACCCAGGAAGTTGGTAACATAGTTACACAATGCTAAAGTAATTTTAAAGACAAGCTACATAGCAAAAATAAAAGAGAAATATAGAAAGATATCATTCATATTTATCTCACTTTATTGACATTTATACACATGCTTAAAACATTAATATAAACAAGGCTGAATGTGGCTGTGAATTACTGAAGATCAACTTGGCATTTGTCTGCATGTATTTCCTGTTCTTGTGTTTGGCACTTATTTGGGAAGAAACAAAAGTGCTAGAACTGAAAACTAGAATAAAAACTACCAACTCAATGGAAAATTGAAATAAAAATATTTTATCCATTTTTATTTTTAAAATTATATACTAGTTCTCTATTTTTTATTAATGTGTTACATGTATACATATCTTCCCATTGCCCCCCCCAGGTGTACCCTATTCCCCAATGTCTTGTGTCCATTGGTTATGCTTATATGCATGCATACAAGTCCTTTGGTTGATCTCTTATCTACCCCACCTCTCCTTAACCTTCTTGCTGTAATTTCTCTTTAATAGACTATTGCTATCACATGTCTGTGAATAAAGTAGGCACTTAATGTTTAATTCATTTTACCTAAAATTTATATTTCTTTCCACAGCAAAGAAGCTCTACATATTTTAGTTCCTTTATACCTTCTTTAATATTCCCACTCCCTCACCTCCTCACCCACTCCAATCAAAATTTCTCCTGACTTGAAGGATTTGAGGTGGCTTCTAAAAATACCTACAATAATACCCTCTTATAAAAATATAGCACAATGAGATTCATTTAACAATGATGTAGTGGAAACTGGGAAATTAAAGTGAAACCTGGATTAGTTTTAATATTAAAAATGGTATCCCTTTTAGTCTTGTAATCTTTAAGGAAGATGAGCTACATATTTATATTTGAGCTTTCCAAAAGCCAACAGGAAGAAACTAAAACACAATTATGATACACAAAATTTGATCAAAGTAAACATTGTTTAGTATTAGCACACTATGACTCTACCAGGAGAATTGCTACAGAACACCTCTTGAGAATTGTTGCTCCCAGGAAATGGAGTGACATGCAAGGTGGTAGATGACATTTTAGCAGATTTCAGTAAAAACAAATTGATGTAGAATCAAAACACTATGCTCCAAATGCATGGTCTTCTGATTATCTGGTTAACCTTGGGAATAATTTTAGAAAACTGGATAGATAATATATCTATTCTTCACTCATTCATTAATTCATTATTTCCATCAAAAAATATTTTGTTCTTTATTCTGCACATTGAAAGATACAGCATACAAAAAAAATAGAAATAGTCCTTGCTCTATCTTGAACTCACATTTGTTATAAAACTTATTATATCAAATAAGTTTTATAACAAATGTGATTAGTAATATATTATAATATTTATGAGTTATATGATAACATGGGATATTATAGAAAATGCTAAGCTAGTTAATGAGATCAGAGACAACTTCATGGAATAAGTTATCTCCAAACTGTAACAAAAAATAAGTAAGTCAAAGCAAAAGATAAAGTTGGATAGGCAGGAACCAGGTTCTCACAGACTTTTGTAAAGTATGACAGGGAGTTTGGATTTCATCCAAAGGCCAGTGGAAACCACTGAAGGATTAATTAGCAGAACTATATAATCTGGTTTGAATTTTTGTAGCCCTAGCTTAAAAGTCAGAAAGTACTGATGATGGTTAAGATTAGGGTAGTGACAGTGAGTTAGGCAGAATGGATTCAAGAGATGGAAGGTACAATTGTCAAGACTCAGTGATTTATAAGTGACGTGAGAAAATATTTCACTTGTTGGCAATTAATAGATAAAAAAATAAATTTCCTACTAAAATATGAAACATTAGTTATTGTTCTCTGTTATTTCATAAAATAAACCCATGTCAATCCACATGTAAGAAAATTCTCTTTCCTCTATCAATGGTGGGTTGGAAGAGGAAGTGCACACATTTTACTTAAACATGCTATTAAATTGTAATTTACAATATTTTAAAAGGAGAACTGTGTGTCAATGTTTTGTTTTATTCTAATAGATATTGTTATGTGATTCATCCCAAAATTATTCCTATTCAAGGGTCCAAGATAGCAGCATAGAAAGACCCTGAACTCATCTCCAACACTGATACACCAAATATACAATTACATAATAGCAATTCCTCTTAAAGAACAACTTAGGATTGATTGGAGACTTTGTGCACAACAAACGATGGAGGCACGACATAGAGAATGGTAGGAGAGATAGAGAAGTAAGTGGTAACTGGGCGGTCCACAGCTGGATGAGGCAAGCTGCAGTAGGGAGAAATATCACAGAGACCTACAGCCTGCTCAAAGGCAAAATGATAAAACACTAATTGAAAGGGCACTTAAACTATCCATTTAAAAAATCTATTTACTAAACCCACAGCATCTGCCAAATGGATGGAGAATTGCAGGAACTCTAAGGGATCTGTGATAATTTTCAAGGATCAGAAGTACTATTGAGTGGCATTGTTTATGTTCCTATTCCACGTAGATAGTGATTTAGCCATCCTGCAAGGGCTTCACAGTGAGGCTCATCCCTACAAGGAGCCACACACCCCTACCACTTCAAGCTACATTTGCTGCAACCTTAGGAAGCAATACCCCGAGAGCAACTTGGGTCATGCACCTGCTTTGGCTTCAGGTAGCTTGCAAAAACTACCAGCACACATAGGTTGCTCCTACACAAGGCCACTCCTTCAAGATTGGGAGAGAGAGTTGTTTCATCTAATTCATAGAACAAACTGATAAGATAAATATGTATCAAATAAAAGAACAAAGAAAAACACAGAAAGAAAAGTCCTAATGAAATAAAGATAACTAATTTACCTGATAAAAAATTTCAAATATCAGTCATAATAAGGATGCTCATAAAACTTGAGAGAACAATAAAGGAACCAAATGAGCCTTCAGAGAGTTAGAAACGGTAATAAAGAACCAATCAGAGCTGAAGAATACTATAATCAAAATGAAAAAACTCTAGAGGGAAGCAAAAGTAGAGTAGGTGATTTACCACTATCTTCCAGGTTGATAATTCAATCAGAATAGCAAAAGAAAATGACTTTTAAAAATGAAGATCCCTACCCAGTTTTGATCATTGGATAGAGTATCAGACTGTGGGACAGAAAATGAGGATAATTTAAGAAGCCTCTATAACAAATGGACTAATACTCACATTATAGAGGTTTCAGAATTAGAAAGGAGAGACATACAGAAACCTGAGTTGAAGAAATAATGGCTGAAAACTTTCCTAGCCTGAGGAAAGAACAAGACATATAGGTTCAGGAAGCAGAGTTCCAAAGAAAGTGAACACCCAAAAAAGTACACCAAGGCATATTGTAGTTTAAGAGGTAAAAGTTAAACATAGGGAATCATGAAGGTAGCAAAACTAAAAGAACTACCACATACAAGGAAAATGCCATAGGCTATCAGCAGCTTTCTCAGCAAAACATTGCTCACCAGAGAAGAATAGCATGATATATGCTAAGTACTGAAAGGAAAGAACATACAACCTAGAATACACTACTTTGTACAGTTATTCTTCAGATTTGGAGGGGAGATCATCGCCCAGACAAGCTAAAATTAAGGGAGTTCATCATCGCTAAACTGGCTTTACAAGAAATGTTTTAAAAATTTCATTAAAATAGACCTTTTAAGTCCATTACTGGAATAAAGAACATATAAAAGAAAAATATCATGTGTAAAGACAAATGTATAGAAAAAGGCAGTGGATTAGACACTTAAGAAGCTAGAATGGAGAGTAAAAATAAAATAAAACAAAAAAAGCAAAAGAAAATATAAATACATTGAGTGGTTAAAAATATAAAGTCAAAGACATGTGCAGGGGGAGTAATATTGTAAAGTTTTCAGAATGCAATATAACTTAAATATTTATTATTTTAAAATAGACTGCTCTTTATATAGTTATATATATGAACCCCATAGTAACCAAAAACTAAAACCCTATAAAAGATACACAAAAATTAACAAGAAAGGAATGCAAATATAGCATTAAAAAATGAGCAAACTACAAAGAAAGAAGAATTACATAAATATCCATGAAACAATAAACAAAATTATAATAAGTACATGCCTATGCTGTACCAGCATGGCCATGGGTGAACCTGAGGGGTACAGTGAAGGATCAAAAAAGACAGACAAGAGAATATAGCTGGGGCTGGGTGAGTCTCTAGTGCCTGGATAAGGACATAGAGAGAGACCCAGACTGCAAGCCAAAGCTTTATTTTTATAGTCAGAGCACACAAAGAAAACAAGGGAAGTGGTCAACATGTTTACAATGTTCTTGTGAGTTTTACTTTGTTTTGGCAGAACTTGCTGCACCTTCCACAGCCCATTAGCTACCTAGGAAGGAACTAGGGAGGATTATAAGGTTAAGCTTAATTATGCTAGAAGGGCTCTGCCCTCCAAGCTGGGACTTGTTTGTGGCCCTGCGATAGGTCAGTCCGAGGCTTGATGCTATAGCCATTCCCTACACATGCCTATCAATGAGTACTTTTACTTTAAATGTAAATGGACTAAATGTTCCAATCAAAAGATATGTGGTGCCTGGATGAATAACAAAACTAGTTTATCTTTACGCTGCCTAAAGGCAACTCAGTTCAGATCAAGAAACTCACTTCAAAACAAAAGACACAGCCCTGGTTAGTGTGGCTCAGTTGGTTGGAGCATTGTCCCATACAGCAAAAAGTGACAGTTTCTATTCCCAGTCTGGGCATATAACCAGGTTGCAGGTATGATCCTAAGCTGGGGTGTGTATTGGGAGGAAAGCACTCAGTGTTTTCTCACATTGATGTTTCTCTCTCTCCCTTCCTCTCTCTAAAATAAATTTTTAAAGAAAGACACACAGAGACTGAAACTGAAGGGATGAAAAGATATCGCATACTGACAGAAGTAAAATATCTGTGTTAGTAATACTTGAATCAGATACAACAGACTTTAAAACAAAGACTGTAAAAAGACACTAAGAAAGGCACTGCATAATGCTAATTGGATCAATCCAAGAAGAAAATATGACAATCATAAATATCTATGTACCCTTCATAAGAACATCTAAATATATTATGCAAATATTAGCAGACATAAATGAAGAAATTGATAATATAACAATAATAGTAGCTGACTTTAATGCTCAACCTATATCAATATATCTATCATGCAGGCAGAAAGTCAATATGGAAACATTGGCCTTGAATGACACATTAGATCAGAAGAATATGATAGATATTTATAGAACATTTCATTCAAAAACTGCAGAATGTACATTCTTTCCAAATGCACATGAAACATTATCCAGGATAGATCACATATTAGGCCACAAAACAAATCTCAGAAAATTCAAGAAGATTAAAATTATAGCAAATATCTTCATCTACCACAACTACACACAACTAGAAATCAATTACAAGAAGAAAACTGGAAATAAAAAGCAAAACACAAAAATGTAAAGATTAAACAATAGTCTATTAAACAACCAACGGGTCTAAGAAGAAAACAAAGAGAACATGTTTTACAATATTGAAACAAATGAGTATGGAAAGACTATCCTCCAAAATCTATGGGATGAAGCAAAAGCAATTAGTTCTAAAAAGGAATTTCACAAAAATCAAGAAAAAAAAACACTCAAATAAACAATACAACTGTACACCTAAAGGAACTAATAAAATCCAAAGAAAATTGAAAGAAGAAAATAATAAAGATCAGAATGGAATAAACAAAATAGAGACTAAGTAAACAATAGAAAAGATCAATGAAATAAGAGCTAGTTATTTGAAAAAAATAACCAAACCTTTATTTTTAATTAGATTATTAAACAAACTATAAATTGATAAACCTTTAGCCACACCCATCAAAAAAAAAAGAGAGAAGGCTTAAATAAATAAAATCAGAAATGAAAAAGAACTGAAGAATCATAAGAGAATGCTATGAACAATTAACAATTATATGACAAGTTCCTGGAATAAATAAGTTTTATAAAGACTGAACCAGGAAGAAAAAGAAAATCTGAACATATCAAAAAGTAGTAATGAATGCAATCAGTAATCAAAAAACTCTTAAACAAAAATACAAGACCAAATGGTTTCACAGTTGAATTCTACCAAATATTTAAAGAAAAAATAATACCTATTCTTCTCAAACTATTCCAAAATATTCAAGAAGAAGAGACAATCCCAGAGTCATTCTATAAAGCCATATATATCCTTATATTAAAACCATTACATTACAAAAATATAAAATTACAGGCCAATATCTCTGATAAACAATAACCAAAAATTCTTAATGAAATATTAGCAAACTGATTTTAACAACAGATTACAAGGTCATATACCATGATCAAGTGGGATTTATTCCAGAGCAAAGATTGTTATATGTTATCCAACAATCAATCATAATCTACTACATTTAAAAAAATGAAAGATAAAAAAAACATGTGGTCATCTCAATAGCTGCAGAAAAAGCATTTGACAAAATTCAGCATTTGTTTATATCAAACTCTGAACAATGTAGGTATAAAGGGAACATACTTAAACATAATGAAGGCTATATATGACAAACCAATAACTAACATTAGAGTCAATGATGAAAAAATAAAATATTTTCTTTAAGAATCAAGAATAAGATAATGATGCTTGTCTTCAATAATTTTATTTAACATAGTATTGGAAATTTTAGCCACAGCAAAGGAAGGAAGGAAGGAAGAAGGAAGGAAGGAAGGAAGGAAGGAAAGAAGGAAGGAAGGAAGGAAGGGAAAGGAAAGAAGTATCTAAATTGGAAAGGAAGAAAACTGTTACTATTTGCAGGGGACATTATACTATATAGAGAAAATAGCAAAGATGCCATCAATAAACTATTATAAATAAGAAATAAATTCAGCCAAGTGGCTGAATAAAAAATTAATAGTTATAAATCTGTTGTTTTTATACAATGATAACAAACTATAAGAGGAGAAATCAAGAATAGAATATTATTTATAATTGCATTAAAAAAATACCTAGGAACAATTTTAAACAGGTAGGTAAAGGACCTTTCAGCTGAAAACTATAATATATTGATTAAAAAAAAATGGAAGACAACACAAATAAATGGAACAATATAGCATACTCATAGATTGGAATAACATTCTTAAAATGCTTATACTATCTAAACCAATATGCAGACATATTGCAATTCCTATCACAATACCAATGGTATTTTTCATATGACTAGAACAAAGAATTCCAAAATGTATGTGAAATCACTAACTGCCCTCCCCCTGCAAAAAAAAAAGAAAAGAAAAAAAGACTCCAGGGATCCACAGCAATCTTGAAAAGAAAACAAAGTTGGAGGTATCATGCTACCAGAATTCAAACTAGACTGCAAAGCTAAGTTATCAAAGCGTATGGTACTGGCACAAAAACAGATTCATCTATATATATATATATATATAAAAGCCTAAGTGAGCATTATGACTGGGATGACTGCCCTGTAGCTATGACAAGCACTGACCACCAGGGAACAGATGCTCAACACAGGAGCTGCCCCCTGGTGGTCAGTGTGCTTCCACAGCCAACTTCCCACCACCGGCCAACCTCCCACAATCCCTCCCCCCTGGCCAGATGTCCGGACAGGACTGGGAGAGATGGTCCTGATTGGCCCCAATCACCAGCCAGGACAAGGAACCCCACCCATATACAAATTTGTACACAGGGCCTCCAGTAGATTAATGAAATAGAGAGCCCAGAAGTAAAGGCTTCTATGTTCAATTAATCTACAAAAAAGAGGTGCAAGAATATACAATGGGAAAAAATAAACAGTTACTTTAACAAATAGTATTGGGAAACCTTTACAGATAAATGCAAAAATAAATGAATCTGAACCACTTTCTTATACCATATACAAAATAAGCAAATAATGGATTAAAGATGTAAGTATAAGACCAAAAACTATAGAACTCCTAGGAAAAATATAGGTAGTGAACTCTTTGACATCAGTTATAATAATATTTTTTAGATATGTCTCCCCTGCCAGGGCTACAAAAGCAAAAATAAACAGGACTTCATCAAACAATGATGGTAAACATCAACAAAATAAAAAACAACTTTTTGAATAGGGAAATATATTTTCAAATGGCATATTTGATAAGGGGTTAATATTAAACATAGATAAAAAGCTCATACAACTCAACAGCAAGGAAAAAAGCAACTGAATAAAAAATGGGCAAAAGACTAGAGTAGACTATTCTCTAAAGAAAATATACAGATTGTTGAGAGATGAAACAATACTCAGCATTACTAATCATCAGGGAAATGCAAATCAGAACTACAATGAGTTATCACCTCACTCCTGTCAGAATGGCTGTTATCAAAAACACAACAAATATGCATTGGGGAATATGTGAAGAAAAAGGATCTCTAATGCAATGTTGGGGGATTATAAATTGGTGCTGCCATTATGGAAAATCCTCAAAAAAAATAAAATAAAAATTGAATTACCATACAATCCAGCAATTCCACTTCTGGTCATTCATCTGAAAAAAACAAACACCAATTTAAATATATATGCACCCCTGTGTTTACTGCAGCATTATTTACAAGGTATGAAAGCAACATAGATATCCACAGATAGATGAATAAAAATGTAGTATAGACACCACATCTTCAACAACAAAAAGGATGAAATCTTTCCACTTGGGACAACATGGACACATCCAAAGATATTATACTAAGTAAGATAAATCAAACAGAGACAAATACTATATTGTCTAATTGATATTTGAAATCTGAAAGAACAAAATGAACAAAACTAAACAAAAACAGACTCATAGATACAGAGAACAAATTGATACCTGCCAGAGGGGAGGGGCCTGGGTGGGTGGGTTTAAAAGGTAAAGAACTACTTATTTCTAGTTATAAAATAACTAAGCTTTGCAATATAATGTACAGCACAGGAAATATAGTCAATAGTAAAGTTATCTGCCACTTAAGGATGAAGATACATTCTGAGAAATGGGTTGTTAGGCAATTTCATTTTTGTAAAGATCACAGAGTACCCTTACACAAATCTAGATTGTATAGCCTACCACACACTTAGGTTATATGGTGTAACTTATTGCTTCTAGCCTGCAAGTCTGTACAGCCTATACAAAACAACACTAGATCAAATCAAGCACATGAGAAAATGATGCAATCAAGCGATGTGGTAAAAGCAAAACATATGAAGCTGTTACCAGCATAACATGACATTCTGTGTAACAGCAACTTTTTTTTTATGTTTCATAAGTAGAAAGAGTATACTCTAAAATGTAGTAAACACATGAAACAGTAACATAGTTACTTATCATTACCAAATATTTTGTGCTGTTCAAAATTGTCTGTGCCATAGTTTTATAAGAGTGGCAGCACAGTAGATTTATTTACACCAGCATTACCATAAAAACATAATTATCAATAAAGGAATTGCAATTAGAAACACACATATATATATTTATATTCATCAGCAAAAACTGGTGCCAGAAAACAATGGAAATATTCAAATGACTGAGATAATAATTATGAAAATAATTTTCATGATGCTTAATAATCATTTAAAAGAATAAAAGTATATTTATAGTTTTTAAAAAAGTAAAGATTTTTCCCTGGCCAGTTTTGCTCAGTGGGTAGAAACTTGGCTCTCAAACTAAAGGGTCCCAGGTTCGATCCAATCAAGGGCATGTACTAGTACCTGGGTGGTAGTTTTACTCCTGGCCCCAGTCACGGTGCATGAAGGAGGCAACCAATCAATGTATCTCTCTCACATTGATGTTTCTTTCTTTTTATCTCAACCTATCCCTTCCACTCTCTCAAAAAAATCAGTGAAAGTCTGGCCAGTGTTGCTCAGTGGTTGAGTGTTGATCTATGAACAAGGAGGTCATGGTTTGATTCCCAGTCAGGACACATGCCTGATTGCTGGCTCAATCCCTAGTAAGGCGGTGGTGGCCAATTGATGATTCTCTTTCATCATTGGTGTTTCTATCTCTCCTTCTCCCTCTCTGAAATCAATAAAAATATTTTTTAAAAATCAATGGAAAATATCATTGAGTGAGAACTAAAAAGTAAAGATTTTATCATTCAGGTACTCACTGAAAAAACAAAAATCTAAAGGAAGAAAATTCAACCAGTTGAAAGAACACAGACCAAGTTATTTATCAACTAATATTTATTGAGAACCTTCTATTTTTTTTGCTACTGGGATTTTATATAAGAAGCAATAATGTCCATTAAATTATTTTCTGTAATTGAGTTTAAACTAAATTATGTAATTATAATATAAAATGAATTGGTTTTTATAATTTTTATATCCTTATAGCATAGTTTAAAAAGTACAGCCAATGTTCTTCCCAGTCTTAACTATCCCAATTGATATCAACCATAAATTTACCTCCTGTGCTGAACTGATATAGTTCTTTCTATTACACAATAAATGCTATGCAATCCAACTATTCAATCCTTAGAGCCACAGACTAAATTTTCCAGTATAACTCATTCATCCTCCCATCATTCAGCAGAAACATAACACACTGAACTCAATTGAGTTTAGTTGATTTGAATTAAATGGATCTAAGTATCATGCATAATCAATGCTGAAAATAAAGTTAGTGAGAGCAAAAGGAACAATAAACTGTATAAACACTACAGAGTTGAATTTGGGACCAAAGAAAGACAAAGATTTTTCCAAAAGCATCCACCTTCCCTTCACTCTTTTGGTATTCTTAGAGAGAAGCCTATATGGATAGCACATATAAAAATAGCTCACATCTGAAGGGTTAGATCACAAAGAGCAAACAGATCAAAAGCAGGATGTGGCTCTGCATTTTCTAATGACTAAAGAGAGAAAGGTTGCTTGGTTCATTAACCATACATCACTCATTACTTCCAAATATTACAAGTGCCTGACACCATCTGTCCTTGAAAACAACAGCTTTAATTTGACTAAATCTGTCATTGATGTTGCTAAATGACAAGCGAGAAAATTGCACAGCTGAGATAACTGTTTAGCTTAACTGTTTTTAAAGTAAACATCTTCACAGAATAATAGTGCAACTGCAATATTTATACAGAAGACACACTATTAGTACAGAATGATGGAACCTCATGAGGTCAGAATTTACCCACCAGCCATGGCTGTTAGGCAGTAATGTGATTCAAATAATCACAACTTAGAATACTAGAGATGAAAGAGACTTTGGAGACACCGCACAATACAGAAATGAAAATAAACTAGAGTCCATAGCACAAAGCATAAAAGTAGTCAAGAGTAGATTTAATGGAAAGCTGGAAGAGAGCTTAACCAGAGTCAATTCTAACAGAACTTATAAGCATATAATAGACTTATTTAACGAGCATTTTTGCATATTTTTTTTATTTTTACAAGGACAATTTGTATATGTTGAGTCCCTGATTTTATTTGTTAAGGCAAATGTTTATGTGCATTTTGACTTGGACACAATAGTTCACACCATGAAGTAAATAATTAGTCAATTATTTTTAACTTCTCATGTATACTAACTTGGTATTTTGGAATAGTGTAATCATCATTAACCATAAGACATATAAATACCCAGTGCAGTTCCTGGAAGCTCACAAATATTTATTGAGTTGAAATATATGTACTTGTGAAAACCCAGTGCAATTCCAAGAGGAAAGAGAAGACTTATCTCTGGAACATTAGAGAGAAGTGCTCCTTCAACTTTTATATTATACTAAAGGCCTGGTGCACAAAATTAATTCATGGTGGTGGGGAGGGGTGTCCTTCATCCCAGCCTGCTCCCTCTACAATCTGGGATCCCTTGATTGGTGCCCAACTGCCCGTTTAGACCCGATCCAGGTAGGATCAGACCTAAATGGGCATTTGAACATACCTTTCACAATCCAGCTCCCAAATGCTCACCTGCCTGCCTTCCTGATTTCCCCTAAACACTTCTGCCTGCCAGCCTGATCACCCCTAACCACTCCCCTCTCAGCCTGATTAATGCCTAACTGCTTTCCTGTCAGCCTGTTTGCCCCTAACTATCCTCCCCTGCAAGCCTGGTCACCCCTAACTACCTTCTCCTGAAGGTCTGGTTCCCTCCAACTGCTCTCCCCTGCAGGCCTGGTTCCTCCCCAGCTGCCCTTTCCTGCAGGCCTGGTCACCCACAACTTCTCTCCTCTGCCAGCCTGATCACCACTAACTGCCCTCCCTGCAGCCTTGATCACCCCCAAGTCCCTTTCCTTACAGGCCTGGTCCCTCCCAACTGTCCTCCCCTGCTGGCCATCTTGTGGTGGCCATCTAGTTTCCACATGGGGGCAGCCATCTTTGACCACAGGGGGCAGCCATCTTTGTGTTGGAGTGATGGTCAATTTGCATATTACTCTTGCAGAGTGATTACCTGCAAGTCCATAACTTTGGTCTACATCCACTTCTTGGAATAAAAAAACAATAAAGAAAAATATTCAATTTTTTAGACTAAATCAGATAAATCTAATGATTTCTAAATGATATTTTCCTCATAGCTTAAACTAATTAATTCTGATCAATAACCTCAATGTCAATATGATCACACTAGAATTCTCTAGGAAATAGAATTTCAAATGTTCTAAATGGTAACAGGTCCAATGTATGGCCTCCCATCACAAATCTGCATATAGCCAAGTCAAAAGGAATTTCCTATTTAAGGAAAAGAATGATCAGATAATAGATGCTAAAAATAGTAAAGCTTATGTTGAGTTTACCAGAACTCTATTTTCGTTAAATTCCCTTCCAGTGAATCTATGCATTTAAATTTATATAAAACTAGAGGCCCGTTGCACTATATTTGTGCAAGAATAGGCCTCTGGCTTCACTCTCAGCCGCCTTTGAGCCAGCAAGTCCTTGCTTTCCACCCCAGCTGCCCAGGAGCCGGCACATCCCCACTCCCACCAGGAGCCAGCAAGTCCTTGCTTCTGTCTGGAGCACCACTCAGTAGCTCACTCTGCAGCACCCCCTTCCCCTCATAGCAGGCTTCACACTGCTCTGCACCTGCACATGCAAATTAACCTCCATTTTTGTTGGGCTAATGTGCACATTCACTCTAATTGGCTGTGGGTGAGCAGAGTGATGGTTAATTTGCATGTTTCTCTTTTATTAGGTAAGGTATAGTGTGATACAAATGGCAACTTAAATGAGACTCCCTGTTGCTCTGAAATCCTAGAAACAATGGTTTTGATTTTAGCTTTAGCATGGCAGTTATGCTTGTAGAACCCTGATATAAAATATTATTCCTGTTATAACTTGGCATGTTGCTCACTCTAAAACCTAAATGTGAAATATTAATTTTAGATGTGATATGTAAATATTACTGAAATATTATATGAAATATGAAATATTACATATTTATTTCACAATAAATAAATATGAAATAAAATAGCATTAAGTTAATTAATAGTAGCAGCCATATTATATTTAATAATAGCAAAGAGAAAAAGAAAAGAAAGAAAAAAAACCACTCAGCCAACTCAATCATATTCTCAATTCAATTGAAGTAATTTGGGAATTAAAATAAAATCATTTTATTTTACCATCATCCATGAGAACTTTGTGACTAGAACTCAGTTGGTAATTGCTGGACATTTTCATCATTGGTGCCTACTTGCCAAAGGAGGAGCCCAACGCCTTTGATATGCCCCCCACATTGATAAAAGTATAATTTGTCTAAGATACTCCATTGTCTGCAATTGCCTATTGTTTCCATAATAATAAGGTCCTAAGGGGAAAAAATTAACAAATTTATTTCTTATAGTCATGGCAAAAATTATGTCTCCTGGACCCTCCCAGGGTGGATGGGTAGATCTTAAATGACAAATCCACTCTGATATCCCAATTTCCACCCGACTTTGAATTGCTTCCTCTATTCCAACAGATGCTGAACTTTCTAACCTGCTCATTGTTAGTCACCTTTTAGCCCACATTTTAGCTAAGCAACTAAACAAACTGTTAGAGCCCTTATATAACTTCACAAGTTATAAAAATTAATGCAAAATCTTTACTTAGTAAGCCCATATCAATAAATTCAGCCTGCTCCATCTTGATGTTCCTTTTACCACTGTCCACACCTTTAGTATCTATCCCTACCACATTCCCTGCATCTTTCCCTGTATAAATTTAAAAATGCAAATAGTGCCGAGACCGGTTTGGCTCAGTGAATAGAGCGTCGGCCTGTGGACTGAAAGGTCCCAGGTTCAATTCCGGTCAAGGGCATGTACCTTGCTTCCGGGCACATCTCCACTGTGGGGCATGCAGGAGACAGCTAATCGATGTCTCTCTCTCATCAATGCTTCTGACTTTCTAGCTCTCTCCCTTCCTGTCTGTAAAAAATCAATAAAATATATTTAAAAATAATAATAATTAAAAAATAAAAATGAAATAGTTATTTTTGTTTATTTGTTTTGAATATACCATTTCCCCGAAAGTAAGATATCCCCCGAAAATAAGACCTACTTCCAGTTTTGCCTCTCGCTGTGATATAAGGCATCTCCCCGAAAATAAGACCTCCCTGATAGAAAATAAGGCCTCCCCTGAATATAAGGCCTCCCTGGAATATAAGGCCCCCAAAGCTACCGTAAGGCATCTGACTCCTGATTTAAAGAGACCTCGCACTGCCTGAACAGCTCAAGCTTCACTGCGGCCAATCAGTGAGCTGTTTTGTGATGGCAACTACTACTGTTCCGTATACAGGTAATAAATTTCATTTTTTCTTGTTCAACAATAAATGTGTACTATATTCTTCTTCATGTAAAAATAAGACATCCCCTGAAAATAAGACCTAGCGCATCTTTGAAAGCAAAAAATAATATAAGACACTGTCTTACTTTCTTGCTAACCAATAGGTGCCTACTATGACTTGAGTCTAGTTATATGTCTAAAAGCTAAGAAGGGTAGGTGGGGTGTGTGTGGCTTCTGATGAGAATAACTACTGTTTAGATGTCAGCTTCCTCAGGGAAGGCCATTATCTACATTTTCCTCAGGTTAATTCCCTCTGAAATCACGGAGAGGCCACTTCCACTGG
Source organism: Lasiurus cinereus (assembly GCA_011751065.1). Taxonomy (NCBI): domain Eukaryota; kingdom Metazoa; phylum Chordata; class Mammalia; order Chiroptera; family Vespertilionidae; genus Lasiurus; species Lasiurus cinereus. The sequence goes on from JAAGEH010000012.1 coordinate 63,282,811, forward strand.
AGGGTGGGGAAGTTGCTTTCACTGGCAAGAAGACATCAGAATTGATATGCTCAATGTTTCCAGCTTCATCAAGTTCTTCTCATACATCTCATTCCAACTTTCAGGATCCCCATTCCTTAGCAGTTAACAACATCACTTAATAGGAAACACCCTCCAATGTTGGGAATTCAACTTGCATTGTAATTTAGCCAGTATCAGGAGGAGATTCTACATTTGATTTCCAGCAAACTTAGTCCTATAACTATGCTAGATAGGCATCTCCCTTCAGGGCTCCCATAGAATCTTTCAGGTCATTTTTGTGGCCCTTGATGTAGGGATTCAAATATTTGAGTTCATTCTTTTCTTTTCCCACTTTGTCCAGAAACAGTAGAAGCAACCAGCCAATCTCATTATAGTCATTAGTGTGATAAAATGTTCAAAAGCATTATACATGCTCAACCAATTCCTTGCATCTCATAAGTGGCTGATTACAAGTATCCAATGGAAATATTTTATGTATTCTTTTGCCAGGTCATGTCAAGGACTATCAATGTTCTCTTCACTACTAGAAATGCAGTCTTTACCAATTCAGAATACTCATCAAAATTCTGTTCTCCTGGAAACACTTTGGTACCAATGATGTATTAGTCTGTGTTTTCTGTAGATATATATGGAATTGGCTCACACAGTTATGGAAGATGACAAGTCCCAAGTTCTGCAGTTGAGTCAGCAAACTGGAGACTCTGGAGAGCTAATGGCATAATTTCAGTCCCAAGTATGGCAAACTCAAGAACTAGGAAAAGCCAGTGGTTTAGCTCAAATTAAGGCAGGAAGAAGACAATGGCCCAATTCAATGGAAGTCAGGCAGGAATAAATAATTCTCTCAAATCAGGAAAGGTTCAGTCTTTTCATTTCATTTAACCTTTCAACTGATAGAATGAGGCCCTCCCAAGCTAGGGTAGGCAATCTGCTTTATTCGGTCTACCAATTTATCTCAGGCAAAACACCTTCACAGAAACATCCCAAATAATGTTTTTAAAAAAATCTGTGAACCAGTCAACTAGACACATAAAATTAACTATCACAGCACTTGTATATGTTCATGGCATAGTAAGGATTTAAAGTAGAGGACTAAATCATCCTTTGCATTAATTTAATGATACTTTTTTGTTTGTTTGTTTTTTGTTTTTTTGTTGTTGTTGTTTTTTACCTTAAAACACTATTTTTTTATTTTTTTAATTAAATCTTTATTATTCAGATTATTACATTTGTTTCTCTTTTTTCCCCCACCATAGCTCCCCTCCATCTGGCTCCCACCCTTCCCTCTACCCTTATCTCCCTCCAGTTGACCTCATCCATAGGTGTATGATTTTTGTCTAGTCTCTCCCTATACACCCTTCACCCCTTTCCCCCTGAAAGTTATCAGTCCACACCCTTTCTGTGCTCCTTATTCTATTATATTCACCAGTTTATTCTGTTGATCAAATTTTTAATTCACTTAACTTTTAGATTCACTTGTTGATAGATATGTATTTGTTGTTCATAATTTTTTGTCTTTTACCTTTTTATTCTTCCTCTTCTTAAAGAGTACCTTTCAGCGTTTTATGTAATACTGGTTTGGAGTTGAGGAACTCCTTTAGCTTTTTCTTATCTGTGAAGCTCTTTATCTGCCCTTCAATTCTGATTGATAGCTTTGCTGGATAGAGTATTCTTGGTTGTAGGTTCCTGCTATTCATCACGTTGAATATTTTTTGCCACTCCCGTCTGGCCTGCATCGTTTCTGTTGAGAAATCAGCTGACAGTCATATGGGTGCTCCCTTGTAGGTAATGAATTGTTTTTCTCTTGCTGCTTTTAATATTCTCTCTTTGTCTTTTGCTCTTGGTATTTTAATTATGATGTGTCTTGGTGTAGTCCTCTTTGGATTCCTTTTATATGGGGTTCTGTGTGCTTCGTGGACTTGTAAGTCTGTTTCTTTTACCAGATGTGGGAAGTGTTCAGTCATTATTCCTTTAAATAGGATTTCAGTATCTTGCTCTCTCTCTTCCTCTGGCACCCCTACAATTCTGATGTTGGTATGCTTGAAGCTGTCCCAAAGGATCCTTACATTATCTTCACATTTTTGAATTCTTTTCCCTTCTTGATTTTCCAGTTGAATGTTTTCTGCTTCTTTATATTTCAAATTTTTGACTTGATTCTTGCCTTCCTTTAGTCTGCTGTTAGGTCTCTGAATAATATTTTTTATTTCAGTCATTGAATGTTGAAATTCTAGTTGGTCCTTTATCATCTCTAGTTGGTTCTTTTTCATCTCCTCTTGGGTCTTGCTAAATTTATCCATCTTTTCTAGGAAATTCTTGAAAAACCTTATAAGCGTGGTTTTGAACTCTGTATCCAATCGTTTCTTTTCCTCCATTTCTTTTGTGTGTGATCCCTTCCCTTGTCTCGACATTTCCACTATGCCGGGAGAACTTCTGTGTTGGATTCAGCCTTATGATACCAGACTTGCAAATCCGCAAAAGCCTCTCTGTTGAGCTTGGGATGAGTGGAGTCTCAGGGCTTAATGGACCGCCTTGCCTTCCAGTCGGCCCCGCCCTCCACAACCCTGGAGTCTCATGTGACTGGGTAATTGCTGGAATGGTTCCTGTGCATGTGCGCTCTCTCACCATGCCTCTAGACTGCTGCCCCTTCAGCTCCCCTGCGCACCAGGACCGTGTGAGTCTGGGTCCCCAGAGTTTCACCTGAAACCTGGGTTTAGTGGAGTTAGAAGTGACACAGTTGGGAGGGTCTGTCTCCTGCCCACTCGTAAAAGCCAGTGGCACAATCAGCAGTCTGTCCACTGCGCGCACCACCAGGCTTCTGATCTTTTGCGACTCCCCTAAATTTCCGTGCAATTCTCCCTTTTCACAGTCCAAACTCCCCCCATATGAGTTTTGGCTGGATCTGGAGTTTAATGTCGTAGGATAAGGAGTTCAATGCCATTGGGAGTCTCTGTTTCCCTCCTGCCAGAGAAATCCAGCCAGGTTCTCAGGCACCCGCTTTCTGCTCGCGTGCATCTCTGTACCTCAGCTTTTTGCAGCTCCTCTGGGTCTCTGTGAGCCCCTCTCTTTCCTTCTACTTGTAGAATTTCCACTCAGCCAGCTTTCCTGTGGTTTTGGATGATGTCTGTTCTGTCTTTTAGTTGTAGTTTTGAAATTGTTGTGTGAGGCAGCAGTGTAGTGTTTACCTATGCCGCCATCTTGGATTCTCTCCAATTTAATGATACTTTTCGTGTTAATTTCATTCTTATTTGATTTTAATTTATATCTATATTTTAGCTTTACATCATTACTATAAAGAGTTTATGTGAAGTTATGAATTTACTAGAGGCTTGGTGCATGAAATTTGTGGGTGGGGAGGGAGTCCCTCAGTCCAGCTTGCACCCTCTCCAATCTGGGCCTCCTTGGGGAATGTCTGACTTCCGGTTTAGGAGCATTAACTCCAGCCATTAGAAAAATCACACTGAATGTCCTTGATATACAAACAGTGTGGTTTTATGAGTTGTTTTAATAATAATGGCCATTCCTTTAAATAATATCTGCTTACATACAATACAGCTGGGACTGTGTGAATTCAGAATGTTAATATCACAAAATCAAAAAGGGTTGTAGTGGAAATAACCTTGAATTGTCTAGTCCAAACTTTTATAAATATTGGAATTCCCTTTTCAAAGGTTTTGAATGCTTTTTGTCCTAAGAAGCTTAACCAACTTTTGAGGCAACTCATTTTCTGTGACAGTACTGGAGGACTCTGGTAGCAGGCGTGCAGCATGGCCTGAGGGAGAGTACTGCTGCACCAAGTGCCTGCCACCCCCCAGAACAAAGGGACTTCAGCAGTGCTGAGGGGACTGGGTGCCTCCATCTTGTGGCTATGGGCGCTGCCATCTCTGTGATGGTGTGATGGTCAATTTGCATATTCCCTCTTTATTAGATAGGATACATATATATTTAACTAACATTCTAATTAAATTTAGTTTCTAAGCTAGGTGTATGAAAACAATTATTTTCCATTTAAAATTGATCATAAGTTACAGAAACAAGATTGAGAAACCATACTACATGGAAAGATTGCTGCTATTTCAAGGTAATGATTTAATGAAGTCCAGATATTGTTTTGTGGACAAATTTGGTGTTGAGTATAGGAGTTATATTGCCTGTAATATAGTTGAATGTTGTTGCTGTAATGATTTTTGAGATCCTAGCTAGCTTTCACTACACTGCTCTATTTTTGTACTACAGAATGAATTGAGAATAGCAGCATCCCAGATCTTATCAGTTTATGTCTCAGCTTTAATATTCCATAAACAAGCTAATATTAGTGACAATGTTATGAGAGACCTTTATCATGTGCATAATGTGTACCATCTGTTTGTGACAGTCATCGTACAATAAATTTGGTTTAATATTTAGATAGCTTCTGGAAGTTTTATCTGAACAAGCTGCTTACATTTTGCTTCACATATCCAAGTGAATTTTAGAAAACAGAAGTGTACAAAATTTGATTGTACAAAAATGTGCACTAGATTATTTTAAAATAAAAAGCATACTGATCTTAAAACCTTTTCTAAATATTCTCATTGTCACCATTCCCACTTATGATATATTAATTGCTAGAGTTGAAAGTATATGGCCCATATTTGGCCCAGTATTCAGATGTAGTGTGGTATTGTAAGACTACTTGGAAATGCTCATGTAGAATCATTTCCCAGTAGTCCTTAATTACTCATATTCTATTGTGTGATGTCCTCCAATGCCAGCCACTTCCTTCATGGAAACTCTCTCTGAATTTTGTACTTGGAAATGATTTTTTTCTCTCCAGACTCTGTGTTGAAACTGGTATTTTATTAGCATAATGCCTATAATTTAGAGACCCATTTTTCTTTCTTTTTTTAACATCATAATATCTTTAAAATAACAGACTTCTCTTTACCAAAAGGTTCCATACACTCCTAAAGGTCAGGAATCATCAGAGTTCCATGAGAAGTTTGCAGAAAAACTTATTTTAAGTACAAAAATTATTTGGGAATAATTCCTTTTTTTAGATACAATTTCAAAAACAAAATCCAGGAAAGAAACACTTGATAAACTGGGCTTCATTAAAATTAAATTCTGTTGCAATTAGAAGATGAGTAAGTTCTAGAGATCTAATGCACAGCATTAGGATCTAAAAATAAACAAATAAAATGTTTTGTTCCACAAAAGATAATACCATGAGAATGAAAAGATAAACCATTGATCAAGAGGAAATATTTCTGATTCCATAGCTGATAAAGGACAGTTATCCAAAATATACAAATAATACTGAAAATTCAATAATAAGAAAAAAATGGACTTAATAGGCACCTCACCAAAGAAGATATACAGATGTGAAATAAGCATATGAAAAGACAATCCACATCCTATATCATTAAGGAAATCCAAATTAAAACAACAATGAGATACACCACACACCTATTAGAAAGACCCGGATCAGGAATACTGACAATACCAAACATTGGTTAGGTGGTAGAGCAACAGGAACTCTCATCCATCACTGGTAGGAATGCAAAATGGTGCATCCATTTTGGAATACACTTTGGCTGGTTCTTACACACTAAGCATATTCTTACCATAAGATTCAGCAATTATGCTCCTTGGTATTTACTCAATAGAGTTCAAAACATGCCTATACATAAATCAGCACACAGTTCTTTCTAACAGCTTTAATGATAAGTGCCAGAACTTGGAGGCATAGTAGGTGAACAGAAAACCTGTGGATAAAAATGCATGTTACTGTGAAAGAAGCCAATCTAAAAGTCTACATTCTATGGGATTCCATCTATATTACATTCTGTAAAAAACGAAACTATGTAGAGAATAAAAAGATCAATGGTTGCCAGTGATGTGTGTAACAAGAGATGAATAAGCAGAATACAGAGGATTTTAAGGCAATGAAATTACTCTGAATGATATAATGATGGATATATGCCCTTATACATCTGTCAAAAACCATAGAATGCAAACCACCAAGAGTGAATCCTAAGGTAAACTATGGGCTTTGGGTAATTATGTTTTATCAGTGAGATTCATCCTTGGTTTAAAAAAAAAAGTATTATTTTTGTGAGTGATGCTGACAATGGGAAGGCTATGAATGTATTAGAAGAGGGGATATGTGGAAAATATCTATCATATCTTCTCCAATTTGTTGCAAACCAAAAATTGCTCTAAAAATTGCAGTCTTTAAAAAAAATTCTCTGGGTAAAGGCAATCAGCTTTCTTTAAAGGAAAATGCAGAGGTCTGGTGTGTGGTATTGAAGATTTGTTTTTTGTGTGGGTCTAAAATCTGTTGTGGCCAGGGTTTGGTACAAATTTATTAATGACCAACAACACAGGGGCATATCCTACACATAAACTAAAGAATCATCTCTGCTAAACTTTGAAATTTATATATATATATATATATATATATATATATATATATATACATATATATACACATATATATAACACACATATATACATATATGTATATTTATATTTATATTTATATTTATATTTATATTTATATTTATATTTATATTTATATATCTTATCTAATATAACACACATATATACATATATATATTTATATTTATATTTATATATCCTATCTAATAAAAAAATAATATGCAAACTATTCACCACTCCGCTACACCCACAAGTCATACCCACCAGCCATGCCCACCAGCCAATCAGGAGCAAGTATGCAAATTAACCCCAACCAAGATATCTGAGGCCAGGAAGCCAGCAGGAGAGAGGCTTGGGTTTCCTCTGCAATGGAGGAAGTTAAGCTTTCCACACATCTTGGATGACCCAGGCCTCTACTCAAGGCTACAAAGTTTCAATTGTATAAAATAAATAAATCCTAGATACCAGGGCCTCTGCTTGGGTCTTCAAGGGGCATAGCCAGCCTACAAACCACCACAGGCCCCTCACCCAGGCTGCCCTATGCCCCAAGAGAACCCCCACCCTAATCCGGGACACCCTTCAGGGCAAACCAGCTGTCTCTTACTCATGCACCAAGCCTCTATCCTATCTAATAAAAGAGTAATACAGTGGTACCTCGAGATACGAGTGCCCTAACATACAAGATTTTTGAGATACGAGCTGAATGAGCAATTTTTGCTTTGAAATATGAGCAACAGTTGAGATACGAGTAATCGCGCAGATCGGCCGGCTGCACATGACCCACCAGTTTACTGAGACTCGAGCGTCTCATAGTTTCCCATGCCTCAAGGTTACGGAACGAATTAACCTCGTATCTCGAGGTACCACTGTATGCAGATTGACCATCACTCCAACACACAAGATGGCTGCCCCCCTGTGGTCAAAGATCCTGCCCCCAAGTGGACACAAGATGGCCAGCAGGGGAAGGGCAGTTGGGAGGGACCAGGCCTGCAAGGGAGGGCAGTTGGAGGTGATCAGACCATCAGGAGAGGGCTATTGGGAGGGACCAGGCCTGCAGGTGAGGGAAGTTAAGGGAGACCAGGCCTGCAGGTAAGAGCAGTTAGGGGCAAACAGGCTGGCAGGGGAGCAGTTAGGCATCAATCTGGCTGCCAGGGGAGTGGTTAAGGGGTGATCAGGCTGGCAGGCAGAAGCTATTAAGGGCAATCAGGAAGGCAGGCAGTCAAGCAGTTGGGAGCCAACAGTTCTGGATTGTGAGAGGGATGTCCGACTGCCTGGACATAATAAATGGGCAGTCAAACACCCCTCAATGGGTCTCAGATTGTAGAGGGTGCAGGCTGGGCTGAGGGACACCTCGCTCTCCTGTGCATGAATTTTGTGCACCAGGCCTTTAATAGATAAATAGATAGATAGATAGATAGATAGATAGATAGATAGATATAGATATAGATATAGATAGATACAGATATAGATATAGATACACACACACACACACACACACACACACACACACACATACATTGAGTGGCCAGATTATTATGATCTCTGAATGCATAATAATCCGGCCACTCAGTGTATATCCTACATAATAAAAGGCTTATATGCAAATTGTCCCCTCAACCAGGAGTTAGACCAGCAGGCAGGCTGGCCAACCATCCATGTACCCTCCTCTTGGCTAGGCTGGCTGGAATCCACTGATGCATGAATTCATTCACCCGGCCTCTAAAGTATATATACACTAGAAGCCCAGTGCACGAAATTCATGCTTGGGGGAGGGGGGTCCTTCAGCTCTGCCTGCACCCTCTACAATCTGGGACCCGTCTCACAATCCAGGATTACTAGCTGGCTCCCAACCACTTACCTGCCTACCTTCCTGAGTGCTCCTAACTGCTGCGGCCTGCCAGACTGATCACCCCCTAACTATTCCCCTGCCAGCCTGATCAATGCCTAATTGCTTCCCTGCCAACTTGTTTGCCTCTGACTGCCCTCCCCTGCAGGCCTGGAACCTCCCAACAGCCCTCTCCTGCTGGTCTGATCACCCCCAACTGCCCTCCCTTGCAGGCCTTTTCCCTCCCAACTGCTCTCACCCTGCTGGCCATCTTGTGGTGGCCATCTTGTGTTCACTTGGGGGCAGGATTTTTGACCACATGGGGGAAGCCATCTTGTGTGTTGGAGTGATGGTCAACCTGCATATTACTCTTTTATTAGCTAGGATAGAGGCCTGGTGCATGGGTGAGGGCCAGCTGGTTTGCCCTGAAGGGTGTCCCAGATTAGGGTAGGGGTTGCCATGTGGCATGGGGCAGCCTGGGTGAGGGGCCTGTGGTGGTTTTCAGGCTGGCTACCCCCCCTGATGACCCAAGCAGAATCCCTGGTATCTGCGATTTATTTATCTTCTACAATTGAAACTTTGTAGCCATGAGTGGAGGCCTGGGCCCTCCAGGGTGTGTGGAAAGCTTGACTTCCTCCATTGCAGGGCAAACCCAAGCCACCCTCCTGCTCACTTCTTGGCCACAGCCATCTTGGTTGGGGTTAATTTACATACTCGCAGCCGATTAGCATGGCTGGTGAGTGTGGCCTGAGGGTGCATCAGAGTTATGGCTAATTTGCATATAACTTTTATTAGATATAGATAGATAGATAGATAGAGATAGATATATATCCTGTCTTTCTTTAAACTTTTAGTTTTTTAATTTACCTTTATTGTTGAAAGTATTACAGATGAGATGTCTTTATAACAATTGTTTTTTAATATTTTTATTGATTTTAGAGAGGAAGGGAGATGGATAGAAAGAGAAAAAAAAACAATGATGTGAATCATTGATAAACTGCGTCTTATGTGCCCCCTTCTGGAAATTGAGCTAGCAACCCAGGCATATGTCCTTGGCCAGAATTGAACCTGAGACTCTTTAGTCCACAGACTGACACTCTATCCACTGAGCCAAACCAAGTAGGGCTATAAAAATTCTTTAATGAAAGACATCACTCTCTCTAACTTATTGAGCTCCAATTTATGTTGCATAACTATCTGACTAGCTTATTTAATATTCAAGTGGTTTGTTCTAAGGTGTCAAGTCCCTTTGTCAAGAATGGACCTGGACTAAGAAACTAACATATTTTTTTTTTCTGGCTCTATCAACTACTATCTAAAGAAATTTCACTTCTCAACTCACTTTGCCTATTTCCACCTTTGATATTCAAATAATAAATATATCTCTGTCTATGTAAAAAAAAATTACAAAGTATTTTTCATATTTTTTATTTCATTTAATGTGCACATCGTTCCTGGAAGAAGCTCTTATTATCATGCAAATGTTGTAGATGAAGAAACTGACTCTCAATGACTGTATGAATATTCTAAAATTTCTGGGGCTTGACCCCAACTCTTTCTATTATGCCCCATTGCCTTCTAGCAAGAATTCTACCCATGGGTGTGGCTCCAAGTTGAATAAATTTAAAAAATAAAATTTTAAATGCATATATATATATATATATATATATATATATATATATATCTTATTTCCAGTAAATAATGTTTTCAAAAAGCTTCTACAAAATAGAGAATACAGTGAGCAGCTATTATAAATGCAAGAAATAGAAAACATAATCATGACTTTGAAGGCTTTAAAATTAAGTGAATGAGATCAACATATGGACCCAAATATAAATATATTAATGGCAAAGATTATATATATATACTAGAGGCCTGGTGCACAGAATTCATGCATGGGAGAGGGTGTCCTTCAGCTCAGCCTGTTCCCTCTCCAATCTGGGACCCCTTGAGGGATGTCTGACTGCCATTTCAGCCTGATCCAGGTGAGATCGGGCCTAAACGGGCAGTGGGACATCCCTGTCACAGTCCAGGACTGATGGCTCCGAACTGCTCACCTGCCTGCTTTCCTGATTGCCCCTAACTGCTTCTGTCTGCCAGCCTGTTTTTCCCTAACTGTCCTCCCCTGTGGGCCTGGTAACCCCTAACTGCCCTCCCCTGCTGGCCTGATCACCCACAACTGCCCTCCTTTGCAGGCCTGGTTTCTGCCAATTGCCCTCCCCTGCTGGCCACTTTGTGGTGGCCATCTTATGTCCACATGGGGACAGGATTTTTGACCACATGGGGGCAGTCATTTGTGTGTTGGAATGATGGTCAATCATCATATTACTCTTTTATTAGATGGGATAGAGGCCTGGTTCATGGGTGGGGGACACCTGGTTTGCCCTGAAGGGTGTCCTAGATCAAGGTGGGTGTTCCCTTGGGGCATGAAGTGGCCTTGGCAAGGGTCCTATGGTGGTTTGCAGGCCGTCCACATCCCCCAGTAACCCAAGTAGAGGCCCTGGTAACTGGGATTTATTTATCTTCTACAATTGAAACTTTGTAGCCTAGAGCGGAGCCAAGCCTTCTGCTTGCACAGCCATTGAAACTTTGTTGCCTTAAGCAAAAGCCTGGTCTGGCCAGGGTGTGTGGAAAGCTTGGCTTCCACCATTGTCTGGGGCAACCCAAGCCTTCCTCCTGTTCTCTCTGTGAATGTAGGCCATCTTGGTTATATTAATTTGCATACTTGCTCCTGACTGGCTGGTGAATGTGGCTGGTGGGCATGGCTGGTGGATGTAGCAGAGGAATTGTCAATTTGCATATTACTTTTTTATTATATATAATATATAGATAGATAGATAGATATACACACTGAGTGGCCAGATTATTATGATCTCTGAATGCATAATAATCTGGCCAATCAGTGTGTGTGTGTGTGTGTGTGTTAGAGGAGGCCTGGTGCATGAATTTGTGCATGGGTGGGGTCTGACCAGCCTGGCCAGAAGGGAGGGGGGACATAAATGATTTACTGGCCTGCAAGCTGGCCAAACTCCTGGTCAAGGGGACAATTTGCATATTAGCCTTTTATTATATAGGATATAAACTAAGTGGCCATATTATTATGTGTTCAGTGTATATTAAGTGTATATATACTAACACATACACACACACACACACATATATATATATATATATATATATACACAATATGTTTTTAAATAGTCAAACTGGGTGATGATGAGGAGAAAACTTGTACATACCTAGGGTGAGAAAACAACAGTGTTTATATTTGGACAGTGCATGGGGACAAGGACAGAAGAAACTGACATTGTTGTTAGACAGGTTTATGCCAGTAAACTCACAATACATGGAAAAGTATGCATTGCATTATCATATGTCACATAGAATTAGATACTAGGGGCTATAACAAATTGTGGGTTTCGGAGAAAATGATAATGGATATTATTTATTCCAAGAGATATAATGTAGGAATGGAAGAATTTCCATACTGGGTCAGGAAAGGTGATCCCATAATTTTTAACATCTGCATAATTCCCCTGTTTTCAATACAAGAGTGTTCTCTCCTCATACATGCACCTGTTATTTTCATAATGTCTTGTCAACCCAAAGTACAGCAAATAATATATTTAAAATGTAACAGAGTCCCATATGAATACAAATCTCCAATTGAGAATACTATGAGGACAAGCAGAGAAGCATCTCCGCACCCTAAGAACTTCTCTTCATGTATGCTGTTTTGTATATTTTCATAAATATTGTTGATATTCTCAGGGATAATAGCAATGGTCGTTTCTCTATATTTTATTTAGATATGCCTTAAGCCAATAGAATTTGTTCTTAAAAAATAGCATAATATTTAGAGCTTAAACTATTAAGTTAAATATATTGATTTATAATGCACATGATGAAGCAGATATGTAAGCCAAGATAATTCATTTCTATTTAATAAATGTAATAAGTCTTACAAACTATCTTGCACAACATTCTTAGACATTTTGACAATTTTTAGGCTCCAAGAATTAGCTACTTAATATTCTTCACTTACTGAAGCAAAATTTGCTTGAAGTTAATTTTCACATTTCATTGACAGAAAAGTTGTCTCCTCATCAGTGTTCACATTGAACTTACTGGAGCTAATTTTTAGCAAATACTAGTCAGGGAAAAATGTCATCTATTTAATCAATGCCTAATCTGGTATTTCAAATATATGCATTATATGTTCAATGAAAGTCTAAATAAAAGAAAATATTTAAAGGGTCCAAATTACAGAAATCCTCAATTTTCCAATTACCCCAATAATTCTATACCCAACAGGACTTTTTCTGGCACAGTAAGTCTACAATACTACACAGCAAATGCAGCCTAAACTAGGCAATGCAGCCTACCATGCAGTCCTCCAATGTGCATTCAGTCATTCCTCTGTAAGGCAACAGGTTGTTTTGCAATATTTGGTACTGGGATGGGAACAGTCATGTTTTACTAGTAAGTTTCCTGATAAAATGGAATGCTGCTCAATATTTTTAATGAAAATTATCACTACATCAGGGATAGTTATCAAAAATAGCATCTACACAAGGAGCATTAACCAACCAGAATTGATACCAACCTGAACTACTCCAGTGCCAACTGACTGAACAGACTTACACTTACCCAAGGGCAAGATGGAGCTTCAGTGCCCAGATGCTGGGAATTATTCAGGATGATACCTTCAAGATAACAAATTGATCAGACACATTTATCTTTAATCTCTCCCACATCCTCAGTAAAATATATAAGGACTTTTTTTTAACCAAAACCCATAAATTTACTGAGAGAAGAGGAAACAGAAGAGGTAATAATAAGGACATTTTGAAGTTGTAAAGTAGGTAAATGATAGTAGGCCCAAGAAAGCCAACTCCCAACTAACACTGAGAAAATAGACATGTTCAGTGAAATCCACAAAAGATACAGAAATAAGTATCATCTATCAGCTCTAGTAAGGGGGTATAAAAGAATAGGGTTAATAAAAGGACTAGTCAATAGTTATTAATGTTCCATGATTCCTTCTTCCACTCCAGACTAATGTCTGTCTGTCTATCTCTTTCATACATCAGTATGATACTAGAGGTGTAATCTGGAAAGAATCTCTGGACTGGAGAATAACAGTCACATCTGAGAGCAGGAGTATGGGTTATTCTGCATATATACCAATCTATTTGCCTATAATGAATATTGAGATCTACACTCTATCCATAGGCTGCACCTCCCGTTTGACTCCTAGAATTCTTGCAGCAAGGAATTACTCTAAGACAGAATATTGGAAGAAACTTTCTACAGATCTGCCTAGTTTAAGAAGAAACAAAGACAACTGAGGGAGCCTAATAGATATGACATCTCTACATATTTGAGTCTTTTCCTCTTGTGCATATATATAGTAGTACTACACATCCTAGCTCCTTATCATTAGAGGTGGTCATGTGACTAGGTTTGCTGTAGAAATCATGATTCTCCTTTAGGTTTACCTTTATTATGTTGTGGTCAAATAATTTATTTTCTTTATGTTAAAATAACTTATTAATCATTAATATTTGTTTTGGGCCCTGATATGCTATCTCTTTTATAAATATATTATCTGTGATTTAAAGAGTGTTTATGCACTATATGCTGTAGTCACTGACTGAATGATGTCATCTATGATTCTATCTATCTATCCATATTTATTAGATCAAGCTTGTAAAAGTTTGCATTTGGAGCTGTACAAAAGAACACTCCTTTTTTCTTCTTGAGGTCACTATGAATTAAAATATAAGCACAAGTGTCAAACAAGTAAACATAAAAATATTAGCTCTTTACTGTTAAAAATTTGAACTTTAGAAAGTATTTACATATTATGTCTAATATTTCATCCAAGAATTACCATCAAGTCTGAAGAATAGCTAGAAAACTACACATCTTCCCTCCAGGAATAGAGTTGACCTCAGCTTAAACAATAGTGAAGAACAAGGAAGAATGCATCTTCACTGTGGGCAGGCAGACTCAAAAGAGGATGAGAAATGCAAAAGTTCAGTATGTTGGTTCTTTCTTCCCAACTTGTCAACCAGAGCAATATGGGTGAGGTTGGACAAGGAGGTGCAACAAGTATACTAGAACCACAGCAGGAGGTAATAGAGTTCTCCTGTCCTCCCCATTAAGATTCTGGCTACCAAGTCATTCATAACTTCTAACTTTCATCTGATTGAGCTGTCAATTACTGAGACAGTGGCATTAAAATCCCCCACTGACTGTGAATGTGTACATTTTAATTTATTTTACACAAATTTTTATTTCTTTTTTAACATATTTTTTATTGAATTCAGAGAGCAAGGGAGAGGGGGAGAGAGACTGAAATATGAATCATAGAGAGAATCATTGATTGGCTACGTCCCGCATGCCTCCTACTGAGGACTGAGCCTGTAAATTCCTGGTTCATAGTCAAAATTCCTTCCATCACCATTTATATTCCCTTTCTATCTCCTCCCAATCCCCTTTCCTTGTAGTGATTAACAGACTATTGTTTGTGTGTATGAGGCATTTCCTGTTTGTCTGTTTTTTGCTTAATCCCTTCATTTTTTTCACCCAACTCCCAACACCCCTTCCCTTCTGACAGTTGTTAGTCTGTTCTCAGGATCCACGTCTATTTTTATTTTATTTCTCAGTTAATTTGTGTTACTAGATTCCACATATAAGTGAAATCATACTTGTCTTTCTCTGACTGGCTTACTTTACTTAACATAATACTCTCCACGTCCATCCATGCTATCACAAAAGGTAAGGTTTCCCTCTTTTTCGTGACCAAATGGTATTGTATTTTGTAAATGTACCACAAGTTTTTATCCACTCATCTACTGATATCCACTTGGTCTACTTATAAATCTTGGCTATTGTACATAATGCTGAAATGAACAAAATGATGCATATATGCTTTCAAATAAGTATTTTGAGTTTCTTCATATATATTCCCCAAAGTAGAATTGCTGGGTCATAAGACAGTTTAATTTTTAATTCTTTGAGGTAACTTAACACTGCTTTGCATAGTGGCTGCACCATTCTGCATTCTCATTAACAGTGCATGAGGGTTCCTTTTTCTCCACATCATTGCCTTGTTTATTTATTGATGATAGTTGGTCTGAGGTGATGTCACATTGTAGTTTTGATTTGAATTTCTCTGATAATTTCTCTATGAGAATATTATAGTTTAGATATGGATTATGAGAACTCTATGTTAAAGACATTAATCTTTTGCTATAGTACACACTGCATTATTTTCTCCATTTTCGATTCCCCCCTAACTTTTTTTTAATGGTGTTCCATGTTATACAGAAGTTGTTGTTTTTTATTATGAAGTTAAAACTATTCATCTTCTCTTATAGATTCTGCCTAAAAAAATCAATATGCTTTCCACCACCTAAACATAAGTAAAAATATCAACCTATATTTTTGTTTGCTTCCTCATTATTTGTACTTAAATATTTGGTCCCATACGCACTTACTTTAGAGATTCTGTGAAATAAAAATCTAGCTTATTTTCTAAATATTTATTTAATTAACTAGCCAGAGCTGTGTTTTAACCAATCCTTCTCTCACTGAAAATGCTCTCATTTTAAAATTCTGTCATATGGAGGTCACATTTAAATCTTAGCCAATCTGTGGCTGAGCTGAGTTTCACTGCAAATTCAATTCCTTAATTGTATCCTGGCTATAAGCATGGTTCTGGGATAAAAGAAAGCCATATTTGACTGGGACACATCTGGGATTCAGCCACAGTATGTTACCTTGAGTAAATTACTGCTTCTGCACCTGTTCCTAATCTGTAGAATGAGGGAAAATAATTGTACCTAACTCATCTTCTTGTTGTGAGGATGAGAATCATTTTTCAATGTACACATTCTACAATATTCACTAAAAGCATACTATGTAATAGGCATTTTTTTGTGGTGCCATCATTATAGCGACCTTGAAAACATAACTTCTACAAATAAATTATTTTGACTTCATTGAATTCAAATAATGACCTCTAATCTTGCTCTCAACATTTTAATCTGCTTTGTTTGTCCACCAATGGTAGAAAATACACCTGGTAGTTTTGTAGACTCAAAGCATGAAGAGAAAAGCCTATAACTGCCTAGGACATAATTAGTCTCCAGCACAGTACCTAACTCAGAGACAGAAGTGGGTAAATTTTGTAAATGAATGACCAAATTAACAAGCTCTTGCAATTTTTCTTTTAAAAAATAGAAAACAAATTATCTTTAAACATAATCTTTGTTGTATAGTGGAATTAATATTTTTTAAAATATGTATTTAGTCAGAATAGATAGAAAGGGAGAAATACCCACACTCCCTGCCTCAAGGAAAAGGCCAGTATGACAAAAGAAGTTCAATTCTGATTTATCAAGCCTCTTTACTCACCACCCTGTATGCACCCACAAGAATTCTAATCCTGAATATTTCTAGTTGCCTGATTAGTACACAAAACTAGCACATAATCAGCCACCCTAGAGAGAAAAAGAAGAAACATTTTTCCCAGTGAAAACTCTGTGCAAATGTAATTGACCTTCTTTACTCCCAAATTAAATACTGATTTCTTCGTGTCTAGCCAAGTGCTTGGAGTCAGCCCAGCAGGTAATCACTACACAGGCTGGTTCAAACTAGATTTGTTGTTACTTAACCTTCCAGTGCCTCAGTTTCCTCATCTGCAAAAGCAGCCATAAGAGCTGTGCCTATCATAAGGAATTGTGGTGAGAATGAAACAAGTTAATATGTGTGAAGTACTGGCACTATAGCCAGCACTCGGTAGATATTGCCAAATATAATGATCCACATTGACACTTCCCTTAGTTGAGTCTTCTCTCACCAAATTACATTCCTTTTACATGCTTCATAGCACCAACCACCAGGCATATATCCAAGTTTTAACATTACATTAATTTTGTAATAACATGACATCTTCTCTACCAGACTATAAGCCACCAAGGCAGAAATATGAATGTATTGGCATCTTTCTGAGTTACTATCATGCATAGAAAACATTATTCAAAGATTCATTTGTTTTTGTTTAATTTGTTAATCTAATAAATTCCCAGACTGATTTTTCCTTTATGGGTGTTTGGTTAAGCTTTGACAAATTTACAAACTTAGTTAATTAAATTCCTTTAAGAAAAAAAATCATTGCATCAAATAATTGTGGAGCTCACCTTCTCAGAATGCCCAGATTTCTTAACAGATGTCAAGGCTAGGTTGGAATTTGATTAGAAACTGCAGCCTTGACTATCAGGTTCTTGAAGGGATCTTCAATCCTTTACATATAAAGCTTATCTCAAGTGGCCATCCTCCTTAGCACCATTATATTAATTTGTTAGTAACATCTTTCCCTCTGGTGTTAAAATGACATCAGATTGAGCGTGGGGGGGATCATTCCTGGAATTGCCTGAGTTGCAGGCATAAGATTTAAGATCTTTCTACTTAATATTATTATTCATGAGATGGTATCACCTGAACCCAGATCAGTACCTGGCTCATGAATGAATGAGAGATACATCAGCTCAGAGCAGTGTTTAAAAAAAGTTATTCATGAATACAATCCCAGCACCTTTTTACAGTGCTTTGTAAAATAGAAGTAAAGCCCTCAGAGCTCAAATTTATGTAGTAATCATAGGGAAAAATTATTTTAATTGCCTAGAGTCCTCATAACTCCTTCTTAAGCGCTAGCATAACAAGAAGTATAAACCCATGACTAAAATATTTACACTCTACTCCAGCCCCTATAAAAAATGAATCACTAGTTTATTCATGTTGCCTAATGACACAGAAGGGCAAAACAAGTACCCAGACAATGAATAATAATGCGAGAGCTCAGACTATAAAATCAATATGGTAGATCAGTAGAGCTGCACTTCATTTTAATGCTCTGAATGCAATAGAGCTCATCTTCTGAATTATATATATGTATTGACCTAATTACATAAATACTGACTTTTCCTTATAAGAAGCTTTTTTTTTTCTCAATCTCACTGTAATTATGATGTCAATATGTGTGGCTGTAACAATATTAAATTTAAATTTAATTGTAACTGATAGTGGCATGCCATGAGATAATTCAGACAGTCACAGAGTCTCAGAACACTGGTAGCACTAGATAATAAGTGATAAGTTAGTAATTTCCTAGATATATTACAGTAAACTTCTTTAAGAAACTGATATTTCTTCCCCCAAATAATTTGGGAGTTGGCCTCCTCTGCTTGTCAAATTCCATAACCAGGATGACTGGATCTTGGTTAATATTGCCCACTTTCTTTTAATTAAACAGGTTATCCAGATTTTCATCTACAGGTTACCCTATTAACAAATTTTTTTTCATTTATTGACAAATCTCTACACCTCCACCCCCAAAACTGTGTGTGTACATAAATGTTATAATATTAGTTATTATTTTTTCATATATTTCCAACAAGAACCCTGTAAAAATGTCATATTTAATGATTTCTCCTTACATTTTTTTTTCAAGAAAATCTTTTCACATCGTTACTATAGTTGCTACATTTCTGGGACAAGTGATAATGCCATAGTTCATGACATTTTAAAATTAAATTTATTTACTCTTTTACCAATTAATGACATTCGGTAAATACTCCAAAATGCTTTGAAGAGACTGGAGGAGAAAAGCATTTCATTTTGCTCCTATATTTCTGAGAACTCTTATTCAAGAGATTAGACTCTCCAATTTAAGAAGAGCAGAGCCAAAACCGGTTTGGCTCAGTGGATACAGCGTCGGACTGAAAGGTCCCGGGTCCAATTCTGGTCGGGGGCATGTACCTTGGTTGCGGGCACATCTCCAGTGTGGGACGTGCAGGAGGCAGCTGATCGATGTCTCTCTCTCATCAATGTTTCTAACTCTCTATCCCTCTCCATTCCTCTCTGTAAAAAATCAATAAAATATATTTTTTTTAAAAAGAGCAGAAATTCCTGGATCACATGAATCATTTAGAGTTAGGTGAACACATGGTGAATATTATAAAAAAAAATGATGGCATTCACACTTGGTTTTAAGAGTTGTTCTAGACTTATCATGGTAAAGTGGTCATGCATCATCCTGTGTTTTGTTATTTGCCTCTTCAGGGATGCCAGAAGAGTTGAACCTCAGTGATGTAAAACAAATCCATCAAACAGACGGTGGGAACACCTTAGACACAACAGGAGCAGGATGTACAGCAGCAATGAAGTCAATGACATGTCCTCTGATGTGTGCAGTGATGTTACTCCCTGGGCTTTGGTAACTGAACTATGTTGCCCTGATATATATGTTTTCCTGAAGTCTGATTTCTCCCATCTTCGTCTGATTGGAATAAGATTTTTAAAAAATCTTATATTTATAAAAATGTATGTAACACTAACCTCTTAGAGAACAAGTCGGAAGGTTCACAAAGTATTTAAAAATCAACATTTAAAGGAAAGACTGTTGGGAAGCATGTCTCCTTTGAATCTAACTTAAACCTTCTTAAATTCTAACATGTTAAACCTGCAAATACAGAAATGACTGTGCTTAAAAGGATTCAGTATATTTGTAATTTTATTATCCTACATTCCAAACCCCTTTCTTTCTAAAAGAAAAATATTTTGAATTGAAGGTCTATTTGCAGGACTATGAAAACAGTAGAGAGTGTTTCTTAAAATACTGGAATTAGGATTCTATTAAATGAATCAAAATAAGCAATGGCAAGTAGTATGCATGCATTTTCAAGAAATTCCTCCATTTTTGCAAATTATAGAAAGAAATTACTGAATGCCTATATGTTATAGAGTAGATTGCTGAGGAATATTTCATGTAATTTCATTGAAGAATGATAATTTTTATCTGCTGTAATTTAGCCACTGACAAACCTTAAAGCTGAGTATTTTGGTAGCATCTGATCTGTATTCCATTATATTCATAATGCAGTCTTTGGCATTGTGGCTCTGTTTGCCCTCTCTGTTTGCCTAATGGATTTAGCTGTGTTGCAAAGCACATGCCTGCTCTAGGAATATCTCTAATAAAGCTGTTCATTATCTGGTGGAAAACTTTAAAAATCATTGGTCATTTTCTTCTGGCAAAATTATGTATCCATCCATTTTCAAAATAGTATTTGCTACTTCTTTTTCAGTCTTGATATTGAACAAATAATTAATGATCTATATACATTTGCAAGGTTCCTTTGAATATCTAAACACATGTACTAATACAGGAAATAGGGCATGCAATGTTTTAGCTCTTTTCCTCTTTGCACATTAGCAGAACTGCTAATCCATAGTCCCTGATGTTTCAGCTATGATAAGATGCTTCAGCAGACACTGATTAGGTTATGTCTATCGCTGCACTTAAGGAGGAAGAGATAAGTCAGCTTTTATTAAGAATTATTACATCCAGTTGATAGCCCAAAAGTATTATTAACAGAAAGTGACAGAATAGTAAAGGGAAGTGCTGAACCTATAAGATAAAATTTAAAAAGTCAAAAGAATTTGAAATAACCTCCACGAAAGAGTTGATGAGGACTCCACTACAGTCATATTTGTAAGATGAAGTCATTTTCTCCAAATCATCAAACAGTATATGATCAAACCGTGTTCTCTCTTAGAGTCTCAGTTAACCAAATGATCTGACAATGGTGAATTTAAACCACAATTTGTTGAAACTGCCAAATTAGATGTTACTATCTGTTCAAACATGTTTCAGAACTGGAAGTGTTCTTCTACTAATTGATATTATTTTCCTAGTTTTCTGCTCCAGATCTTAATATTGATTACATCATCTACTTGGTTTATACCTCATTTGCACTATCACACTGCACAAATTATAACTTAAACATATCTACCTCAGCTCATTATTGAAATACCTCTGAAATAAGTGATACCCATATGCTGCACTCTAGCCCAAGTTTATAGTTGGTTTGCTCTCACAAAACTTCTGAACCAACTTTAGAAGAATTTGGAAGACAAACTAAAGGGCATGGTTTAGCAATCAAAGATGTAAAATTAGTTGATAGAGATCATTTTAGTTATGGCAGGAAATGGATAAAAGCAGAGTAGAAACAAATAAGTAGTGTGAATGGGGAGATTCAAAATGATGGTATATTATGTAGATGTTACACTCACCTCCTTCCAGAATCTAACTGAAATTACAACTAAAATATAGAGCAATCAACCTGAAAAACCACCTGAAGATTAGCTACATAGAAGTTGCATATCCAAGGATTTACAGAAAAAGCCACATCAAGACTGGTAGAAAGGGAGATATGAAAATGGCTGACACCATTCCCACAGGTGTCAGCTGATATTCTGGAGGGATATGTTAGCTGTAGGGGCTCCCTGGAGAAGAATGGGGTCTCAGACCCATTCTTGGCTCCCTAGCACAGAGTACCAGAGACAGGAAGAGGCTCCTACATGCCATTTGGCTGTGAAAATCAATGAGGATTCTGTATTCTAGTAAAATACATGAGTCTGCTAGAAACACAGCTGCCCTCTTAAAGGGCCAATGCACATTTTCTCATTTGCAGCCACTCAACCTATACTCCAGCAAAAGGAGGGAAGAGCAGGCCAGAGTCATGTGAGGAGAAACTGGAGTTTGTGGCTGGGAGACAGAGCTGGGAAGAGAATTTAGTGCTAAGTCACTCTCCAGCATGAAAACACTATCTTTTTTAAGTGGAGCACAGCCAGGGGGAATGAAATATCATAGGCCCATGCTCTGGACATCCTTTTGTCCCAACCTGCAGAGTTCATGCCCAACTGATATTGTCAGTTGCCTCAAGGGTTGGAGTATAGAGACTCAGGAAGGGTCAGTGACTGAGAGGTATTGCTTGTGGGGCAGGGGCCATTCCCCCCCAATTTCCCATAAATCTTATTTGTACTTTCTCCTTTCTCCTCAAGGGAGATCTGCTAGAACAATTCTCTAAGCACTAGGTGGCCGCACACACTAAACTCCTATTAGATCCGTCCTGCCAAGGTCTGGGCAGGACCTGGGACAGACTGAGTTCTGGGGTAGGGGCCACTCCTCCCACCTTACCCCAAGACTGACTGGCATCTCCCTCTCATGGTAGATCCACTAGCCCCTCTCTCCCAATTCCTGGGAGCTCTGCCTTGTTAATCTCAGGTTTTTGGAGAATATCGGGCAGATTAAGTTGTGTGGCTATAGGAAAAGGGCTATTTTTCCCTCACAGCCTTGACCAGTATAGAGCCCTTCCTTCACTCAGCCAAATCTTGGTCTGATGGGCCTGATAAACTCTATTAGTCTCCTCCTGACAATTCTCTGAGACTCAGCCCCACCACAAATGTCTGTGGGCAACCAGCAAGTGGCAGTTAGACTTGGTATATCCTAGGACATTTTCTGAGTGACTGCAGACCCAGCACTGGCACTCAGTATAGCTCTGCTTCAATATGGTGAACCACATTTGCCCCTACTTGGTGACTCACTGAGAACATACCCTATGCAATTCAAACTCTGCCAGAGGCCCGTTCAGTGACTGAGCCTATCAGGTAGCTGGCTGGCAGAGGCCAGCAAAGGTGGATCATAGAGTGCCTTGGGGTTTTTGCTGACTTGCTGATAAAAGCTAGTCTCAGTACACAGTTTGGTCATTCCCATGCACACTAAGACCTAGCAAAAGCAACCACAAACTGTGAATCACTATGTAACTCAAAATAAGTTGCTGAGGACCAGTTACAATGTGTGCCATGGACTGCACCAGAGTCCCTTTCAAAAGGCCCCATAACCAACAGCTTCAGAAAACACCAGAGCAGGATATAATTAGCTTCACAATCAGTGTATACAAAGGGAGATCTTTGCAAGCATCAGACCCTGCTGATATGAATTTTGCTTTGTGGGGTCAGCACCTACATAACAGTTCATACTCCGTAGTTAGGGTCAGTCTTCAGAGTCAGCCAGCCTGAAAGACAACCCACACACACATGAGCCAATAGCAATAAATTACAACAGGAGGGCCCACATAATCCATACAAGAGACATTCCTGGAGCACCCAGCTCAGGTGATCAAGGAGACTGCATCCCTGTGTCCCACAGGACATCCCTATGACACAAGGTCATAGCAGAGCTACCTAATACATAGACAAACACAAAGAGGCAGCAAAAATAGAGAAACAAAGAAGCATGCCCCAAATGAAAGAACAGGAGAAATCTCCAGAAAAAAAAAAGCTAAATGTAATGGAGATAAGCATTTTACACGATATAGAGTTTTAAACAAATGGATATAAGTGTGCTCAAGGAACTTACTGACTTCAACAAAAAGTTAGCATGCATAAGAAATAATAGAAACCATAAAATGAATCAGTCATAAATAAATAATATAATATCTGAGATAAAGAATACTTTAGAAAGAATAAACAGCAGATTGGATGAAGCAGAGGACTGAATCAGTGATTTGGAAGGCTTGGCAGCAGTTAGACCACTTCCCTTAAACCAGGAAAACGAAAAAAGAATTTTTAAAAGTGAGGATAGTTTAAGGGATCTTTGGGATAGCATGAAGCATAACAACATCCATATCACAGGGGTACCAGGGGAAAGAGAGAGAGAGAAAGGCATCAAGAATCTATTTGAGGAAATAATGACTGACAACTTTCCTAAACCAGTGAAGGAAAATGACAAACAAGTGCAGGAAGCACAGAGAGTCCAAAATAAAAGGAACACAAAGAGGCCTACACCAGGATACATCATAACTGAACTGGCAAATGTTAAAAAAAAAATAGAGAATTTTAAAAGCCCCAAGAAAAAGACAATAAGTTAACTACAAGGAGGGCCCGCTGCCACAGTTTCATCCAGAAGGATGTCTGGAAGGTCATTCGGCTGTCCAGTCTAATTAGCATATTATACTTTTATTATTATAGATAATGAAATGGACCTAGAAATCTGCCACAAGAAAAAAAGAAAAGAAAAACTCACAAAATCATTGAGCTAAATGACATGTTACTAAACAATGAATGTGTTAATAATGAGATAAAGGAAGAAATCAAAAGATACCTTGAAACAAATGAAAATGAGAACACAACAACCTAAAATCTATAGGAAACAGCAAAACAATCCTAAAAGGGATTGCATAGCATTACAGTCCTACCTCAAGAAACAAGAAAAAGCTTGAATAAGTAATCTAAATTTACATTAATAAGAACTTGAATAAGAACAAAAAGAAAGCCCAGAGAGAGTAGAAGAAAGGAAATAATAAAGATCAGAGCAAAAATAAATGAAATAAAGTTTTTTAAAAAGGCAATGAAACCAAGAGCTAGTTCTTTAAAAAGACAGACAGACAACATTTTAAAAACTTTAAACAGACTCATTAAGAAGAAAAAAGAGAGGACCCAAATAAATTAAATCAGAAATGAAAGAGTATTCCAACTCTATAAAAGTACAAGATATTTAAAAATATATTACAAACAAGGACATACCAACAAATTGGACAAAATGGATGAATTACTAGACACATACAATCTTCCAAGCCTGATTCAGGAAGAATCAGAAAATCTGAATAGACTGATTATAATTAATGGAATCAAAGCAGTGGCAGGGGGAAAGCAAGGGTAGGGGAGAACAGACAAGTCTAGGACCAGATTGGTTCACATGTGATTATAACCCAACATTCATAGGAGAACTAATACCTATCCTCAAATTATTCCAAAAACTATTCCAAGCTCATTTTACCAGGCTAGCATTGTCCTAATTTCAAAACCAGAGAAGAACACTACAAAGAAAGAAAATTACAGGCCAATATCCCTGGTGAACATACATGCTAATATTTATAATTAAGTATTAGCAAACTGAATATATCAATACATTAAACAAATAAAATAAAATGAAGGATAAAGACTACATAATCACATCAAAAGTTGCAGAAAATGCCATCAACACCCATTTTTTTATAAAAACTCAGTAAAATGAAAATGGAGGGAATATACCTCAACATAATAAAGCCCTTATATGAAAAACTGACAGCCAACATCATATCCATGGGCAAAACCTAAAAGCATTTTTCTTACAAATCAGGAAAATATGAATGTCAACTCTTACCACTTCTATTCAGCCTAGTACTGAAAGTCCTAGCCACAATAATCAGACAAGAAGAAGAAATCAAAGTTATCCAAATTTGAAAGGAAACATTAAAACTGTCATATTGACCTAGCTGCAATTTGATTTTAGCATCATTCTGTTGTACACCAAAAGGTTGCAGGTTCCATTCCTAGTCAGAACATACACCTTGGTTATGGGTTTTATCCTGGATCTGTGCATGTATGGGACACAACTAATTGATGATTTTCTCCTACATCAATGTTTTTCTCTCTTTAAAAAATCAATAAATATGTCCTTGGGTAAGGATAAAAAATAACTAAATAAAACTCGTTATTTGAAGAGGGCATGATACGATATATAAAGAAACCTAAAGATTCTAACAAAAATCTATTAGAGCTTATAAGTAAAATCAGTAAAGTACTAGGAAAAAAATAAATATCTAGAAACCAGTTGTATTTTATACACTAATAATGAACTATAATACAAAAAAAAGAAAACTAAGAAAACAATCTTGCCCTAACTGGTTTGGCTCAGTAGATAGAACGTTGGCCTGCGGACTGAAAGATCCCAGGTTCAATTCTGGTCATGGGCATGTACCTTGGTTTTGGGCACATCCACAGTAGAAGGTATGCAGGAACCAGCAGATTAATGTTTCTCTCTCATCAATATTCCTAACTCTCTATATCTCTAACTTCCTTCCTATCTCTAAAAATCAATAAAATATATATTTTTAAATTTTTTAAATAAAAATAAATAAATAAAATAAAACAATCTCATTTACAATTGCATCAAAAATAAAATACCTTGAAAAAATTTAACCAAAAATGTAAAATACCTGTACTTGGAAACTTATAAGATGCTGAAGAAAGAAAATAAAGAATATATAAATAAATGGAAGCATACACCATGTTCATGGGTAGGAAGAATCTATCTACATCATTTAAATGTCCATGCTATTAAAAGCAATCTATGGATTCAATGCAATTACTATCAATATAACAATGGCATATTCATAGAACTAGAACAAATGTTCCAAAAATTTATATGAAACCATAAAAGACCATGAGTAGCCACAGCAATCTTGAGAAAAAATGACAAAGTTGGAGGAATCACACTGATACAAAACCATGGTAATCAAAATAGAAGTGACTGGCATGAAAACTGATGTATAATACGATTAATGTGACAAAATAGAGCACCTAGAAATAAAGTAATGTCTTTATTGTCAATTAATATTCAACAAAGGTGGCAAGAACATAAAATGGGGAAATGATAGTCTATTAAATAAATGGTTTTAGGAAAATTGGACAGATACATTCAAATAAAATAAAATTAGAACACCTTCTTACAGCATACACATGTAAAAACTCAAAATGAATTAAAACTTAAATGTAACATTCAAAAACCATAAAAATTCTAAAAGAAAACGTAAGCAGTAAAATTTTGGACATTTCTCTTGGCAATATTTTTTTGATGTTGCATTGGGCAGGGGAAACAAAATAAAAAATTAAACCAATAGAACTTTATCAAACTAACAAAGTTTTTGCATAGAAAAGGAAATCATCAATAAAATAAAATAAAATAAAACCACTGAATGGGAGAATATAGCCACCAATGATACATCTAATGAGGGGTTGCTATCCAAAATTAATAAAGAACTTATACAACTCCACATCAAGAAAGCAAACAATTAAATTTAAAAAATGGGCAAAGAATCTGGCCAATAAGCATGAAAAGATGCTCACCTTCACTAATCATCAGAGAAATGCAAATTAAACTGCAATGTAATATTATCTCACACCTGTCAGGATGACTATAATCAATAAATCAATCAACAAAAATTATTGGCCAGGATATGGAGGCAAAAAAGAACTGTATTGCACTGTTGATGAGAATGTAGACTGTGGCAGCCACTGAGAAAAGCAGTATGGAGTACCTCAGGGGAAAAAAAAAATATATATATATATATATATATGGCTGTCCAGCCATTTCTGGGAATATATCTGAAGAATCCTGAAACACTGATTTAAAAAAATATATGTACATCTATGTTCACTGAAGCATTATTTACAATAACCAAAATTTGGAAGTAGCCCAAGTGCCCTTCAGTGAATGAGTGGATAACATAGCTGTGGTACATTTACACAATGAATACTATTCAGCCATAAAAAAAGGAAGAAAATCTTACCTTTTTGCAACAGCATGAATGGATATGGAGAGTAATATGCTAACTGGAATAAGCTAATCAGAAAAATACAAATACCATATGATTTCACTTATATGTGGAATCTAACTAACAAAATAAACTAAGAAACAAAACATAGACACATAGATAGAGAGAACAGACTAATAGCTATCATAAAGGAAGGAGCTGTTGGGTTAAAAAGGTGAAAAATTAACCCCCCCAAAAAAAATCATGTAGACAAAGGAATGGAGGTAGAAGAAGGTAAAGGGCAATAAATGGTGACAGAGAGAGACTTGATGAACACACAAACAATATATAGGTGGTATATTATAAAATTGTACACATGAAACCTATATAATTTCATTCCAAAGTTATCCCAATAGGTTCAATAAATATTTTTTAAATAGTATGAATGAATACTTTTACCAACAAAACTTTACATACTCAATGCATATTGCCCACCTCCAGATAGGCACCTTGAATACAATATATACAGTATATCATAATGCTGCTACTAGATCTCAAAACACTTGGAAGTTTTCTGAATTATTTTTAAGAACTGGAGGCCTAATTTTTAATCATATCAATTGAGATTTTCATTCTTTAACTCTACTCTCACATTTTACATTTGTATAAGTCCTTATAATTTACAAAGCTCTTTCAAATGAAATGGAGTTTCTCATTTGACCTTCCTCACCAATAAGTATGGGTTTGATTTTCAGTCAAATAAAAACAAGGACACTGTTTTGTTGTTGTTGTTTCAATATGGCTCATAATTTGCTTCTGCCGAGATTTTCATAAATAAAACCTACGAAGTTTTTGAGCCAGGGTAAAATTGTTAGGAGGCATGTCTACTTTTCAAGATGAGCTAAATGATAATACTCAAGTGAATGTATTTTTTTAAATATCACACATTTATAGTCACATATTTATGCTGCGCTCATTTAAATAAAGTCATGTATTTGAATCTCAGAGTTATTCTTTATATAAATTTAAGTGATCATGAAACAATTCAGCACTTTGCATGTATTGGAAAAGAAAAATTAACAATCTGAAATAAGGTTTACTTGACCTCCCTCTGTGTACACATCATAATAAATATTTTTTGTGCACAATCTACTTTAGTCTCCTCAATAACATCATTTCTGTTTTACCAAAGAAGAAACTGAGACTTAAAAATATTATGCAATTTGACTGGTGTCCTGCAACTAGTCATAGTAGAATCAGTCAGATGAGTGTAATATTTATATTATTAATTAAATCTTTATTATTCAGATTATTATATTTGTTTCTCTTTTTTCCCCCACCATAGCTCCCCTCTACCCACTCCCACCCTTCCCTCTACCCTTACCTCCCCCACATTGACCTCATCCATAGATGTATGATTTTTGTCCAGTCTCTCCCTGTACCCCCCTCACCCCTTTCCCCAAGAATTCTGAGTCCACTCCCTTTCTGTGCTTCTGATTCTATTATTTTCACCAGTTTATTCTGTCAATCAAATTCTTAATTCACTCTATTTTTAGATTCACTTGTTGATAGATATGTATTTGTTATTCATAATTTTTTATCTTTTACCTTTTTCTTCTTCCTCTTCTTAAAGAATACCTTTCAGCATTTCATATAATACTGGTTTGGAGTTGATGAACTCCTTTAGCTTTTTCTTAACTGTGAAGCTATTTATCTGCCCTTCAATTCTGAATGATAGTTTTGTTGGATAGAGTATTCTTAGTTGTAGGTTCTTGCTATTCATCACGTTGAATATTTTTTGCCACTCCTGTGTGGCCTGCATCGTTTCTGTTGAGAAATCAGCTGACAGTCGTATGGGTGCTCCCTTGTAGGTAATGAACTGTTTTTCTCTTGCTGCTTTTAATATTCTCTCTGTGTCTTTTGCTCTTGGTATTTTAATTATGATGTGTCTTGGTGTAGTCCTCTTTGAATTCCTTTTATATGGGGTTCTGTGTGCTTCCTGGACTTGTAAGTCTATTTCTCCCACCAGATGTGGGAAGTTTTCAGTCATTTTTTTTCAAATAGGTTTTCAGTATCTTGCTCTCTCTCTTCTACTGGCACCTCCACAATTCTGATGTTGGTACGCTTGAAGCTGTCCCAGAGGCTCCTTACATTATCTTCACATTTTTGGATTCTTTTTTCTTCTTGCTTTTCCAGTTGAGTGTTTTCTGATTCTTTTATTATTATTATTATTATTATTATTATTATTATTATTATTATTTTTACAGAGAGGAAGGGAGAGGGATAGAGAGTTAGAAACATCGCTGAGAGAGAGACACCGATCAGCCGCCTCCTGCATGCCCCCTACTGGGGAGGTGCCCGCAACCAGATTACATGCCCTTGACTGGAATCGAACCTGGGACCTTTCAGTCCCAGACCGATGTTCTATCCACTGAGCCAAACCGGTTTAGGCTGATTCTTTATATTTCAAATATTTGACTTGATTCTTGCCTTTCTGTAGTCTGCTGTTAGTACTCTTTATAATATTTTTTATTTCAGTCAGTGTATGTTTCATTTCTAGTTGGTCCTTTTTCATGTCTAGTTGGTCCTTTTTTATCTCCTCTTGGGTCTTGCTAAATTTATCCACCTTTTCTAGGATACTCTTGAAAAACCTTATAACCATGGTTTTGAACTCTATATCCAGTCATTTGTTTTCCTCCATTTATTTTGTTTGTGATCTCTTCCTCTGTCTCCACATTTTCATTATGCTGGGAGAACTTCTGTGTTGGATTCAGCCTTGTGATACAAAACTTGCAAAACTGCAAAAGCCTCTCTGTTGGGCTTGGGAGGGGTGGAGTCTCAGGGCTTAAAAGACTACCTTGCCTTCCAGTTGTCCCCGCTCTACAAGGCCCCTGCATCTCATGTGTCTGTGGGTAATTGCTGGAGCAGTCCCTGTGCGTGTGCACAGTGTCTCTAGACCACTGCCTTTCCAGCTCCCCTGCGCTCCGGGACCATATGGGTCCCCAGGGTTTCACCCAAAACTAGGGTTTAGTGGAGTTAGAAGTTGTACAGTTAGGAGGCTCTGTCTCCTGCCCACTCATGAAAGCCAGCAGCACAATCAGCAGTTGATCTTCTGTGCACAGTTCTGTGCTTGCCACCAGACCTCTGATCTTTTGCAACTCCCCTATATTTCCATGCACTTCTCCCTTTTCACAGCCCAAACTCCCCCCATATCAGTTTCGGCTGGACCTGGGGTTCAGTGCCGTAGGATAAGGGGTTCAATGCTGTTGGGAGTCTCAGTCTCCCTCCCACCAGAGAAAGCCAGCCAGGTTCTCTGGCACCCACTCTCTCCACACATGTGTTTCCGTACCTCAGCTTTTTGCAGCTCCTCTGGGTCTCCGTGAGCCCCTCTCTTTCCTTCTAGTTATAGAATTTCTACTCAGCTAGCTTTCCTGTGGTTCTAGATAATGTTCATTCTGTCTTTTAAAATTGTCGTGCGAGGCAGCAGTGTAGGTGTTTACCTATGCCGCCATCTTGGATTCCTCTGAGTGTAATATTTAAATAAGCTCTCTGTCTGCTACTTTTTTATCTATATTTGTTCAGGAACATCCTATATAATAAAAGCAAATGGCCATCATGCCCTTATGCCCTCACATGATAAAGGCTCAGATACTCAACACCGGGGAGAGAGGAATGGGGACAAGTTAAGCACAAATGAGCTTGTGAGAGAGCAATGGGGACCAGCCAAGCTGTGGCCTGGAAGAGGGACAAGCTGCCCACCCCATGATCCCAGGCACCTGTGGCTGTGGTCCAAGCAAAGCCTCCTGTCCACGGTCCGCTGTGGCTACAGCTGGCCTGGGCAAAGCTGGCCTGGGTCCTGGGTACTTGCAGCTGGCCAGAGGGAGGGAAGCCCAGGTCCCATTTGCCTGCAACTGGCTAGAGGAGGGAATCTTGGGTCCCAAGTTCAGGTTGAGGCAGAGGCAGTTAGGGGTGATTGGGCCAGTCAGTAGGGAAGCAATTGGGGCAATCAGGCAGGCAGGCAGGCAGGCGAGTGGTTAGGAGTCAATGGTCCTGGATTGTGAGAGGCAGTCAGACATCCCTCCCAACCCCACTCAAGGAGTCCCAGATAGGAGAAGGTTCAGGCCGGGCTGAGGACCGCCCCCCTCCCATGCATGAATTTCATGCATTGAGCCTCTAGTTTTTCAATAAAATGTCTAGAGCATTCTCTTCTCATTAAGAGACAGAAGTTAGTAAGTCACTTCTCAATCATTCAGATTTTCTAAAGTTCTCAATAATGGTACTTTGAAAAGAACTTAATCAGTGTATTGCTAATTATTTTCAATCACTTAAAATACTGTTTCTAGTATCAGAATTCTTTAGGAATAATAACAATTGTGTGTGTGTGTGTGTGTGTGTGTGTGTGTGTGTGTGTGTGTATGTGTGTGTGTGTTTTTCTTGAGTAAATGAATCCATTCTAACCTTCCATTATCTTATTACATTCCCTGAGTAAGACTTTGGTCATATCAATTTTTTTCTTAAATTCAGATTGTTGTATATAAATGATTTCTGATTAAGGTTACTATTAAGCATATTTCTCATGTTGATATCTGATTTTTTTGCCTTTGCTAGAATTACATGGTGACTGACTTGCTATTATCATTATTTAATAAATGAATTGACTATCCTTAAACTATCCTTTCTGACTGTATGTGCAGAAAAAACTGAAGAATTTCATCACAATATAATTTATATCTTCAGAATAGCAAGAGCAATAATTTATTTGGAACAGAGTCAGGTGGAGAGAAATGTTTGCAGATATATTTTTAAACATCTGATTCAAGAGTCTTTCATCTTCTTGAACTTATATTAGAATCAACTTTACTAAGAAGTACATAAGAGGCCGAGACCGGTTTGGCTCAGTGGATAGAACGTCAGCCCTCGAACTGAAAGGTCCCGGGTTTGATCCCGGTCAGGGGCATGTACCTTGCTTGCGGGCACATCTCCAGTGTGGGGTGTGCAGGAGGTGGCTGATCTATGTCTCTCTCTCATCGATGTCTCTGACTTTCTATCCCTCTCCCTTCATCTCTGAAAAATCAATAAAATATATTTTTTAAAAAAGAAGTACATAAGAAGATCACACACCCTGCCTTCCCCTCAAGGGTTTACTTTGAGTTCCTGAAGTAACAGAGGGAAAGAGATGGGCATAGAGGGATTTCAAACATGACAATTTAGAGACAAAATGGTGACTATTTAAGGATCAAAATTGGTTGGAGACAGAAAAAAATGAGGTTAATCCATAAGAATGACTCAGGTAACTTGATAAATAAATTCTTTTTTTTTATTTTTCATTATTGATTAAGGTATTACACATGTGTCCTTATCCCCTTATTGCCCCCCCACCTTCACCAATCATGCCCTCACCCTCAACCTCTGTTGCCTGCATCCACTGGTTATGCTTATATGTATGCATACAAGTCCTTTGGTTGATCTCTCCCCCTAAAGGTAAGTAAATTCTTACTTTTATGTGTTCCTATGCCCACCATTTTTTATTATTTATTAAGGTATTATATATATGTCCATATCCTCCCTTTGCCCCCCCATCCCACTCCCATACATCCCCTCATCCCCCTGCTATCTCTGTCCATTGGTTATGCTTATTTGCATTCATACAAGTCTTTTGGTTGATCTCTCTCCCTTACCCCTACTCTCTCCTACCTTTTCTTTGAGGTTTAAGCATCTGATTGATGCTTCTCTGTCTCTAGATCTGTTTTTGTTCATCAGTTTATGTTGTTCATCATAATCCACAAATGAGTGAGATCATGTGATATTTATCTTTCTCTGACTGGCTTTTTTCACTTAGCATAATGCTGTGCGCACCTTTGAGAAGCACTGAACCCAAAGGAAGAAAGGGTCTTAGAAGGAAAGTTGGAGGAGGGTATCTGATTTTCTCGAAATTACCTAGTCAAGGCCAACAGAATTATAAGGGGGAAAAAACAATTGCAAGACTAACGCTATGAGTAGTAGAATGTGTTCATCAAGCACCTGTCTTATTCTATCTCTCTAAAAAAAAAAATCTAGGCACTGCCCAGTTAAAGATTTTTTAATCGCAGAAATTTCATTATTAAATAATATATTTATATTTATATATTTATATATGCATGAGGGTGGGAGAGGGCAATGGGGGGAAAGGGAAATATGTAATACTTTCAACAATAAAGATTTATAAAAATGTATACATATATTTTTATTCTTGACAGTATTACAGATATCCTTCATTCTCTCTTCTTTATCCTTCTCCGTCCAGCCCCTATCTTCCCCGGGCCTTCACCACACTATGTCTGTGTCCATGAGCTATTTATATAAGTATACAAGTTCTCTAGCTTATCTCTTCCTCAGCCCACCCCTCCACTCCCAAGATACGTCAATCTGTTCTATGCCTCTATGTGTCATTCTTATTTTGTTGATCAATTCATTTTGTTCATTAGATTCCACAAATAAATGAGATCATGAAGTACTTGTTTTTCTTTGATTGGCTTATCTCACTTCGCATAATCCTCTCTAAGTCCATCCATACTGTCTCAAGGGGTAAGAGTTCCTTCTTTTTTACAGCTGCATAATATTCCATTGTGTAAATGTTCCAGGAGATAAACATATATATATATATGATTTATCTACTGATGTGCAGATGGGTTGTTTCCAAATCTTAGCTATTGTAAATAACACTGCTATGAACATAGGGGTATATATCTTCTTTCTGATTGGTGTTTCAGGATTTGTAGGATATATTCCCAGAAGTAGGATCACTGGGTCAAATGGCAGTTTCATTTTTAACTTTTTGAGGAAATTCTATACTGTTTTCCATAGTGGCTGCACCAGTCTGCATTCCCACATGCAATGAACTAGTGTTCCATTTTCTTTATATCCTCACTGGCACT
The DNA here is from genome assembly GCA_011751065.1 of Lasiurus cinereus. Classification (NCBI taxonomy): domain Eukaryota; kingdom Metazoa; phylum Chordata; class Mammalia; order Chiroptera; family Vespertilionidae; genus Lasiurus; species Lasiurus cinereus. Next base: position 63,317,196 of record JAAGEH010000012.1, read on the forward strand.
TATAGTTTGTTGATTTGTTGAAGATAGCTAATCTGACAGGTCTGATGTGATACCTCATTGTGGTTTAAATTTGCATCTCTTCAATTATTAGTGACTTTGAGCATTTTTTCATATGTTTCCTGGTCATCTGCGTGTCCTCTTTGGAGAAGTGTTAATATAGGTCCTCTGCCAATTTTTTAAAATATATTTTATTGATTTTTTTACAGAGAGGAAGGGAGAAGGATAGAAAGTCAGAAACATCGATGAGAGAGAGACATCGATCAGCAACCTCCTGCACGCCCCCTACTGGAGTTGTGCCCCCAAGCAAGGTGCATGCCCCTGACCGGAATCGAACCTGGGACCTTTCAGTCTGCAGGCCGACACTCTATTCACTGAGCCAAACTTGTCTTGGCCTCTACCAATTTTTTAATTGGATTGTTTGTCTTTCTTTTGTTGAGTTGTACTAGTACTTTATATATTTTGGAGATTAACCCCTTATCAGATGTGTCATTAGCAAATATATTCTCTCATACAGTGGGTTCTCTTTTCATTTTGATGGTAGTTTCTTTTACTGTGCAGAAGCTTTTTATTTTTATGTAATCCCATTTGTTTATTTTTTTCTTTGTTTCTCTTGCCCTACAAGATATATCAGAAAAAAACTTTGCTAGTGAGATGTCTGAGATTTTACTGCCTTTGTTTTCTTCTAGAATTTTTATGGTTTCTTGTCTTACATTTAAGTATTTTATCTATTTTGAGTTTATTCTTATGTATGGTGTAAGTTGAAAGACTCATACAGAATCAAAAAAGACCCCACCTCCATAATAGTGGTAAAAATCATCAGACTTCAGAATGCAATTCTCAAAGTCATTATACTTTCTGACACAACCCCTGCCCACATATTTGTACTATTGTTTATATTTTCTTTTTTGTTTTCCTATCTGTAAAACTGAGATGACTGTACATAACTCAGTATTACATAAAAGACTAGATAGTGGAACACATATTAGGAACTCACTTGGGGCATAAAAAGCCTTAATAATTCCTTTCTTATTAAGCCTTCTGTTAAAATACATATGTTCCCAGATGGGATAATACTAAAATATGTACTTATAAATTCTTCTTGTGCATAAGCTTTTGACAGGGAAATGGAGTCTAAAAAATAGGGTTGAGAGAGAATAAATAGAGCTTAGAAAGGGAGACAGGGAAAGAAGAAAGTGGAAAACTTTAGGGGAGAACCCCTCCTGCCTGATTCACATATTGCTTTAGCCTCATCCTAGCTACAAGCCTTATTCATTGAAAATTTATTTCAAAAATAGAAAGAATTAGAGCATGGTCTTGCTTTTATTGACTATAAAGAATGTTAGCCTTGCCCCGGTGTTCACATGTGAATTGGCCTCTAACTAAAATTTAAACCTCAACCTCCCATACTGCTTGAAGGTCTACTTGACAGGCATATTCAGACCACCCTGCCATGGGAATGAGGACAGCTCAAGGTGGCTGAGAAGTAACAATTATCAATGAGCAAGCAATGTGTTGCTCTGTATTGCACTAAAAGTCTCAAAAAGTGGACATTTCTGAGTGACAAAGTCACTTAAGTTCACGTTGCTAATAGGTGATGAAGCAAGTATTGTAAATCAAGTCAAGACCCCACCTCCTTCAAAATCCTTTTTTTTTTTTTTCACCGTACCACTCAGGACCTCATGGGTTCAAAATACCCATGGTTAGTTGATTAGGTTGGGCTATTTTTAGGTTTTAAATGGTATTTTTAATTTTCCCTTATTGCATTCACTTTTTATTGTCATCTAGTCCCTCAAAATTTTTTTGTTTTCTTTTGCCTTTTTTTCACTTCAAATTTAGCTCAGCTAATAAGGTGAGCGTCCTGAAGACAGTCCATATGCCATATCCAGACACACTCGTGTGGCCACCTGTTGGAGGTATTGTCTCAATCACTGACTCAAATCATCCCAAAATGCTAGAGAATCCAGAACAAATGCAGCATCTAGTTTTAATGTTAATTCTCTGTGTGACCTTCAGCAAGTCCCCATACCTTTTTAAACTACATTTCTCAACATTAAAATAATGTGCTTTACTTAGATGATTACTAAATTTCCTTCAAGATTTCTAGATTTCCAGCCTTAAAGAGAAAACACTAATATACAACATTTACTTACTTGATGTATTATATTATAACCAGCTATTAATATATGAAAGTGTTTTTTTAAGTAATGGATAAAATGTGATTTTAATTACAACTTCATACATGTGTTTAATAGTATAATTCTAACTTCTTTATCACATATAGGGAGGTTGCTTTTCTATATAATAAAAGTTAAAAGAAAGAATAGTTAGAACACATCCTTTCTCTTTCACTAAATGGATAGGACAATATAGGCATATAAGCAATATAGACAATATAAGCAAAAACATCTATGCTGTCATTAAATATTTAAAAACTGCTCTGGTAGTGCTTAGAGCCTCAGCTATGCATCAGAAGGCCTTTGGTTTGATTCCAGGTCAAGGTTCAATCCTGTGGGAAGAAACTAATAACTCTCTCTCTCTCTCTCTCTCTCTCTCTCTCTCTCTCTCTCTCTCTC
>JAAGEH010000012.1:63319778-63340848 GCA_011751065.1 Lasiurus cinereus
TCTCTCTCTCTCTCTCTCTCTCTCTCTCTCTCTCTCTCTCTCTCTCTTCCTCCCTCTCTCTTGTATGTAAGTGCATTTCTCTCTATCTCTCTCTATTCCTCTTTTTCTCCCTCCCTCACTCACTAAAAGTTAATGGGGAAAAATATATCCTCAGGTGAAAATTAACAACAAAAATACTTAGCTAAGAATTGCTTTTTGTTCTAGCTAATCTTATAGAAGTTTTATTCAGAGGTATCATTCAGAGGTATTCACTAACTCAACTATTGTATCTCACAATATTTAAAAATAATGTATAGAATTATATTACTGGAAGACCAAAAGATAAAAGGGTATAGAGTAAAAGATGAAGTTACAAAAGTTAGTTTGACAGTATTTTCTCTTCTCAGAGATTGTCCCAGGAGACCCATTTAAATAGGCCTAAACAAATGCTGTTGCCTCTGATGATTTATTGCAGAACAAGCTGACAGAGCTCAGGAGCATGTTATCTGGTCCCCTGTAGTGCAGGGGCTAATTCGGAAACTAAGGAAAGACCGTAAGTGCAGCATTGAAGCAAATGCTCTCTATCATTCAGCAAGTAAGCAGATGGAGGCTTGCAATCACAGCTTATTTAAAAGAATAACTTTTAAATATTGTGTGACTGTAATTGTAGCATTTTGTTTGCTTCATTCATAAAATTAATGATAATTTTATCACAGATGATTAACTGCAATAAATTTATAATACATAATTTTACTTTACTACTACTTTAGCTACACATCTAGTACACTATGGATATAACATAAACCCATACTCATTTATATATGTCTACCTGTAAAATATGCATACACTTTCATAATTGATGTGTTCATATGTTTAGTGGAATTACTGTGTTTATGTCTTATAAACACATAAAACATAAAAAGTGCTTTTTAATATTTTCATAAGACTTGCCTTTATGTCTATTATTCTTGGCTTCTTAATAAAGATTGAGAAGGTTAATAAAATAATTTTTCAAATCTCTAATTATTTTCTCATATGAACTTTGATTTCTAATTTCAAACAGATCAACATAAAACAAAACTCTAGTATACCTAGAGAATTTATATGACCACTGCAGCAATAAGACTTATACATAAAGTTTATATTGAGGAAATACTTATCTACAAATTCCGTTTTCCTTAAGAGACTATTCCTCTGGGGAACACGCAATGACTGCAAAATAGCTTATTATTCTAATTATGAAACATATACTAGTAAAAGTGTGACTTTTAACTACCCATTTAGCTTGTTACCTAACTGATTGTAAACTAATCAAGAAAGGAATGATACTTCAAAGGACCTAAAATGTATCCTCATTTTCCCCAAGTCACCAGTTGTGCATTCTCCTTTAGTGACACTCAGCTTCCAGGCCCCCGTTATTTTTATTCTCTATACTCCCAGTGCCTGCATGGAACACTATGTGCAAAATCAGCAGTCAGGATTGGGAATAAGAATAGTCCCGGTTTTGAATAACAGCTCCACTATCAACTGTCTTAAATATCTGTAAAATAGAGATGATTGCACCCCACCTCCTTGACAGATTTCTCAGGAAGATGTAATTCAGTAATTTATCTCTCATTACTGACATATTGTGGTATTAAGTAAACCTTAGTTAACATATTAGTAAAACTTGCTCTCAGATAAGATCTTTCACATTAAGATTTAATGGACAAAGGGATGGGAAATCATTTGATTTCAAAACCACATGGAAACCTAAAGATGTCGTATTTTTCTGCATTTTACAGGAAAGAAAGTTAACATCCAGAACAGATTTGGGCATTACCATAGATAACACACCTTGTCTGAAATGAACACCTGCAATAATCCCCAAACTGATGTATAGATTCAATGCATTCTCTATCAAAATCTAGTTGGCTTTTTTGGCAGAAATTGACAAACTGATCCTAAATTTCATATGCTGACCCTGAGGAATGAGATGAGCTGCCTTGGAAGAACCACAATGGCAGAAACAGGGATCTATACCTTTACCCTGAGCAGTGCAAGAAACTTACTACTTGAAACTAGCCTTTAAAAACATTGCTTCTTGCCGAAACCGGTTTGGATCAGTGGATAGAGCCTTGGCCTGCAGACTGGAAGGTCCCGAGTTTGATTCCGGTTAAGGGCACGTACCTTGGTTGCAGGTACATCCCCGTTCGGGGTTGTGCAGGAGGCGGCTGATGGATGTATCTCTCTCATCGATGTTTCTGACTCTCTCTCTCCTTTCCTCTCTGTGAAAAATCAATAATATAATATATTGTTTTTTTAATATATATATTGTTTATATATATATATATATATATTAAACAATGCTTCTTGTCTATAGTAATACATCTTTGTTCTTGCTATAGACTGAAGGCTTGTACTAGTCCCCAAAAATTCATATGTTGAAACCTACTCCCCAATGTGAAGGTATTTGGGTGTGAGTAATTTGAGAAGTGATTAGATCCTGAGGGTGGAACCCTCATGAATGGGATTAGTGTTTTTATAAAGAGACCCAGAATGCTCCGTAGCCCTCTTCCACATGTGAGGGTTAAAATAAAATATGGCCATCTATGAATGAGGAAATAGGCTCTCACCAGACACCAAATCTGCCAGCACCTTGACCTGAGACTTCCGAGTCTCCATAACTGAGAGAAAAAATTCTGTATAGTTTAAGCCACCCAGTTTATGATGTTCTATTTTAGCAGCCTGCACAAATTAACACAGCTCCTTTTTTTGGTCAAAAAGACTTTTCAATATACAATGTGGTTTAAAAGAGCTGCATTCTTAACATATATCATTGAACTCCTTGATAAAAATGTAACCTGAGGAACTGACCCCTCTAGAATGGAGTAAGAGCCCACTGCCCTTTCTCAGCAAGTAGAATCTCTCTGAATTTTCCATTGACATGTGGGCTGGTGCTATGACAGCCCTCCTATAGCAATCTGTGGGATGTCGTAACATCCAAGACTGGGTTTTAATTCCATGTCACAAAAACTATTAGAATTGCTTTTCTCCTTCCAGCTGCTCAGACATCAAACACTTTAATTTACCAAGTATTTATATAATGAGACTGTCTTGAAGGAAGCAGAGTATACATCCTGCAAATCTGTGCATATAAATGTGTTTCACTTAGATTGTTATCTTTTGAATGTTACCTGCACCCAATCTGTGAAGTCTGCTATGGCCATCTTATCCACACCTTGACATCTGTGTTAGCTTGGCTTCCAAGTAGTTAATTATAAAATCCTTTGAAACTTTACCTTTTTTTTAATTTTAATCTGCTCAGCCACTCCATCTCCATTCTCATGTACAGCAATCTGATACAGGACACTTTGACCCCTTCATGCTTTGTCAATGTGTGATGCTTGGACACATTTCCTTGATACAAAACATCCCCAGGACAAGATCTACACAGACTGATTAACATAACTGCCCAGGCAGTTATGCTTTTGTTTAAGACAGCTTGTGATTCTAATTAATAAGACCCCAAAGGGATACATTATTAATACAAGCAGAAACATAACTTAGCAAGTGCTTATGTGCTGCACTGGCACAAAAGCTCTGCACCACCGCCATGCCATGCCTCCAGCACTACACCAGCCTTTTCTATCCAAGGTAAACTGGTTGCTTCTTCTTGCATTCTGAAAGAGCCTAATTGGTTCGCATATATTCTAGAATGTACTAGAAAAATCTTCACTTGAACACTAAGTTCAACCTCCTCACTACCTTTGAAATATTGATCAAGTCATTCAACTATTCTGGATCCCAAGATTCCTTTTCATCTCTCTAATATGAACTGAATGTATGAATTCACTCTATTTCCTCTTGTTGGGGATGAAATTATTTTTCCCCTCCCATTCTTATGATGAAACATTGACCACTACCCCCGGCCCTCACCTCAATATGATGGGATGAGGAGGCGAGGCCTTTGGCAGGTAATTAGGATTAGATGAAGTCATGAGGGTAGAGCCCTCATGAATGGGATTAGTACTGAATAAGAATTATGAGAGTGCTTGATTCCACTCTCTGCTGTCTAGTGTGTGAAGATACCATGAGAAGTGGGTATCTGCAACTCAAAAGAGTGTTCTCACTAGAACTTGATAATGCTGGCATCCTAATCTCATACCTGTAGCCTTGAGGATGGTGCAAAATAGATTTCCATTGTTTATAAGCCACCTAGTCTATGGTATTTTGTTGTAACAGTTCAAACAGATTAAGACACCTGCTATTCACCAAGATGAATGCTACTCCTTTTTTATCCTCACTGCCTGATGAGTCTGATCCTGAGAAGATATATGTTCTGCTTTCTGACCTCAAAAGGATAATTGACATGGTCTTAATCCCTCTTTGAAAGTACAATGAGCCTGAAAACATGGTAGATATTAGCTTACAGTGAGTTCTCAAATCTAAGAAATCATATTGGGAGGTAAAGGCAAAATAGGTGCCAATGGTAATTCAAAGAAGAAGAATAAGCAAAGAGAGAATACATCAAGGCCTTGAAAGGAGCTGAGAGTTAATACAGAAACTAAAGTCAGGTAGGAAGGTCTGAGACTCAGGATGATGGTTGAAGAAAGAAATCAGGAGACTTAATAACTTAGAATAAAAGCCCTACTCGTTCAGTGAAAGTCTATTCTAGAGGTCAGCTTCCAAAAACAATGCAAAAAATATTTGTGTAGGGTACATGAGTATCCTGGGCTAACAAAATCACAGTAAGAGATCCACACCACTTTTCTACCAATTTTGGAGCTGTGACAATCAACACCTGCTTCTGCTAGAACATCTCTGTTAGACCATCTCCATGAGCTGGAGAAATAGTAGGGAGTGTTGGCGAATGCATGGAGAATATAAGCAAGCAAATAAGAAAAGCTGAAATTGTTAGTAAAGGTGAATCTCCAATATTTGTAAGATGCATCTTCAAGAAATATTATATAAGTGATATATAGATCTAGAGAAGCATGAGCACTGTGGTATGAACTAATGTTTACATCAAAATTATTATGTTGAGACAATCCACAGTGATATTAGGAAGTAGGGCATTTGAGAAGTGATCGGATCATGAGAACAGAACCCTCAGCAATGATATTAGTTCTATGATAAAAGGGGACCTAGAGAGATTTCTTGCTCCTTCTACCATGTGAGGACATAGCAAAAAGATGTCATTCAACCACAAAGTAGGCTCTCATCTCGCCAGACATAGAATTACTGGCACTTTGATCTTGGGCTTCCAAGCCTCCAGAACTTTGAGATATAAATTTCTGGTGTTTTTTTTTAAGCCCCCAAATCTAAGGTATTCTCTTATAGCAGTCACATTGAATGAAGACACATTAGCATTCAACCAAACACAAGATAAAAGATTCACTATGATTCAAGTCACTGTTTCAATCATTGTTTCAACAAGATAATACAATCTAAATTTCTAAAAACCACTGCCCCAAATAATATTCAAATATAATTAATTCAGAAATGGGAGGATCATAAACATAAAGGAAAAAATGAAAAATATATACTTGAAACAAGAAATCAAAATGTGCATTCTTTTGCAAAGAAAATAAACATTCTTTCCCTTTTTTATCTTTATTTGAAAAACAATAAATATGATCTTGCAGTAAAAGAATAAATAACTCTCTCTGGCTTCTATAATTTCTGTTATCAAATCACCTAGTTCTTTCTAATAATCTCATCTCAAGAAGGATAAGACGCCCCACACATCAGAAAGAAGCAGGAATTTCTCCATTTTCCTCTGGACTCTTATTTGAGTCTGTATAGCCCTCATAGGTACAAAGCATATGGCTGATGTGAGAAGCAAGTCGCCTGCCAATTGCTTGTGGTCAAACAGGCTCCCTAGCATACAGCCTTCCATTTTATAGCTGGACGTCTATATTAGATGCCATAAAGTACCTCAATAGCTGGTGACCGATAGAAACATCACTATAGAAACTATATTGTTTCTCTACTTTCAAATACCCAAGTAGGACACCATTTCTACTGTGATTAGGACAGAAAACCTGAATGAAATAAGATTGAACACAAGTATTCTACTTGTTACAGGGAAAGGGAAAATTGGCCAACCTCTGAAAAGAAGAGAAGACAGAAAGAAACTATTTGGGCATGAAATAGCCATGTCTGTACAAAGAAAGTATCAAGTTGTCAACAGCTTGAGCTAAACAAACAAACTAAATAAGGTCCATAGACCCATTATGACTAAAAGTTTGTTTATTTTCCACCATGGTTTCTTGGCTTACATGAAACACCAGGATAAAATTATAAAATGAAAATAATTCAGAGATTTTAAAAAGTTCCAAAGAAAAAGCTCTTTATAAACACTCCCTTTTAGGGTCTATTTCAATATGATATTTGTAATGATCATTGGTCTATATCTAGCACAAAAGGTACCATGGAGCATTAAAGATACCTGAGGACCAGTCCTGTAGCTTCTAGGAATATCTGGGCATTTGTTTCAGAAGACTAAAGACATTGAAATTGTCTTTAAAATTTTTACCAGTTGCCTGTCTAAGCATAGCTATATTTTCTTTACATTTATTATTTCAAAAAGTCTATACCCAATCGTACTATCAACTACTCAACAGGTAACAGTTTCACTCAGCATACATTTGCTCAAAAGCCTAAGTAAATGTCTTTCATATTAAAATAAACTTGCTATTAAAGAGAAACATAAAAAATTCAAACTGAGTACATACCCATGTTGAGTTTACTATCCCATCATTAATGGCTCATAAGTTAAAAAAAATGGCAGGGAAAAAAACAAATATATTTGTGGTATTTAAATAATTCAGAGTTTCAGAGAAAGAATGAAGTAATAGGGAGAACCAAGATGGTGGTTAGATAAATACCTGTACTTGGTGCCTCCCACAACCACATCAAAATTACAGCTAAAATACAGAACAACTATTATCCAGAACCAAAGGGAAGCTAGCTGTGTGGAAGTACTACAACTAGAGAGGTAAAGAAGAAATTGCATTGAGATTGGTAGGAAGTGTGGAGGCGTGGAATGGGCTGGCACCCAGGTATGCAGCTTCTTTAATTGGGAGGAAGATACAAGCTCCCATTTGCTCTGAGATCTAGCCAGGTGAGACTCTGAGGGACCCAGACACATATGGGGAGAAACTGGATTATTTGGCATCAGGACAGGAATGAGGGGGCAGCTTTCTTCCAGATGGAGGTGCTCTCAACAGTCATTGTTCCTATGCTGGTACTTCCCAATGCAGAGCTAACTGGCAGCCATTACTGTTTGCTCCACCCAGGAGATTTCCTGAGCCCGTGCCCCACCCAATTTACAACAACCTCTCCCAAGCTGTGCACAGTGGCTTTTGCATATGATTGGCCTGTCCTTTCTCAGCCAAAAACCTGTCAAACAAACTGCAGCTCGGTCAGGGAGCCAAAAAACTATCAAAAGAAGGCCCAAGGAATACACCAGCAGCAGCCTGTCTTGCTTCACAGCTAAGCCTCAACTGTGTACTTCCAAACCCCATAAAAAGAGAAGGAATCTGCAGATCTGCCTGGTGGCCCTAGGCAGTGGCTGACTTTGCACCTCCTTGGAGATGCAAGAGACAGTGTATCCAGTGGTCAGTGTGAGACCATACCAGATTACAACTCTTCACATCAATAAGTGACACACTCAAGGGGCAGACTCAGTGAGCACCAAAGCCCATCTGAAGCAAGTCCTACCCCATAAGGGTATCTCCTGCACAGCAGATATTACATTATAGACACAGCTGGTCCTCACAGCCAATTGGCCTGGAGGTCAATTCCTCCTAGAGATACCAACAGCAATCAAGGCTCAACTACAACAAGACTGTGCACATAGCCCACAAAGGGGTGCAACAAGAGTTTCTACCTCAGGTGATTGGGAAGGCTGAGCTACTGGGCCCTGTAGGACACCTACTACACAAGGCCACTCTATCAACTCAAGGACACTTAGCAGTTACCCAATACATATAAGTAACCATAAGGAAGCAGCCAAAATGCAGAGACAAAGAAATGTGTCACAAATGAAAGAAATGAAGAAAGCAAACTACTGGATATAGAGTTCAAAACCAGTTATAAGGTTACTTCATAATCTTCTAGAAACCTTCAAGGAACTTAGTGAGGCATTCAAGGATCTTAGTGAGAATGCCAAAAAGATGGAAAGGAACAGTCAGAAATTAAGCATACAATGACTGAAATAAAGAATAATATACAGAGATTCAACAATAGACTACAGGATCCCAAGAATCAAGTCGAAGATTTGAAATACGAAGAAGCAAAAGCACCCAACCAGAAGAGAAAAAAGAAAAAAGAATCCAAAAATATAAATATAGTTTAAGGAGTCTCTGGGACAACTTCAAGCTTACCAACATCCAGATTATGGGGGTGTTGGAAGAAGAGAGGGAGCAAGATATTGAAAACCTAATTGAAGAAATAATGACAGAAAATTTCCCCTACATGTTGAAAGAAATAGACTTACAAGTCCAGGAAGTCCAGAGAACCCCAAACAAGAATAATCTAAAGAGGACTACACCAAATGCCAAGAACAAAAGACAAGGAGAGAATCTTAAAAGCAGCAAGAGAAAAACAATTATCTACAAGGGAGTACCCATATGATTGTCAGCTGATTTCTCAACAGAAACTATGCAGGCCAGACAGGAGTGGCAAGAAATATTCACAGAGATGAATAGCAAGAACCTACAACCAAGGTTACTCTGCCCAGCAAAGCTATCATTTAGAATTGAAGGTCATATAAAGATCTTCACAGACAACAAAAGCTAAAGGAGTTCATCACCACCAAACCAGTATTATATAAAATGCTGAAGGGTATTATTTAAGAAGAGAAAGAAGAAAAAAGTAAAGATAAAAAATTAAGAACAACTAAGTGACAACAAATACATATCTATCAACAAGTGAATCTAAAGATCAAATGAATAAAAAATCTGATGAGCAAAATAAACTAGTAAATGGAATAGAATCAGGGGTATGAAAATGGAGCAGAATGACAATTCTTGGGGAGGAAATGGTGTGGGAGGGTATGGGAAGAGATTGGACAAAGATCTTCTATGCATGTATGCAGTACATGTAGACATGGACAGTGGGGTGGAGAGGGTCTGGGGTGTGGTGGGCACTGGATGGAGGGGAGCTATCGGGGCCGGGGGGCGAAGAGGGACATCTGTAATAATCTGAACAATAAAGATTAGAAAAAAGAATGAAATAATAAGCATTGAGGAGTTAACAGGATAATCTAATTATAAAATTTTCAAGTGAATTGTTTAGTAGTTGCTTCAGAGAAAGAAGAGTTAATGGCTTGTCAATGTGAAACCAGAGTACCTCTTCTGCAAATAAAACTTCTCAGGTATCAGTGAATGTTCAAAGGCTAAATAAGACAATGCCTATAGTACTACAAGTTTTTTGTCAAAGACACTGTATTTATAGTGGAAATTGGCCTTGCTACAAAGACAAAATTGCACTTTAAAAAATAAATGAGAAACTTTTCACTGAACTGAATAGCATATATTGTATTTTAATAGCATAATATTTTCACAACTATTTCTATGGTATTTATTCAGCTTAGCAATTTAACTAAAAAAATTAATCAGGTAATTTAGCAACAAGTTAAACATTAAGTGCCACTTTATTCACGTAATTATTTCATAATTATTTAGATTTTATATCACTAACATATTCCAGAAATATCATAGTAATCTAGTTATCTTACAAATGTAATTATTATATCCCATGGAGCCACTAAATAGTTGAAAAATTAGAAGACAAAAGATAGTTTAATTTTATTATTTAATTTTGAAATAATTTTAATATTGAGAAAACTTGAATGATTAAAATGAGTTTTTACATTTTAAAAATGAGAGTGTATTTTTAACATGATGTTCCATCACTTCAGAATATTTTGTATATTTTACAAAAAAAAGGATATTTCCTACATAATCACAATATAACTATCAACATCAGAAATTTTACATTAATATATTATTTAAAGTTATTCCACAGTCCTCATTTAAGTTTACTAATTGCCCCGATAATGTCCTTAATAGCCAAAGAATTCAATTTAGTAACCTATATTTTATTCAGGTCTCTTTTGCTTCCTTTGCTTTAATTTTTTTTTGATTTTCATGACCTGAGAACTTTTGAAGATGACAGGTTGGCTATCTTAGAATGCTCCTCAAATTTGTGTTTGCTTGATATTGCTTTATAATTAGACTCAGTATATCATTTTCAGCAGAATTATTATATAAGTAATGTGTATTCTCCTCATGGCTTAATTTTAAATATTCCTCTATCCACTGAGTTTGCATTTACAAAACATATTTTGGTATATTTTTTTAATAATTCCAGCTCTTGGACACAACCAGGGCCTAAAGTATTTACAAAAAAACTAAGTAATAAAAATATTGTTTAAACTATAAAAGTTTTCCTGTCATTTGCCTACAAAGTGTGTTTGTGTTTCTAACCTGCAAAATGCAGTCAACATACATATATCACAGTAACTGTTCCTTTTCAGCTTTAAAATATTGATAAAATTATCTTCTATATTAACGAAAAGAAGTAAAAGGGTTGATACAATTTATTGAATAAAAGCTTTTACATGTGGAAAGCATAATGTTTGAATTAAAAAAAAAAAAGTAGTTTCCACACAGACATCTTCAAGTTGAAGAAAAATCTATTATGTGCTCTCTGGTGTTCCAAACAACAGACACGATATGCCACTTTTCCATTTACTTGAATAATAGCTTTTAAAACCTTTGCAAATCCCCTAGTTTGTATTTTCTACACACAGTGTCTCAATAAAAGGCAGAAGCTATGTTAAATAACATGATGGATCTCAGCCCTGTCCTCTTTTTCTCATGTCCCCCATCCCAAACATGTCTAAAGATTTCTCTAAACAGTAGGTGGTAATGGAGATCTGGGCTCTGATTGAAGACATATTGAGGCATAATGGACTCCTAGGACACATATCATGGGTGAAAATGGAGAGAAATCCTGCAGCAAGCCCTTGTTTCCCCAGGGAGGCATCAATGCTTGTGCTGGGGCTGGTCATTACACTCCAATCCATTCCTGCACAGGGCTGCACTGCTGAGAAGAGCCAAGCTGCCATATGGCATATTAAAGATCTCTCCTAATAAATCTAGCTAAGCAGGCCATTCCTTCAAGCTGCTTTTTTATATATGTGTGTATAATACAGTTTATTGGTTGTTACCAACATCTGGGCCAGGGACTGAGGACAGTATGTATCCCACACTGAGGATGCTGGTTTCCTATTATCTGCATCATTGATTTTGAATGTTAGGAAGTATATTTTCCTGCTGATGCATAAATGTCTTTATGGGATCCTGTAGAAATAAAACGTACAATGAGATGCAGTGTTGACAAAAAGGAAAACGGGTGCTTAATCCCCTTTTATTGTAATTTTATGATTGTATATCCGTATATCTATATATCTATTTAGATATATAGATATTTATATATGTGTAGTGAAATCAGAGTTCAAGATAAGTATGGTCTCTAAAATTGTTGTCAAAAAATATTATCTATTTAGCACAAGGGTACAAATTTTGCTTCTGTGGTTGTCTAATCATAACATTAGTCATGTGGCATAATTTACTATGACTTCCGAGTTAATTTATTTTAAATGATTCCTCAGATCACTTACATTACTGCTAAAAGAAAAAAGACAAATAAACAGGGCTTAATAACAGAATAAAAACTACTGAATTTTCCCTAAGATAGTATTATGTCACAAAAAGATTGGGACACAGGTAAAGTTGTTACCATGACTGTAAAGAATTTATCTGAGACACATGATTTTCCATGATATTTGCACAATGGAGACAGAAAATTGCAAGGGCATGGATGCTGATTACATACATGTGGCTTTAGCTAGCTCTATTTCTGCCTTGGGACAAAACTTTGAGAAGTAAATGGTATAGTCACTTTGTTAGTCTATTATTGCATTTTTATGTAAAGTATTTCTTTCTTTTAAGCACCATGATCTTTTTTTCTCTATGTTATTGCCTTGATATTAAATGAAATCAGAAGGACTACAATTGATGTGTACTAGTTTTATAAATGTTTCTCTTGGTTCTCATCTCCTTTTTCATTCTATTTAATGTCATGAGCCAGTCACTTTTGGCTTCACTTTAGATTGAGATATTTACTATACCATTCTTTCATTTCTGGACCCAAAACCACACATCTGGCTTCTGAGACATCATGACAATATGATCAGGCTATATTCCAAGTATATATTCCCTATTTTATTAGATTCCAAAAATCTTCAGAAACCACAAATCTTTGAATAATGGCCTTGAAAAATGTAGGTCTATATCTTTAGGACAACCAAGATATATTCTGAGATAATAACATCTCAGCATGAACTGCATTGCAGAGGTACTGAATCTGTAGCCTTGGTAAGAAATTTTCCAGGTCCATGAAAGTAGAACAGGAAGAGAGGTGAGATCATCAGAGAAGGTATAAAATATATGGGAAGATGGAAATAAATTAGGGTTAGAAATTTACTCTACTTAATATTGGAAACTGTCTCTATTGAAATAAGTGTCTCCATTGCCAACGTCAATAAAATCACGTCATTGCCAAAGTCAATAAATTCAACCCTAGCATTATTGATTTCTCCACCTAAATAGAAGGTTAAATTGCTTTAACCACCAGGTGGCAATGACTCACCACTTTCTAGGATGCATACTTTTGTACATGGCCACATTCTGCATTGTGTTCAAAGACCCTTTGCCCACTAGCAACATCTCAGGTGCTAATTTGTTATAACAGAATGAGTGCTGCTTCCTTTAGCGATAGCTACCATGGCTGCATACTGAATTAAGATGATGAAAACCATAGTCGCCTGGAGGTCAGTGTAAAAACAGAAAAGTGTGAGTTAATGGTAGCATTCAAGAAGAAAGAATGTGCCTGATTTCCTTTCTCTTCACTGCAAGTAATTCAAGGAGGCAATTACTGGACATTCCCATCTCTCTCGATCACCCACTGCCCTATACCACTCATGTATCCAAAATTGTGAATCTTTACTTAGCTCTGGCAAGAATTGAGACACAGGAACCTTCAGAAAGAGTTGAAAGGAATATTCCAAGAAGATCTAACAAAGAGGGGGGGAAAACTGATTCCCACTAAGCAATACAGGGTAGAGATCAAGTGCATGAGCTGTGTAAATCAGATTTGGCTGAGGACAGAATCTGTCTCCACCACATACAAGCCGTGTGACTTTGGGTTAAGGAAATAAAATCCCTATACTTCACTATCCTCATCTATAAAGTAAAACTGTTGTGAGAAATAATCTAATATATGTAAATCATTTCAAATTGTAATATGCGTATAAAAACAAACTAGTCACATATCCAGCTAACTTTTATTCCCTGAAGGTCTTATCATATTGATTATATTATAAATAGAAGAACTGGTTAAAAAGAATGCTCTTTTTCTTTTTTTAATGGCTTATGGTGAGTCATTATGGTAATAATTGTGGATAGACAAAGAAAACACTTATTCTTCTGCTAAGTTATACTAAAAAATAGAAAATTAGGGACTGTCATTGACTCCATCATACTTTCAAAGCTGATTTAAACAAAGGCACCCTCATAGTTGTCCAGGATTTTCTATAGCAGGAAGTTGTTGAAATGAAGTCTCAAACAAGATTGCTGAAAAATGCGACTCTGTAGGCTGATGGACAACAACCAATTTCCCACCAATATGACTGTTTATGCTCATCAGTAGAATTTACTCAGCCACTATTTCTGCTTATTATGAAACATTGTCAGGAAGCTGCCATTCTGTGGAGATATCTGTGGTAAACATTTTTAAGGCAGGCGAAGCTTTTAGAATTTCTTTTGAGCTTTGTTACATCGAACATGTGAAATAAAATTGTCCAGTGTGAAGGAGGAAAAGCATTTTTTAGTCTCATTGGAAAGTTGAAATCACACGTGGTAGCTGGAGCTGGCAGTCCTGAATGAGTCACTGAAAAGCCCATCAACATTATTCACTCTGATTGATTAAAGTAAACATTCGGTTTATTTTCATGTGAGACATGCAGCTACATCTGGTGAGCTCTTGAATCCCATTTCAATTCATATGGGATTTTGTATTATTATTTTGCAGAATAAAAATGACTCTACTGCAAGTATTAAAGGAATGATAAATAACTCAATAGCTTTATTTTTGATCTTGCATAAGCAAAAAAAAAAAAGAATAAAATAGCATGAACAAAATGATAGCTATCATAATCTTGCATGTTTTGTGTAAGGATGTTCCATTATAGTTTATTTTGTTGTTATTGGGTTGATGATATACAGTTCTTTCAAGCTGTTGACACTGTTTTGGAGAAACCCGTATGTATATGTTTTAAATCTTTGGACTTCTATAGATAAAAGCTGTTTTATCATAAAAGGCATTCTTTTGAGAACTGAATTCTTTATATTAATAAATTATCTTTAGCTGTTTTCTCTGTCTATCTCTGAACTGGAAATAGAACAAGTGATATTTTGTCCAAAGAACAAAAGAGAGAAGCTCTCTCCCTCTGTCTTCGCCTTTCCAAAATTCCGAGTGTGTCTCCCATCTGTAGGATACAGTTTATGTTAAATGCTGAGTTAGGACAGACTTTTGGAGAAAGGCTAGTTCCAGAAACTATCTAATTGTTAATGCTTTATAGCTGATAATGGTTTCATGTTTCCTCACTGAAATGGTAATTCTTTGTAACTTTATAGAGTTCATAACTGGCCAAAAATATCTAAGTTATGTTTTGAGGAAAAACA
This sequence comes from Lasiurus cinereus, assembly GCA_011751065.1. Classification (NCBI taxonomy): domain Eukaryota; kingdom Metazoa; phylum Chordata; class Mammalia; order Chiroptera; family Vespertilionidae; genus Lasiurus; species Lasiurus cinereus. The sequence goes on from JAAGEH010000012.1 coordinate 63,334,559, forward strand.
CATTTGATATAAAGCCAGCATCTCTCTTGGCATGTAAAGTTATAGAAAAATTTTTTTCCTACAATATTTTTCTTGACCATTAGTCATATGGAAGCACATTCAGACCAAACTCCATAAATGTAATAGAAAAGCCTTAAAATGCATCATATTGAGCATCTATGGTTGAACTTGAAGAGGTTGGAGCTCTAGAATAGTCTCTCAATTCAAGGAAAGTTTAAATAAAAGGTTTCTGGAAATATTATGTGTTCAGAACTAGATGACAGTGATTTAAGGAAGGCTATTTTTCCTTCTGATGCTTCAAAGGATTTTTCCCTTACTGTGGTATTCTGAGAAACACCTAGTCCACAGGGAACCTTCATGTGAATTAGCGAAGAGCCCCATCTGGGCAGCAGCAGCTCTGTACACATCTGGTTTGCAAGCAGTGAGTGACTGTGCTAATTTAAAAATTCTACCACTTTTCCAGGATGATACAACCCCATAGGTCACCATGGCTTGGGAAGGGGAGCAAAGGTCATATTTTTCTGCCTTTTTGAGAGAAAAACTTTGTACAGGGCTCCAACTAGTATAAGGCACTTTCCCCCTCAACTTTGCTCTAATCCATAAACTGAATTTTAATTTCCTATTTATTTCAGCTCTAATCTTGTTTCTTCATTTACTAATTGAAGACAATTGAAATGGAAAAATAAAAATAAAAAATTAGATGGTCTTTAAAAAGGGGAAAGCACATTCATTGAAGACCTGATGATTTCTTCAAAGAATTTCACAAATATTTAAATGCTACCAATATTATATCAAACACATTGAGTGCTTCAAGCTAGAAGATCAGTTAATTCCAATGATGGTTCAATCATTTCATTCAACTCATGGTATCAAAGTAAAGATCTTGGAATTTCATTTTGCCAAAAGTGAGTCATCTAATATCACTGTAGATGTTATTATAAAATCAATTATTTTATTAAGAAAAAAATACGTATTCTGTGGGAATAATATGAACAAAAATATTAGTATAGATTACTGTTGAGTGTCATGTTATAAACAATTCTTGCCTAATTAAGAAAACATATACGACAGAAATATTCTTGGAATGTGTTGCAGTGAACATGCATTTTAATAACTGTATCCAAAATGCTGTGAATACTCTTTAAGCTGAAATATAAGTGCAGTTGTCGAAATTTGCACACAAAGAAAATTATCTGCAGGTTTTCTTTTGTGTGTGATGGAGTTGATATTGAATGTAAAACAAACCTTAGTATGGTAATAGGTTCATTCTCTCTTTGCTACCTGTAATTAAGTTTTAGAAAGTTTGAACCTTTGAAGATGTCTTTTGAAAATAATCCTTAATGCCTTATAACTGTTAAAATTTTTTGTGTGTAAATGAGTTCTTTAAATTTTAATCACATTTGGTCTAAAATTAGTTGAAAATGTTTAATTAAATTATTCAACAAATGAAGCCTTCCCAAAAGTTCTATATTTTTAATATCTCCACTTGTAGGAATAATCTCTGGATGAAAATTCTATTCAGAATTAGACATAAATTATACTCATTCCCTAAAATGAATTCAATTGAGAAATCCTTCAATTTTGTAATATCTTAATTTTATGTTAAAAATATTCATATACAGTGACATCTTACTGAACAAGTTTTATCTTGCAAATATGTTTCAAACAAAGGTACACTGAATAAAAACTAATATAGAATATTATATATTGTCTTCAATAAAAACAAATATAGAATATAAACTTCATTTAATAGAAGTTTTTCTGAGGTTACTAGGTACTTCAGCCCCTATAAAAATATTTTTTCTCAATGAAAAATTATGTTCACAGAAAAATATAAATAAAAGATGGCACAGTTTTTACATTTTCTTAACCATGAAATGAAATTTCAGAGATGTCAAGCTATTTTCTAAATTGAAAATAAGTTTATCAAAAAAATACATTCTTGAAAATACTATTGACCTGTATTAGAGATATGGAAACTAAATAAAGTGTGTGAATATATACCAAGAATAATTACTTTGTTATTTTGTACTGATATCAATAATCAAAAATTTTTTGAATATGATCTGCATGGTTATAAGTTTTTACTCAAAAATATATTTGAAAACATTTTTAAATTATACTCTTTAGGGCAACTGATACAGTAAAACCTAATTATTACTTAATATATAAATATTTCAAAAATTGTATAACTTTAATTTTAGCACTCCCTTTCACCCTAGGGGGAAAAAAATGTCTTGGGAATGAACCCAAGATGGCGGCATAGGTAAACACCTACACTGCTACCTCACACAACAATTTCAAAACTACAACTAAAAGACAGAACGGACATCATCCAGAACCACAGGAAAGCTGGCTGAGTGGAAATTCTACAACTAGAAGGAAAGAGAGGGGCTCACAGAAACCCAGAGGAGCTGCAAAAAGCTGAGGTATGGAGACGCGCATGCTGAGAGAGCGGGTACCCGAGTACCTGGCTGGCTTTCTCTGGAGGGAGGGAAACGGAGACTCCCAACGGCACTGAACCCCTTATCTTACGACACTAAACCCCAGACCCAGCCTAAACTCATACGGGGTGAGTTTGGACTGTGAAAAGGGAGAGGTGCACAGAAATTTAGGGGAGTCGCAAAAGATCAGAGGTCTGGTCCAGCATAGCCCTGCGCAAGGATAGACTGCTGATTGTGCCGCTGGCTTTCGCGAGTGGGCGGGAGACAGACCCTCCCAACTGTGCCACTTCTGACTCCACTAAGCCCCAGTTTGGGGCAAAACCCTGGAGACCTAGACTCCTGTGGTCCTGGTGTGCAGGGAAGCTGGAAAGGCAGCGGTCTAGAGGCACTGCGGGTGCGGGCGAGCGCATAAGGACCGCTCCAGGAACTACCCAGTCACATGAGACTCAGGGGCCGTGGAGGGCGGGGCCGACTGGAAGGCAAGTCGGTCCCTTAAACCCTGAGACTCCACCCCTCCCAAGCTCAACAGAGGCTTCTTCAGCTTTGCACATCTGGTTTCATAAAGCTGAATTCAACACAGAAGTTTCCCCGACATAGTGAAAATGCCGAGACAAGGGAAGGGATCACAAACAAAAGAAATGGAGGGAAAAAAACGACTGGATATAGAGTTCAAAACCACGCTTTTAAGGTTTTTCAAGAATATGCTAGAAAAGTTGGATAAATTTAGCGAGAACCAAGAGGAGATGAAAAAGGACCAACTAGAGATGCAAAAGAGCCAACTAGAGATGGAAAAGGTCCAACTAAAGATGATAAAGGACCAACTAGAAATTAAACATACACTGACTAAAATAAAAAATATTATACGGAGTCCTAACAGCAAACTAGAGAAAGGCAAGAATCAAGTCAAAAATTTGAAATATAAAGAAGCAGAAAACATTCAACTGGAAAAGCAAGAAGAGAAAAGAATCCAAAAATGTGAACATAATATAAGGAGACTCTGGGACAGTCTCAAGCGTACCAACATCAGAATTGTGGGGGTGCCAGAAGAAGAGAGAGAACAAGATACTGAAAACCTATTTAAAGGAATAATGACTGAAAACTTCCCACATCTGGTGGAAGAAATAGACTTACAAGTCCAGGAAGCACACAGAACCCCATATAAAAGGAATCCAAAGAGGACCACACCAAGACACATCATAATTAAAATACCAAGAGCAAAAGACAAAGAGAGAATATTAAAAGCAGCAAGAGAAAAACAGTTTATTACCTACAAGAGAGCACCCATACGACTGTCAGCTGATTTCTCAACAGAAACAATGCAGGCCAGACGGGAGTGGCAAGAAATATTCAACGTGATGAATAGCAAGAACCTACAACCAAGAATAATCTATCCAGCAAAGCTATCATTCAGAATTGAAGGGCAGATAAAGAGCTTTACAGATAAGAAAAAGCTAAAGGAGTTCATCAACTCCAAACCAGTATTATATGAAATGCTGAAAGGTACTCTTTTAGAAGAGGAAGAAGAAAAAGGTAAAAGACAAAAAATTATGAACAACCAATACATATCTATTAACAAGTTATCTAAAAATTAAGTGAATTAAAAATTTGATGAACAGAATAAACTGGTGAATATAATAGAATCAGGAGCACAGAAAGGGAATGGACTGATAATTCTCAGGGGGAAAGGTGAGGGGTGTACAGGGAGAGACTGGACAAAAATCATACACCTATGGATGAGATCAATGGGAGGGAGCTAAGGGCAGAGGGAGGGGTGGGAGCTGGGTGGAGGGGTGCAATGGAGGGGAAAAAAGAAAAACAAATGTAATAATCTGAATAATAAAGATTTAATTAAAAAATAATAAAAATAAAAAAAATGTCTTAGGGTATATTTTAAACTATATTTTTTTCCTAAAAAGGAAAGGCATATTTTGAATGAGAGATGAAAAAGTGAATTACTCTGTCACTCCAAATCCATTTTCAGTTACCCTCTAACAGAAACTGAATCTCAGGTATATTTCCAGGGGCTGTAGGAATTCCTGGAGCAAGTGAAGGAGGATGAAGGTGGGATAGGGACATACAAGTTAATTGCTAATTGCTCTAATTGGTTGCCATCTGTCATCTGTTATCATTTTTGAGCTACCAATATTGATGTTATGTTATTTTACATTGATATTTAATGAATCCATGAAGTGTTTCCATATGTGCTTTTGTCCCTAAAGAGTGATGATGATATTGGATACATGTATCTCATTTATAACTTAGAATATCCAGTGTACTATGTGAATTACTTGAGCAGTTTGGAAACATACATTGTTTTATGAAACAAAAAAAAGGTTCAATAGATATGACTTTAAAATCTTTGGATTTTAATGAGGTCGTGCTAATTTATTATTACTTTACAAAGAAGTTCAGATTAAAATGGAAATCTAATTTGATTTCTCCCTTCCTCAAGTAGGGATGATAAGAGGACCTACCTTGTAGGGTTGTGAGGATTATAGGAGTGAATATATATGAAAGTGCCTGTCACATAGTAAGGACTCAGTAAATATTACCATGAATAGCCTGTGTGTGTGTGTGTGTGTGTGTGTGTGTGTGTGTGTGTGTTTTAAAGCCCCACCTATTCTAAGAGGCTGGCTCTTCCCTGTGGATGTGGTGTTTGGGGTTGCAGTATGGAAGTGGCAGTGGGCAGAAGAGCCTTGGAGGGACCCAGTAACCCCCTGTTCCTGCGAATCCCGCCCACTCTGCTCCTTTCACCCAACTGGCTACCACATTCCAGGCAGCATACAGCCAGAAGGGCTCTCAGTGCCACCCACGCTGCTCTGCACCGAGTCCTGCCTCTAGTTAGTTCATCTTGTCTTGCGTTCTGTCTTCCGACCTACTCCTTACCCTCTGCTCACCTGGCTCCTGCCCCTTTGCCTGAGTTCCTGGCTGCAATCTCCCACCTCTTAGATCAGTGGCTGCTCCACTATGAACAGCCCAGCATTCTGCCAGCCTGCTGCTTCTGGACTCTTCCCCAGGTTAAAAAATAATAAAGCGCTGGATCCAGCCGCCCAGAGTTTGCATTCCAGAGGCGCTTCCTGCCTGGGGAGGTGCAGCTTCACCTGCTCCTCTCTGGAGTTGATGACAACCAGGTGGGAGTTCTGCAGCTGGCAGTACTTCTCAGCCTCAGGCCAGGTCCATCCAGAGCAAGAAAACCAGTAGCAGCTGCCTTCATGCTCCAGCCAGCCAATGGGGCAGCAGGTATTTTGAGAGTCTGAGGTGGGAGTGGGAGGTTCTGAGATGCTACCTAGTGATAAAGGGGCAGGATATGGGGCTAGGCACTGCCCTACACACCACTCACCATTGTTCTTGAGTGCAGCCATCTGACAATGTAGGGAGTTCAGGCCTTTGACCAGTTGCTGGACTCGCAGGAGCATTTCAGAATAACCTGGGACACACAGAAGGGCAGTGGGGACAATGCAGGGGGCCCAGCTGAGGGCCCTCCATGCCCTCCCATCACATCAGGCCCAGGGGCAGGGGAGAAAGGGCCTGACCTGCTTTGAGTTCCTGCTGCTCTTTCTCCAGCTTGTTCTCCAGAGAAAACACCTTGTCATTCAAGCTACGGGCTGGAAGGGAGGGCACTCAGCACCCCTGGCTGCTCCCACCCCACCTCTGTCCTAAGAGCACAGCCCCCACCCTTGCACACTCACTCTGGAGGGCCTCTCACCTGCTTGCAGTTCCTGCTCCTGGTTTTCCACCACAGCTTTCAGAGAGTTTACTGTTGCTTGTAAACTGCCACCTGGAGGACATGGAGACTCAGTGCTCAGGACTCAGCTCCCCTCTCCCCCACCATGACCCCTCCCATCC
>JAAGEH010000012.1:63345848-63375473 GCA_011751065.1 Lasiurus cinereus
TAGTGGAAAGAGTATGTAATTAGACCAGTTTGCCCTTAGGACTCTATCCTGATTGAAAATTATTTTTCTCCATTTAATACCAAACAAAAGAGGGAGATGACCTTGTCACAAGTTCAACCCTTGTTTAGTTTAGACATTTGACTCGATTTATAGAAGTCTGTCTTTTCTAGCTTGATCATAATATTGGAATGTCAAAAAATGCAGGGAAAACACACTATAAAATGAAATCTACATTTACTGGTAAGAAGCACAAAGCACTTGGCATCAGTGGAAACCTTAGTCTTTGATGTGGAAAATAGAAGAGTTCTTACTATTTCTACTTGGGTCAGAGAAAGAGATGATTGGTCTATGATAAGTTTAGCGGGTTCTAAAGTTAGTTGCAATACTTGAGGAACCACAGTTGTCCTGCCCTAAGGACATGCAAGTATGAAGTACACGTCAGGAAAAATATGGTCAATGAGGGACCACGTAGTAGGAAAGGCAGAAAATATTGAATAAGGCAAATTCCAGTTATTCTATGAGGGAGACTTTTGTTATAAAATGAGTCTACTTATGTATCTGAGTGGGAGGGGGATGAATAGGGATGATAGAAGAAGCAGAGAGTGCAAATGAGTAATTTTGGGTGAATCATCTGACCCTCTGACTTACAGAAGCCAGCAGTCTGCAATATCCCTAGTCTGGATCCACCTAAAGAGGAAATGTTTCATTTTAGGTATGGCAATGTCCTCAGTTTTAAATATATTTTCCTCTGTTTTTGAAAATGTTCACACAATGCCTCTTGCATGTATTCAATAATAGTTGCCTAGCAACCACCAAGAAGCATTTTTGGAGTGCAAAGGGTCTAAAAATGAATGAAGAGCAAATACAGTTTGAGTTGCAGCTGAGATGACCAGGTTTCTCATACCAATTTCAAAGCAGATCCTCCAGGAACCAGACCATGCATCTTTAAGAGTAACGAGATCTGCCCAGCCCCCGTGGTTCAGTAGTTGAGTTGTCAACCTATGAACCAAGAGGTCATGGTTTGATTCCTGGACAGGGCATATGCCTGGGTTACATGCTCAATCCCCAGTGTGGGGCATTCGAGAGACAGCCAATCAAAGATTCTTTCTGATCTCTGATGTTTCTATCTCTTTCTCCCTCTCCCTTCCTCTCTCTAAAATATATATATATATATATATATATATATATATATATATATATATATATATATATTGTTCTTTATATTTAACAACAAAATAATAGTGCAGTGAAGGCTTGGAGAAGGGGCAGGGAGTGATGTGGAAGAATGTCATTGCGGGAAAAGCAGGGGGATATCTGTAATACTTTTAGCAATAAAGATAAATTTCAATAATAATAGAATTTTTAAATATAAATTACAAATACAACATGACAGATCCTGAAATATCAAATGCTATGCAGGTTAAATAACAAATAATCTATACATTAGGACATCATACATGAACTACAGAAAATATAAAATGAAGAGGAATTCTTGAAAGAAGATGAAGAAAAAAACATATCCACCTTACTGATACAGAAACAAGGATGAGATTTATCTATTTATTTCTTTATTTAATCACATGGATTTTTTATAATATTGTGACAATTACAATTTTTTATTATTTTTTAAATAGTTGACAGTATTATTGATGTCTATCATTTTCTCCCTTTTGACCTCCTTCACCCAACTCCATGCATCCCACTCCAAGTCTTCCCCATGTTACTGTTTGTGTCCACGGGTTACATATGTATGCATATATGTTCTTTAGTTAATCTCTTCCTGTCTACTCCCCCTTAACACTTACCCCTCACCACAGGTCTGTTATTTTGTTTAATGCATCCATACTTCTAGAACTATTTTGTTCATCAGTTTATTTTGTTTTTAAAGTCCACTTATAAGTGAGATCATGGGATATTTGTCTTTATCTGGTTTATTTCGCTTAGCATAATAGTCTCCAGGTCCAAAGGATGAGATTTATATCAGAATTCTTCTGAGAAATTATGCTGGCAAGAAGAAAATGAAATAAAATAGTTAGTGTATTAAAAGAAAAAAAGAAAACAACTAACCTAGAAATCTGCATTTAGCAAAATTATCTTTAAAAGTAAAAGAAATGAAGTCTTTTTCTGATAAACAAACATTGAGAAAATTTGTTGCCAGTAAGCTTGCTTTGCAAGAAATGTTAAAGGAAATTCTTCACAGAGAGGGCAAGTGACATAGTTCAAAAGCTTGATTTACATAGTAAAGGAATAGATAAAGGTAAAAAAAAAGATTTGAATTTTTTAAATTGATTTAATAATGAAAGGTTATTTAAAATAATAATAGCAACAATGCATCAGGGGATTCAAGCTTATGGATGAACTGAATGACAGCAGTACAATAATGAAGTGGAAGGAATTGGGAATACTCTACTATAAGGTGCCTATGCTATCTCTGAAATGTTAGGATGTTATTTGAAAATGTACATTACAGTCTCTAGGGAAACCACAAAAACTTAAAACAAAAGAATAGTTGATATGTTAATAAAAAATGAAATTATATAAAATGTTCAATTAAAACCAGAGAAGGAGGAAAAGGAATTGAAGGGGGGGCGGGGGACACAAAGAACAACAAACATTAAGCAGTTACAGATATAGAAGGTATTAGTTCAACTATGTCAATAATCACTTGAAATATTAATGGTTTAAATATACCAATGAAAAGACAGAGACTGTTATATGGATTTAATAGAGAAATTAAATCAATAATTAATGTTTCTTCCAAAATAGAAAACATCAGGCCAAGATAGTTCCACTGATGAATTCTATTTAAGGAAGAAATAAAGTGAATCTGTATTCTGTTTCAGAAAATAGAGTCAGAGGGAATACTTTCTAACATATTCTGTGAAGCTAGCATAGTATCAAAATCAGACAAAAACATTATCAAGAAAGGAAAACTACAGACAAATATATTTCTTGATCATAACTGTATTCCTCAATGGCCTGTCACTAAGTCAGATTCAATAGTATATGAAAAGAATTTTATACTAAAACCAAATGAGATTTAGTCTAGTTATACAAGGCTGGTTTAACATTAAAGATAATTAACTAATGTGATCCATCACATCAACCGGCTAATATAAATCATCCTATCTAATAAAAGAGTAGTATGCAAATTAACCATCATTCTGCTACACCCACAAGCCACACCTACCAGCCATGCCCACCAGCCAATCAAAAGTCAGTATGCAAATTACTCCCTCCAAGGAGGGAGGATTCGGTTTCCCCCATGATGGAGGAAGCCAAGCTTTCCACCCACCCTGGCCAGCTTAGAGCTCCACTCCAGGCTACAGTTTTAATTATAGAAAATAAATAAATCCCAACAAAAATAGTGGCAGCCACAGAGCAGGAGGCTAGGGCTGCTCCTGGCAATAGAGGAAGCCAAGCTTTCCACACATTCTGGCTTGTGTTGGCCTCCGCTTAAGGCTACAAAGTTTCAATTGTAGAAGATAAATAAATCTCAGATACCAGGGCCTCTGCTTGGGTTACCAGGGGCATAACCAGCCTGCAAACCACTACAGGCCCCTTTTCCAGGCCACCCACCTCAAGGAAACCCCCACTCTGATGCAGGACAGCCTTCAGGGCAAACCAGCTGGTCCCCACCTGTGCAGCAGGCCTCTATCCTATCTAATGAAATAGTAATACGCAGATTAACCATCACTCCAATACACAAGATGGCTGCCCCCATGTGGTCAAAGAAAGCTGTTCTTAAATGGACACAAGATGGCCACCACAAGATGGCCAGCAGGGGGAGGGCAATTGGGAGGAACCAGGCCTGCAAGGGAGGGCAGTTGGGGGTGATCAGGCCAGCAGGGGAGGACAGTTAAGGGTGACCAGGTTGGCAGAGGAGGGAAGTTGGGAGTGACTGGGCCTGTAGGGAAGGGCATTTGGGGGAGACTGAGGCCTGCTAGGGAGAGCAGTTTGGGGGAACTAGGCCTGCAGGGGAGGGCAGTTAGGGGCAAACAGGCTGGCAGGGGAGTGGTTAGGGGGTGATTAGGCTGGCAGGCAGAAGTGGTTAGGGGCAATCAGGAAGGCAGGCAATGTGAGCAGTTAGGAGACAGCAGTTCTGGATTGTAAGAAGAATCAGCCCTTAATCGGCAGTCAGACATCCTTTGAGGGGTTCAAGATTGGAGAGGATGCACATGGCCTGAGGGACACACACACACCTACTTCCCCCAGCCCCCCATGCACAAATTTTGTTCACCAGGCCTATAGTATGATTATATTAATAGAGATGCAGAAAAAGTATTTGACAAAAGTCAACATTACTTCAGGATGAAAAATCTCAGCTAACTAGGAATAAAGGGGAACTTCCTCAACCTGACAAAGATCATCTATAAAAAACCTACAGCTTACTTCATACTTAATGGTGAGAAACTATACACTCTTTCCTGAAAACAGAAACAAGGCAAAAACAATGTCACAATTTCTGTTTATTATTGTACTAGAAGACCTCATTAATGCAATAAATTAAAAGGCACACAGACTGGGAAAAATGAAGTAAAACTGTCTTTGCAGATCACTTGATCATTTATATAGAAAAATCAACAGAATAACTTCCATAAATAATAAGTATTTATCATATTTTCAAGATTAATATTAAAAACTCAATTGTTTTCCAATTTACTGGCAATGAACAATTTGAAACTGAAATGAAAAATGCAATACAATTTACATTAGCAACAAAATAATAAAATAATTATATGTATAAATCTAACAAAATATATATAAGATCTATATGAGGAAAAGTATAAAATTCTGATGAAAGAAATTAAAGATCTAAATAATGGAGAAATCTTCCACACATATGGAAATTCTGTGTATTCTCTGATCAATTTTTCTGTAAACCTCAAAGAGCTCTAAAAATATAGTCTATTAAAATGTAAAAAAATACTAAGGACAGAAAAAGACAAAAATAATTTCTAAAATATGCTGCCTCCTGCTGATATAACTCGTTTTACTTCTATAGAATTCAAGTAAAAAAGCATAGTTACTTTTTATATAAGAGAAAAATAATAATTGTTAACACTTTGAATCAGTAGACTAATTCAGAATCTTTCCGTGCTATAGCAAACAGCTCAATTTATTTGTGTACTATCCCAAAAAATTTTACAATATTAAATGCAATTGATATTAATTCAAAAAAGGAAAAGTTATAGCCTTGTGAAATTTTATTATCAGAGTTTTAACACTGCTATCTTTTTAAAAATCTGGCCTTCAAAAGAAGCTTTAAATAATCATTCTTAAACATGAAAAGATGCTCACTTCTCTCATAAGTTTAAAAAGCAAAATAAAACCATGAAGAACCATTTCTCACATACCAAAATGGCTAATTTAAAATAACAATAAACTGGGTTGACAAGACTATTGGAAAAGATACACTCTCAGAGAGCAGTAGTGGAAATATAAAATAATTCCCATATTGAGAATTGGCAACTTCTAGCAATACAACAGATGAACATTCCCTTTGATCCAGAAATATCACTTCTAGAAATCTATCCCAAAGGCACATTCTATAAATACAAAATGATATTGGAACAAGATTATTCAGTGCTACATTATATGTAATGTTCAAAAACTGGAAACCTCTCCAATGTCAATCAGTAAGGAGCTAGTGAAATAAATTTTGGAAAATCACAACAATGCAGTAATACCCAGCCCTCTCCCCTCACCCAATAATAATAATAATAATATATTGATATGGAATAATTTTCAGTATATATTGCCAAGTGAAAACAACAAGGTATAGAACAATGACAACTGCATACCAGGTTTAGTAAGAAAAGAGTGGGGGAAAAGACATACATACTTGAAGGATAACAATAGCCACCACAAAAACCCTAAAACATTACCCAAAAATTAATAAGAACGGTTACATTTAGCACTTATTTGATGGAGGAAGAGTGTGAGAGTGACACAGACAAAGGTAAGATTTCTGAATATGTCTTTATACAACTCTGGTTTGGGCTCTATGTGAATGTTTTACATATGAAAATTTTAAAAATCCAATTAAAGTAAACAAAAAGGCAAGTGCTAAAATTGACACCAAAATAAAACAAGCAAATCTAACTGCATAAGAATTGATAACAAACCACCTCAGAGACAAAGAAACATTATTTTAATTGACAGTATTTAATTGGTCATTTTTAATAGGATATGTTTTTGATGTTTTTTTTTTTTTGTCCCTTTTTGTTTGTTTTTTAATTCTCACCCAAGGATATTTTTCCTCTGACTTAGAGAAAGTGGAAGGGAGTGAGGGAGGGCTGGAAGGGAAGAGATAAAACCTGGATTGTTTGCCTCCTGCACATAACCCTACTGGGACCAAGGATCAAATTGCAACCCTGGTACTTGCCCTAAACTGGGAATCAAACCCAAGACTATTTAGTGCTTAAGCTGATGTCCTCTCCACTAAGAAACACTGACCAGGGCAATTCTGTTTATTTTTTAATAGAATAGATTCTACGGGTAATAAACTACTAGATGGAAATCTTAATCTCCATTCAATAATTGTTTCCTGTAATTGGTGTTGCTATTTTTTTAAATATATTTTATTGATTTTTTTATAGAGAAGAAGGGAGAGAGATAGAGAGATAGAAACATCGATGAGAGAAAAACATCAACCAGCTGCCTCTTGCACACCCCTACTGGGGATGTACCCACAACCAAGGTACATGCCCTTGACCAGATTCAAACCTGGGACCTTTCAGTCCACAAGCTGATGCTCTATCCACTGAGCCAAACTGGTTTCAGTTGGTGTTGCTATTTAAAATGTGTTTGTACTAGTTTAAGCCTGCATATATATATATTCTATATAATAAAGAGGTAGTATGCAAATTGACCCTCACCCTCATGCAAGATAGCAGCCCCCATGTGGTCAAAGATGGCCACCACAAGATGGCCAGCAGGGGAGGGTAGTTGTGGGCAATCAGGCCAGCAGGAGAGAGCAGTTGAGGGCAACCAGGCTGACAGGAGAGGGCAGCTGGGGGCAATCTAGCCAGCAAGGGAGCAGTTAGGTGTAGATCAGGCTAGCAGGGGAGTGGTTGGGAGTCAGCAGTCCAGAAGGATGTCCGACACCTAGTTTAGGCCCGATCCCTGTGGGACTTCTGCCAGCAGTAAGACTTCCCCCAAGGGGTCCCAGATTGGAGATGGTGCAGGCTGGGCTGAGGAACACCACCACTCCAATACATGAATTTCATGCACTGGGCCTCTAATATATATATATATTTTAACAGTACAGTGAGGTCCCTTGGCCTGCTCTATGGGATTAGTCCAAAATTGACTCTCCACCATCCCCCAAGGAGTATTGGATTGCAAGAGAGCACAGGCCAGGCCGAGGGACCCCACCAGTACATGAATGGGGCCAGGGAGGGACCATGGGAGGGCTCCAGAGACTGTCCAACCCATCTCACTCAGTCTCAGTTGGCCAGACCCCAGAATCAAGCTAACCTGGCAGTTAAAACATCTACCCCTGGTGGTCAGTGCACATCATAGTGTGTGGTTGAGCGGCCTTAGCATATCGTTAGCATATTATGCTTTGATTGGTTGCATACATATATTCTGTATATATCATATGTATTAAGATAAATAGCAACTTTATTTTAAAACCAAATTTTCAGTGTAAAAATTAATTAATAATAAGATCAGTGAAATTAAGTGAACCTCAGATATTTTAAAATTGAAATGGAAATATCAGAATGATTTTTCCAACAAAAAAATATCAATCATTATTTTCCACAGATATACTGGTCAGAAGAGGGAAATAACTAAATTGAAGTCACAGATAGATAGAAAAAATGCAAAGGACTGACTTTATCTTTTTTTTTTTTAATTAAAGTTTACTTTCAGGAAGCAGATGCAGAGGCAAAGAAGCAATGAACAGACTGTGGTGCTACAGTGGGAAGGCAGGGGAGGTTGGGCGGGAGGGGCCTGTAGGAGATCAACCGAAGGACTTGTATGCATGTGTATAGGCATAGCCAGTGGATTCAGGGCAGTGGGGGGAGGGGGAGATGGGGAGATGGATGAGGGCATGTACTGGGGGGTGGGGAGGGCAATAGGGAAAAAATAAAAATAAATAAATAAATAAATAAATAAATAAAAAACATGATATAAAAATCTGGGTGTGACAAATGTTGTGGGAAACAATAAAATATTAATTTACATTATAAAAAAATAAACTTGAAGAACTAAAATAATAATAATAATAATAATAATAATAATAAATAAAGTTTACTTTCAATATTATTTTTGTATTGGTTTTCAGGTATACAGCAAAGTGGTTGACAAACATATACTTTACAATATGTTTTCCCAATATCCCCAGTACCCACTTGGCACATAAATAGCTATCACAATATTATTGACTGCATTCCCTGTGCTGTATTTTATATCCCCATGAATATTTTGTAACTACCAATTTGTACTTCGTAAAACCTTCACTTCTTTCACCTAGTCTTCCAAAACCCCTCCATCTTGGGGACTTTTGGCTAGCCCAATCGGTAAAGTATGAAACTATGAAACTATCTTCTTTATAATCCTGCTTTCAGTCAAGCCCCGGGTGTTTTTCTAAGGAGTATAGAGTCTCCATGGAGCTCCCCTTAGTCTAGAATCCGGGATTGATCACAGTCTCTCTACTAGTGAAAGCACAACTATTTCACCCCTCCTTTTCTGCCAGATTTAGACATAAGCTCATAAATGTATGGAGGTTCACAGGAAATTATAATTATCATATGTGAGGAACAATGGAACCATACATACTCCAATCTCCTTCTGAAAATTCAGGTAATTGTGGACCCTCCAGATGTTTCCATTTGTTTTTCATTTGTAAAATAAACAGATTAAAATGTGACTTCCAAGGATCCTTTTAATAAAAGAAGAATGGGCGTGACCACTGTTGCTCAGTGATCGAGCATGTACCCATGCACCAGGAAGTCATCACTTTGAATCACCTACTGGGGATTGAGCTCACACATGCCCAGGTTGCGGGCTCAGTACTCACTAAGAGATGTGCAAGAGGCAACTGATCAAAGTTTCTCTCTCATCAATGTTTCTATCTCTCTTCCCCTTCTTCTTTCTCTAGAAATCAATAAATCATCCTATCTAATAAAAAAGTAACATGCAAATTGACTATACCTCTGCTATACCCACAAGCCATGCCCACCAACCATGCCCAGCAGCCAATCAGAGTGAGTATGCAAATTAACCCAACCAATATGGCTACAGCCACAGAGAGAGCAGAAGAGAGGCTTGGGTTGCCCCTAGCGACGGAGGAAGCCAGGCGCCCAGGCATCTGCTTAAAAGCAACAAAGTTTCAATGGCTGTGTTTGCAGAAGGCCTGTCTCTGCTCCAGGCTACAAAGTTTCAATTGTAGAAGATAAATAAAACCCAGATATCAGGGCTTCTGCTTTGGTTGCTGAGGTGGGGGTGGGGGGAGCATGGCTGGCCTGAAAACCACCACAGGTCCCTCGGCCAGGCCACCCCATGCCCCAAGGGAACACCCACCCTGATCCAGGGCACCCTTCAGGGCAAACCAGCTGGCCCTCACCCATGCACCAGGCCTCTATCCTATCTAATAAAAGAGTAATATGCAGATTGACTATCACTTCAATACACAAGATGACTGTCCCCATGTGGTCAAAAGATCCTGTCCCCATGTGGACACAAGATGGCCACCACAAGATGGCCATCAGGGGAGGGCAGTTGGCAGGACCAGGCATGCAAGGGAGGACAGTTATGGGTAACCAGGCCAGCAGGGGAAGGCAGTTTGGGGTGGGGGGACCCATGCCTGCAGGAGAAGGCAGTTAGGGGTGACCAGGCCTTCAGGGTAGGGCAGTTAGGGTCAAACAGGCTGGCAAGGGAGCAGTTAGGCATCAATCAAGCTAGCAGGGGAGTGGTTAGGGGGTGATCAGGCTGGCAGGCAGAAACAGTTAGAACCAGAAAGGCAATAAGGTGAGCAGTTGGGAGCCAGTAGTCCTGGATTGTGAGAGAGATGTCCGACTGCCTGTTTAGGCCCTATCCTACATCAATCGGGCCTAAACAGGCAATTGGACATCCCTCAAGGAGTCCCATATTGGAGAGGGAGCAGGCTGGGCTGAAGGACACTCCCCGCTACCCCCTGTGCACGAATTTCATGCATCAGGCCTCTAGTATTAAAATAATTAAAAATAAAAGAATAGTATTTAAATATTCAGTATGGTTGACTTTACAGAACAATCTATTATTGTATCAATCTAATCAAGACTCTATGCGTTGGGAAGCTATGGAACAAGGCACTACACCTTTTTACCCACAAATCATTTACTTGACAATAAGGGAGAAAATAAAAATATGCACCCTATTTCCTTTTAAGTAACAGGAGTTGGCAGTCAAAGCACAAAATAATGTAAAAACAATTTCTCTCTGTAAATTTGCTTCTTACACAGTTTGGGGTTTTTTCTTCACATATATAAAGCCCAATAAGGAAGTGTCTCTGTCACACACATGCAGAAAACAACTATTTTCAAGGTGAAAAATGGAGATGAGAGAAGGATGCCTGGTGCAGACAGTGCATTTCAGGCCCACGCCCACTTCTCCCAACAATTGGGTGGCTATACGATTTGGCTTGGACAGTTTGCCCACTCTCATTTTTAACTGCCTCATAGGAGTCGCATTCTACACTAGAACAATTTGAGCAAAACAACCACCCAGAGAATAAGACTTTCTTTTAACTCTCAGGTCCTAATTGAAATAGCAACGTGAAAATTTAACTTGTACAAGAGCCGAGTGAAGCCAGCAAAGTCTTTTTCTCAGAGAGGACAGACAGGTTGTCATACCATTACATTCTGCAGCAGAAAACAGGGTCTATTGCCAAAAAAAAATTAAGCATACTTCCCTATATCTTAAAAAATATTTGATATCTAAATAGACTGATTTAGTGTACAAATCGATTAAGTGGTTTTTTTGTATCTGTCATTCTTACTGTCAATGATGTAATTTCTTGTCACCGCTCCAGTCTTTTCCAAATCCTCCTGATGATGCTCATTAATGTATTTGTGACAGCTATCATTTTGAGTGTGGAAGGGCAGTAGGTGTCTTGGTTTAAAATAAAAATAAAAGAATACAGAAATAGCAAAGATAATGAATTCCCTGTAGAAATGACCAATTTAGTGCAGGTTTGCTCAAAGTTTAATATTCTCCATCACAAACAAACAAAATCTGAACCCACTTGAAGATACACACACAAAATTTACACACTCACAGGAAGGATGTCTGGCTCCTTAAATTATAACAGGGAACAAATAAGCTCTGATGAAAGCACTGGAGGCTGGTTGAAAAGTTCCAGATTCCTGAGAAAAGACTTTGCCTTTATACTATGTTACTTGGAACATGAGCATCCTTGGCCTGTATGCAAGGTTAGAGGCAATGTGGGTGGAGAGTATCGATGTCTACAGAAAAAATGAAGAACTTTGCTTCACGTTCAAAACTAAAAGATTTTTTAAGGATTCATTGAGGATCACCAGCAAGGCAAGGGTCCCTTGGAGAAAGACTGTAGCAGGACAATGGTCAGGTAACAACTCCCTTCATGGGAGAGTCAAACCCAGGTTCTTGGTGGCCACATGGGGGCAGAGATGACTCTAGAGTCAAGTCCAGCAGGATAGATGCAGGACTAATGGATGCCACCATTCATGAAACACTGGACATCTGGTTTGGAAAGATGAGGCAGCTGGTAGCAGAAAGTAGAAGTGAGAAGTAGGCAGAAGGACATCCAAACTGGCAAGAGGAGTTAGAAGTGGGTATGATCAGTTACAGAGGAAACTGATAATGTCTTGGGGGATTCAATTACCCAGACTCCTCTCAGGAAGCCCCCTGACTTAGTGTGGGGTTCAGCATACACCGGGCAGGTAGCAAGCAAATCAGAGTATATATCTCCACTCTGTTAGTTAGCCATTCTCCTCCTGTATTGATATGGGATAATTTAATAAACCTCTGTAAGACTCCATTTAAGCTCGCATTAAATAGTGAATAATAATCTAAGCCTCATAGATTGTTGTGAGGACAAAATAAAGAAGTTCCTGTGATCCTGTGTACATAGTAAACATTCTTACACTAATGCTAACTGTATTACCTGATATATTTTGTTTCCAGTCCCTAGAAATTTAGGTTAAGTTATCTATAAGTGAAATGTTGGGAGTAAGACAGGAGTTTAGTTTTCAGGGTCTCAGAGGATTTTGTCCTCATGATATGAAAAAAATAAAGAAGGAGATGGCAGTGGAAACATCCCATATAATAAAGAGGTAATATGCAAATTAACCCTCACACCCTCACAAGATGTCTGCCTACGACCAGGCTAGCCAGGGGGTTGGTGAGGGATGACCAAATGACTAAACAAGCAGGTTGTATGGGGCAACCAGGCAGGCAGGCAGGTGAATGATTAGGAGCCAGTGGTCCAGGACTGAGAGAGGGATGTCCAACTAGGATCAGGCCTATACCGGCAGTTGGAAATCGCCCAAGGAGTCCTGGATTGGAGAGGGTATAGGCTGGGCTGAAGGGACCCCCGATGCATGAATTTCATGCATTGGGCCTCTAGTCTATAATAACTACCTCAGTGCACAGCAACTCAATCTCTGGGGATAGTTGAGCTAACGATCATTTATTACAGAGTCAGGAAGGGAACACTAACCTTATGGCTTTATGGTTTTCTTAGCAAGATGATGACGTTTTAGGAACACACAAAATTCATAATAGCAGAATTGACTGCATTATGAAGTCTAGATAATATACTTTTCCACTTTAAATTTATTTTTAAAACTAAAACAAAACAAACAAAAAACAGCAGAAATGAATGAAATAGACTGGCAACTAAAGAAAGGTTCCTTTTGTAAGAAGAAGCCAATATCTGGACCTGGACCTCACTCCTACTTCAGCTAAAGCAGTTTTGCAAATAACTGACTTTATACATTGGAGGATGTGAAAATCCTAGATCTATTAGGTCTGCATTGTACCGAGAATACTGGAGACATGTAGGCAATGAGGTGAGATTCACTGCAAGTCACACCTGAGAGGCCCTGGTGTCTACCTAACAGGGATGGGAGTAGGAATGAAGGTTGTGCTATGATGGACTAATTAAGAGTGAGTGGCATGAATTTGGGATTCTGCAATCACCCAGGCAAAAACTTTAATCATCTTGGGTTTCAGTCTTCTCACATGAAGTAAGAAAACAAATATCTTCCTCAGAATAGATTCCCTCAATAATATTGTTAATTGAAGGAAGAGAACCATTGTAAGGACAGCAAGAGACTGAGATGTCATGAATACATGGATATGTCCTGCTTGCACACAGGTTTTCAGTAAATGAAGATGTGTCTGAATGAACACACAGGCATGTGTCCCCTTAAATAACTATGTAGCATATTGGCATTGAGGGCCTTCTGCATGCACTGTGCTTGCTGTTGGAATTAGGGAGCCTTAGATACCAAGATAGTGAGGCTTCAGTTCAGATGCAATGTGTCCATGTTTTTGACACACTATAAAAGGCTTTATGTCATCATACTCCTACTCATGTGCAGAGAGAACCAGAGTCAACCGTATTGTAATAATTTTCCCAACAGCCAACTTACAAGGATCCACCCAAGTTGCACAAGGAAATTTCTAACCAACAATTAATGTACATAGTAGAGCACAGGGCCAAATAAATCTGAGCGATGAAGGGAAGAATCCCATAAACACTTAGTCTCCATAATCATTGAACCTTCACTGGTAACATTCTGTCTTATTTCAAATGTTTTCCCATGTTAGCTGCCCAATATATTTTGTATGTCAGCAGTCAGAGTGAGATTAGTAGTGCGTAATGTTTTGAGAGACCAATAATAATCTAGAGCACTTTACCCATCAATAGGAAAGTCTGAAAGTACCTTCCCTTTGAAAAATGGTGATTTCTCATTGGTTCCTGCTCATGTAAGAGGATGACAGCAACAAGAGAGCTGCAATTATGCTCCTTTCAAAGGAGCCTCTATGCTGGGTCCTTTTCTATTGCAGAAAATGCTAATGTCTGCTTCATTCTGAGTAGAGGAGAGCAATGAAAGGAGGAAGGCATGGGATAATTGTTTTTATTTCAACTCTTTGCAAGAAGGAAATGCACAGCAGATAATATAATTCATATTCATAAAAAAAGGCTAATTCACTTCTGATCAAGTAAAAGATCTGGAGGAAATAAAGCAAAAAATAGAGCCCTCCACTGTCTGTAAATCTAGTCTCAAGTATGAGAGAATTCCAACATAAGGGAATTCATCTTTAAAATATCTGAAATACGATGGCTTTGTAGGATGAGACAGAACCACAGAGACTACCTTCCTTTTATTCTCATCATAAATCAGCATTTTTTTTTTTGGTTGCTCTATAGCAGACAGTTTAAAAATTGAATTCAGTGCGAAAGGCCAAGTGTTTAAGCTGGCCCAGCATGCATTTATTTCACCATGATTTAGATGCCAGTACAATATAAGCTACTTTTCCTTCATTCACGTGAGCCAAAGAAAAAGGTACAAAGGGGTCCCAAAATCTAAAGGCCCTTCATTGTAACTCAGGGTCCACATTGAAGTCATAACTACTTTAAAGGATTGACGACTATAAGAAAGTGCCTGGCTTCCCACCTTAGGTGCTATGCTCACCCAGGCACATTCCAGGGAAAGTAATAAAAATAAGATTGCCACCTTTAAAAAGGTTTCATTGGATTGGTTACTGTTTTTATAAAAAACAGCATAATTCAGGGAGTGACCTGAGAACTCAGAGTCCATTTCTGTGTATTATAGAGAGCTCTTAAAACTCCAACCTATTGTTATCTCTTTTTAAACATTACCATGAGAGAGTCACAGTTAGCTGGTGTTCCATTACTCCTCAAAGCTTTCCAGTCCATCAGAAACATATGCTCCTACAGTTCATCACTGCTGTTTTTTCTCAACGAAGTATCTGAAGGTGATTTGAGTAGAATGAGCCAGACATTTTTTGTCAAGAGGAATAGATTAGAGAAAGGATATCAGAGATAATGATTCTGAAAGCAGCCAACTATCAACTGAGCTAGACATTTGAAATAATTTTTTAAATTGTTTTCTAGTGCTGCTTATGACTTCTGATGTAACACATTGTGAGCATTCAATATTAACTAAAACAATTTCAAAAGAGAGCTAAGAGCCCTAACCAGTTTGGCTCAGTGGATAGAGCATCAGTCTACAGACTGAAGGGTCTCAGGTTCAATTCCAGTCAAGGGTATGTATCTTGATTGTGGGCAAATCCCCAGTAGGGGGTGTGCAGGAGGCAGCTGATCAATGTTTCTCTCTCATTGATGTTTCTAACTCTCTATCGCTCTCCTGTCCTCTCTGTAAAAAAATCACTAAAACATATATATATATATATATATATATATATATATATATATATATATATTTTAAAGAGAGAGCTAAGAAACAGTATCTCAAACATCTGATGATTTCTTTACAGTTATTTAAGGCTCTAAAGGTCAAGGTCATATAGTTTTCAACACTCATATTTAGGACTAGTGGCCCAGTACATGAAAATTCATGCACTGGAGGCAGGGGTCCCTCAGCCCAGCCTGCCTCCTCTCATAGTCCAGGAGTCCTCAGGGGTGGGAGGTGACCTGGCAATCAGGGAAAGGCAATGCCCCCATCACACCTCTGCTGCTGCCACTGCCGGCAGCACAGGCCTTGGCCAGCCCTGCTTACCTGGGCCTCGGGAGGCCCTGGGCAGCTGGGCAGCCGCCATTAGTGACTTACCTACACCCGGACCAGCCCTGGGTAGCTGGGGGGGTGAGGGGACTGGAGGTCTCCGGAGGCAGGTGTGCAGTAAAGCCCCAGCGAGGCTGAAGGGACTGGGCTCTGCCATCTTGTGGCTGTGGGTGCCACCATCTTTGAGGGTGTGGCACTCAATTAGCATATTCCCTCCTTATTGGCTGTGGGTGTCACCATCTTTGCAACATGTGAGGGTCAATTAGCATATTCTTCTTTATTAGATAGGATGGTTTAAATAGTTTTATTTTTAATTCATTTTTAATAGTTTATCACCATTTACAAATGACTGTTGATATCTCTTCTATTATAAAGGTGGAAGAGTATAAGGGTTGGAATTTGCACTCTGTGCTGGCTTTGTCTTCAGTTAGCTGTCTGAGTGTGAGATAGATAGATAATCACATGGGAGATGGATTAGATAATTTACAAAAGTTCCTAGTTGTAATTTTTTTTGAACTATTTACAGTGTTATCATCAAAATGGTTGGTGCTCCAGTGATGATTACCCTGGGAGCTAAAGTCATACTGAGATACTGCATATTCCAAAATCTATGAAAGAAAAAAGAAAACTGTTAACCTTTACTATATGTCTAGGATTTTCGCATATGTTACAACATTTAATCCTACTAAGAAGCCTATAGGATGCTTATGCCTATAGAAATTGTAACTTAGAAAAATGAGAGATATTTCCAAGCTCAACAAGTCAGTTAAGTGCCAGTCCAGATTTAAATCTATGTTTAAATAGCACCAAAGTCTACATGTTTTCCTCAACACAACTCCTCCTATATATTAATTTTGCCTTGAAAATATAAAACAATTAGAAGATATTTTCTACACATCACATTATAACAAAGGAGAATGCCAATGATCGCATTTCTCTTAAACTTCAAGTTCCTTGACAGCAACATTTTATGTCATTCTTTGCATCAACAGGGCCAATGATAGTATCTGAATCATTGACTACTTTCAACAAATGCTGGTTGAATAAATGAATTAATTGCCTGTTAAGTGATAAATGAATGACTGAAAAAAATGTATCTAAATGTGAATGAGTTCTTCAGACTTATTTTATATTTGTCCCTCAAGAATACAATTTGTTTCTTTGTTACTATAGATGAGTTTTTTTTTCTCTAAATTTGTATCTCATTCCAGGAAATCATATACAATAAAAGCCTAATATGTACATGGACCAAACAGTAGAACAACCAGTCATTATGACACACACTGACCACCAAGAGGCAGATTGCTTAATGCAGGAGCTGCCCCTTGGTGGTCAGTGTGCTCAGCCAGAAGCTGGGCTTGCAGCTGGCAAGCGCAGCAGCAGTGGTGAGAGCCTCTCTCACCTCTTTGTCAGCCCTAAGATGTCCAATTGACGGCTTAGGCCCACTCCCAGGAAGTCGACCTAAGCCATTAGCTGGACATCCCTTGAGGGCTCCTAGACTGTGAGAGGGTGCAGGTTGGGCTGAGGAGCCTCCCACCCCCAGTGCAAGAATTTTGTTCACCAGGCCTCTAGTAATTTCAAAACATTAAAAAATGGAAAATTTCATGACTTGTACATTCAAATATTTTAAAATATAATTTTCATGTGATAGAATATGAATATCCAAATTATATAAACCACAAGTCACAGCTATAATTAAAAGAAAATAAAAATAAATACAATTTTGGTAGATTCAAATGATCTATAACTATAGCTTATAATTTGCTAGAACCCAGGAAGTATTACTTTCTTAGGAAATCTTCAATGACCAAATATTTAATGCAATTTTTTAAAAAATATATTTTATTGATTTTTTACAGAGAGGAAGGGAGAGAGATAGAAAGTCAGAAACATCGATGAGAGACATTGATCAGCCGCCTCCTGCACGCCCCACAGTGGAGATGTGCCCGCAAGCAAGGTACATGCCCCTGACCGGAATCGAACCTGGAACCTCTCAGTCCGCAAGCCGATGCTCTATCCACTGAGCCAAACCAGTCTTGGCACATTTAATGCAATTTAATATCTCTCCATTAATTATTGAAACTGACAAACCTAAATCAATAATATGTTATAAGCATTAAAAAGTTCAGTTTTTCTATATCAATATCTCTTTCATCTTTCCTATCTTGAATGAGACATTTCTTTATTTTGAGTCAACTTAAAAGAGTATCAAGCTCAGTTTTATAATTCTGGAGGTTATCACTATCTTTATAAAAGAGTTATAAAAGCATGTAAACAAAATTAATTTTAGTATACTTTCATGAAAAATATTTCCAAATATCAGTTTTTAAGTCCTTTTAATATTGTTACTAACAAAAAAGAAAAAAGAGGTCTTGCCACTGAACAAATTTGCCCACATAGCAGAGTTCTCCACTATTAAATCCATTTTACAAAATACACTCCTCATTTTCTATTGTATTTACCTGACTCAAAGTTCTGATTATCCTCAAGGCATTGCTCCTACCCAAGTGAAAACTTACAGCTTTGCCCCAGATTTCTGATGAACTAAATGAGCATTTGGGAAAATATGGCATATTGAACACATATTTACCACACATACACAAGAGCAAGGAGATGTGTTTAAAGACATAACCATAAAAGGACAAAGGAAATCAGAAAACAGGTGACACAGCCACAAAATTTTGCACGTTGGAAAACAGAAGAACAAGTGATAATGAACCAGCAGACCCAGATACCTTGAAAGTCAAGGAAGCAGTAAAAAGAGCCAGGAAACAACCTAATTTGCAATGCACACAGAATGTAGATATAATAAAATTACAATACAGCAGAGTTGGAAGAATGGAAGATGGGAAGTGTGTGTACCCAACCTGCACCCTCTTCCAGAGCTGAATCATCTCTCATAGTAGGAGGTCAACACCTAATGCTTAAAACGGAAAAAGCAAAGAATAAAGATAAAAGCTTATTATTCAAAGATATGAAGATAATGGTAAAGCTAACAGACTTTTAAATAGTTGAAATATTTTCCCCCTCTGAGGAGCGTGAAAGTCGAGGTGAGAAGAAGGCAATGGAGTTTTGTTTTGTTTTTTATATGAAGATGTATAGAATGTGTATAAATATGTACATCTGTAAGTCTGATTAAAAACAAAGACTAAACTCAAAAGAAACAAATAATGGTAATTTTTGTTGTGAAGACAAATTATTCTAAAGCTCACATACATATGTAGTTCTCCAAGGAGCTTTATTTTCTCAGATCACATTTATCAAAACACTGCAATAGACTGAACACTCTCATGGGAAGAGAGGTAAATATTCCCTTTCCTACTAATAATACATGACCTTGTCATAGTGATTTAACCACTTAGGAATCCATTTTCTACCTATCTAAAAACTTTATAGTTACTGGTTGATGTCTTAAAACAATTAAAACAAATTTTATCATATAATAACATTGATTGTGCATATCTAATCCTTTAATTTAGTTAAAGAATACATTTCATTTACTTTAAAAATTACTGGTCTTTTCTTTCTCCTGTTCCTCTTCAGTCCCTTTGCCTAGCTTTCACTATTCACATGTTGTTCCTGGCTGTTGCTCCTACCAAATGAGACAAGGTGAGATGTGAGTGAACCAGTATCAGTACTGAACTGGAAAATGACATTGGAACACGGTATATCAAAAAAGTCACCTAGAAACATTGCTGGAAGGAACATGGCATAGTAGTTAGAAGGAATATAGTAGTTAAGAATTCAAACTCTAAAGGTCATTTCTATTGGTTCAAATCAGCTCTACCACTGATTAGCTCTTTAATCTGACAACTTATGAAACTGTCTCTCTGTGTTTCTATTTTTAAATATTTAAATTGGAATACATAATAGTACCTCCTAAATTTGCTGTGAACATGAACTAATTTGATGTATTTAAGTTTTAACAATAATGTCTGGAGCATAGCATATATGCTAACTTGATTATTACTGACCTCAGTAAGTGAGCATATAGTCACCATATGGTTAAGAACAAAGGAGGAGAGTTAGTTTTATGGGAAAGTACAAACTCCATTAATACATTAAAATAGCATTTCTCTTTCCTAACAAATCTCTTTATCGTGGAAATAGGTGTATTGCTGGTATAGGGAAGAAACTATTTTCTAGCATGATGGTATTACAGTCCTTGTTCCTTATGATTGAAAATATTTGGCTTTTGGTTAATTCATATTCTAAAGCCACTAGAATTTCTACACCTCTATTGGCTGCTCAGTAAACATGGATTTACAATGATAGCAAAATGATCCATTAGACCCCAACTCTGGAATATTTGAAATTGCTTTTCTTCTTGTGCCTTGTTAATTTTTAGCATCTAATTGCACAGCTTAAAAATAATGTGTATCTTGGAAAGAAAATATTTACAAAGGGCAGGTAAGAGAAGGCACAGAAGATTTGATCATGTACAAATTCAGCATGCCAGATGGCATAACTCAGAGGGCATTAATGGAGGTGGCCAGTATGCCTAAAGTATCACTTATGAAATCCTGTTTGAAAATTGTAATAGCCTCCTAAAAGGTCTATTACTTCCAATCACTCATATACACCTGCCCATAGAATCATTTCAGGTGCAATTATAATCATGAAAGTTCCCTGTCCAAACAGCTTTGATGTCTCCCCACCTGCTATAGAAAACAAATTTAACCTGCTTGATCCAAAGCACAGCACAGTCTGACCCACACTTTCTACTGAGCATGGCTTTTCCAGATACAACCAAAACAGACTATTTGACTTTTCCCAAATATGCCCTAAACTGGTCACCCCAACACCTGGATGTAAGTTATTCCACCATTTCCCTACACCATGCCTCCTCTGGTTTTCCAAATTACGCTAACTCTTTTATTTACTAAATCAAAGAGCACTTCTTTATGAAGCCTGGCTTGTTTTCCCCAAACACATGCAATTTTTTCCTTTTAGCACCCTCACAGTGCTTTGTGTCTATATTTTAATGCTTCTTATATTGTCATATTTTATCTGCTTTTATCTGCTTCTAGATGGTAGCTTCCCAGAGGACAAGCTCTCATCTTGTAATTGTTTTTTTTTTAAATCATTCTTATAATTTGCTAAAGTATTTTGAATATAAATAATGTGTGTACTTACTGAGTTAAACTAGGTAATATTGAGCATTGACACACTTAGTTTTGCCCTCTTACAAGTAGTCAGAGATTAATTTTCAAAGCTGCAAACCTGTTTCCCATTTTATGATATAACCATGAATTATTTTCTAATACCAAATGCTTAAAAACCTAATGGTTAAATCAATCTTAGAAGACATTTAATTAACCATTTAGTAATATACCCAAATAATCATATTTTTATGTTTAAGTTATTAAACTAACACAGTGACTGGGTGATCAAATTAGAACCATGTGAGTCAGAGATCTTACCTGCTGTTGCTTTTTCTTTGTTGCTGTAACAAATTACCGCAAACTTAGTGACAAAATAAAATAACTAAATATTTTTATCTTACCACTCTGAAGTTAGCAGTCTGAAACAGGTATCACCCGCTAAAATCTAGATGTCTACATGGCTGCATTTGAGGGGTGTGAGGGGATTCTGGGAGAGAATCCATGTTCTTCCTTTTTTTAGAGACTGCCTGCAATTCCTTGGCTCTTAGACTTTATTTCTCCATCTTCAAAACCAGCAAAGTTGAGACGAATCCTCTTCACGCTGCCATTCCTATAGTTCTCACTCACCTGCCTTTCTCTTAATCTCTTCTTTAAATGTACTGGTTAATAATGCAGATTTTTTTTCAATAGATGGAGTTACACATATGTTGATATATATGCAATTTAATATGTATATTATTTTCTTGCACTGACCAAGCTTCAAAACTTCACATGTCAAATTTGTTGAAGGTGCTAACATCTTAGATATTTTTACACTTAAAAATGTCAAATTTCATGCCAAAAAAAAAGAGCATTTAAGGGAAGTTTTAATTCATTACTTTATTTTGAGGAAAAGTGCTGCTGAAAGTTATCATATACTTCCGGAAGCTTATAGTGAAATTGCTCCATCTCAAGATACTTGTGAACGCTGGTTTAAATGCTTTAAAAGTGATGATTTTGATGTGAAAGACAAAGAACATCTAGGATCTAGGTCAATCAAAAAAAGTTTGAAGACCAACAGTTACAAGCATTATTAGATGAAGATGCGTGTCAAACTCAAAAACAACTTGCAGAAAGATTAAACATTGCTCAGCAAAGAATTTCTGATTGTTTTCTAGTACAAACAATGGGAAAGATTTTAAAGGAAGGAAAATGGGTGCCACATGAACTGAACGAAAGAAATGGAAAACCAAAAAGTCATCAGTAAATATGTTTCTTCAATGGCATGAAGGAAAGCTTTTTTTGTTTTTGTTTTTGTTTTTGTTTTGTTTTTTGCATCAGATTGTGACTGGCGATGAAAAGTGGATTTATTTTGAGAATGGCAAATGCACAAAATCATGGGTTGCTCCAGGTCAGCCATCAACATCGACTACAAGGCCAAATGGCTTTTGAAAGAAAACAATGCTCTGAGTTTGGTGGGATCAGGAAGGTGTGGTATATAATGAGCTTCTAAAACCAGGTAAAATCATTAATATTGGTCACTACCAACAACAAGTAATCAATTTTGAACCATGCTTTAATCATGAAATGACCAGAATGTGCAAGAAGAAACAGCAAAGTAATTTTGCTTCATAATAATGCACCATCACACATTTCAAAACCAGTTAAAGACACATTAAAAGATCTTGCCTGGGAAGTATTAACTAACCCGCTATATTCACCAGAACTTGCTCCTTCAGATTATCACTTGCTCTGATCAATGGCACACGCACTTTCTGAGCAATGCTTCAAAACATATGAAGAAGTGAAAAATTGGGTCTATGAATGGTTTGCCTCAAAACAAGAAATGTTCTCTTGGGATGGTATCCACAAATTACCTGAAAGATGGGGGAAATGTGTGGCTAGCGATGGGCATTACTTTGAATAAAACAGTTTTGATGTTTCTCTTGAAATTATCATGTTTTGATTACAAAATCCGCATTATTCAGCGGTACACCTTTAAGGGCCCTCATGATTACGTGGACCTGGCTGAACTGACCCAGAATAATCTCACCATTTCAAAGCCACCTGGTTCGCAATCTTAATGACTTCTGCAGTTTCCTTCCTCTTTGCCATCTAGCCTTGTGTATGCACAGGTGCTGGGGTTTGGGACATGGGTACCTTTTGTGAGCCAAGATTCTGCCTATTAGTGTGGTTTCAAGCTTTACTGATGATTTGAAGAATACAAGCAATTAAGAAGCACATTTGATTCTATACTATGCATGGATGGAAGCAATCAGGGAGATTTCAATAGAAAAAATAATCAAGTTGAAAACAGCAAAGCTAAAACGGAACACTTGGGAGCTATGATTCACAAAAACAACTTATTGTTGAGGATCCCTATGATGGGAAAGACTCTAACTTTGAGACCATCTACCAGCGGTGTGGGATGGGCTACAGAGCCTTCATGCAGGTCTGCGGGCTGCCTCAGTGCTCTCTGCAGCCGGGTTGGTGCCCACAGCTCCTCGGTTCTCAGCCCAAGGCCAGCTCTGTTTCCTCAGTTGACCTACAGTTTCTTCTCTCTAAAAAAATTATTATAGATGTAAATCAGTTGTTGTGTTTGGCAAAAGAATAAATAAAATCTTTGATTCGGAAAGTTTATGGGACACATAAAAGTGTTCTTAGACTCGCGGAACTTCCCACTTTGCTTCAGTTACAAACAAATCAGTAGGAAAACCAAACAGAATGTAATTAAGTAAAACATCACTCTAAGGCGCAGGTCACCATATGAGACTTGTAAACAGGCTGCTCTACTCCTTCCTTAAGTGTGAGTGGAGGATCTGTGGACAGATGTCCTCTAGACCCTGCCTGCCTCTTTCCACCAGGGCCTTTCTTTAAGTAACAAGTAGCCCCATCCATAGGAGCTCACAGCCTGCAAATGTTAATTCACACACACTAGTGTGTACTTCTATGTTTAAATGATATGAAACTGAAAGATTTACAGAGTAAATCTTTGGCACATGTAATACTTACTAGTTTATTTCATAAGGAAATCAGCTTATTTGTTCCCATTTGAGCCACTTTGCCTTTAGAAATTCTCATCCAGCAAAAAAAGAACATTTGTATGCTGATTATGATCAGTTTGAGGAACATGTTTGTTTTTACATGCATATAGAGCCCAAATGTCAAATATAATTAGCTTGGGTGGAAAGAATAATTTTAAAAGTTGGAAACAGTTCATTTATGGTGGAATGCTTTAAAATTGCTTTGGTAATAAGTACTGTTTCATCAGTGCTTAATTTGTAGGCAAATATAGGTAATTTCTGTGTGCTTTGAGACAACTAATCTAAAATCCAGATGGCTGTCAGAAGTATTTATCTTATAAGTAAACTGGGAAATTTATAAAAATTATAAAAATACAACTCAGTTGTTAAAAAAAAATGCTGATGTTGTTCATACCCAGATTGTAGGGGTTGGTTCTCAGTGGGGGGCATGCAGGAGGTAGCCTATCAATGATTATCTCTCACCACTAATGTTTCTATATCTCTCTCCATCTCCCCTGCTCTCTGAAATCAATAAAAATATATATTTAAAAAAAGAGTCACAGGTGAAGCAGAGAGAGAGCTGTGTGCTATCTCTGGGGCTCTTCAAGCCCTTCCCATTCTAAATATGCATTTTTGCTTGATCCAGAGTAACAGAGTTTGTCTCTAAGTAAATTACACAAGTTATTTTCTCAGCAAGCAAGGGGAATTTATATTTTTAATCATCTCAATTTTGTACTCAGATCAGTTATTGACTTACATGACATTCACCAGGTAAGCTTGATTCATAAATCCAGATATTATGTTTGCTTATTATAAGTAATTCTAAAACAGGGAAATCCTGTTGAAACGTTCTACTGGTAAGCACCCTTTTCTACCCCAATTTCATTAGTCTATTTACCATTAAGCTTATTGTTAGCAGCATATTTACAAGTAAATTAGAACAAATATATGGATTCTTTCCTTGGGAACATCCCTTAGTAATGGTAGGAAAATGAATCACAAGCCAGCTGTTTGAATTACTACTTTTCCACAGTAACTATGCCAGGTGCTGATGCTAGAAAGAATACAATCAAACAAAGGCTGAGGCTCTGTTTTTTGAGGAACTCACAGTATTAGTGGAAGTGATGAATAAACTACATAATCAGAGTAAATGTGTTATGGTATGCTAGGACTCAGTAGTGAAAAAATGAGGGAACACTAAAAGCTAGTTAGACAGGATTTAGTTAGATAGGATTAGGAGGTGGCCTATGTGTAGATGGGAAAATACACTCAGAAATTCACTACCAAAATACAGAAGAAATCCAATTAAGTGTCCCAGAGAAAGCAGAGAACATAGAAATGAAGAAAAGGAGGAAATATTAGAAATTATTGAGACTTAGCCATATAACTCAGGTGGTTAGAGCATTGTCCCAATACACCAAAGTTGTAGGTAGGATCCCCACTCAGGGAACATATAAGAATCAACCAATGAATCTCTCTATATAAAAAGCTAATATGCAAAGTGTCCTCTCAGGAATTTGACGGGGAGACCAGGAGTTCAATCGCTTGCTATGATATGCGCTGACCACCAGGGGGAAGCACGAAATGAAGGAAGGCCCTGTCCGGGAGCCAGAAGGCCCCAATCAGCCCTGATAGCTGGACAGGCCTAGAGACCTTACCTGTGCACAAATTTCGTGCACCAGGCCTCTAGTACATAAATAAGTGAACAACAAGTATATCTCTCTCAAAAGCAATAAAATACTGTTAAGAAAATATAATCTGTCATACTTGGTGAAAGGTGAATATGCAAAAGATTCTGCACTGGGGAAGAAAGAGAAAACACATGAAAAGGAATAAACAGAAAAGAAGACAGACCATGTTATCTGGGGTGGAAGAAACCACAAGCATGTCATGTGCAGAAAGGTATGAAAAGCAGAAAAAGAAGAGCAAACATAATTGAGGGAGCTAGAAAAGAGTGCAACCTTGTGAGGATATAACCTAGGTTGAGTCTTGAGGCACATGTGGAAGCATACTAGTACAAAAGATAGGGGAAACAAGTACAAAGTCATAGGGAGTCTAATGCTTTTTGAAAACCACATTTCACTTACTTCAAAAAAATGACTATTTATATTGACCATAAAGTTTATTAATTTCTCAAATTCAAATGACTTAACACTCAGGATTGAATATTTTATGATCATGGAAGACATTCTAAAGATGCATTAGCTTGTGAAGGATCTTCTAATAGAAACTTTAACATTTGTTTATAAAATGCCTCTGATTTTTATTGCATAGTTGTAAGCACTTGATTAATGTTAGCTATTTTTATTTATTTTAATTATGAATTATTAATAGTGTTGGGACACTTATTATTTGGAAAGATAATCACTCATTTAGATGGAAAATTGTATGTTAAAATCAGTCACATAGCTAGGCCCATGACAGATTGCTTCAGCAATTGTCTTTCCACCATTAGCCACTAGAAAATGGGACAAAAATATGTAAAAAATAATTGCTTTTTGAGACAGTAATTCCTGAGAGAAGGAAAACAAGGTGAGCCCTGTGATTGTTGCCATTTACTGCCTAGAGACTGTTTGTGGCTTCATAAATAGAGGGGCAATCTAAACAGAGGTTGGCAGACTCACTGATGTGAGCAAGCCTGAAGGCTGGAGAGGCTGAGGTAGCTAGAATTTGTATGGCAGAGTTTAGAAAATGAGATAGAGTTTTCCAGAAATCCGAGCAGAGCTCTCCTTGAGTTTTTGGCTGAGGACTTACCAATGCATGACATGAAGAAACTACCTAAGGCCAGGAAAGAATGACTGGAAAGCGGTATATCAGACAATCATCATACCTCTCTCCCTATTGTGTTCTACACCAGTCAAAGTAGAAATAATTTGTAAGGCATGGGGTATTGCATTGAATATTCAAAAGAGGCATGGCTCAGAAGTGAGGCTAATTTAGCCCCATACAAAATACTTCTCTGAATGCCATAAGAAAGTTTGAAAAGGTACAATTGATGGACATGCTACTTAACTAGAAGCAAGAACAAAATTCAATACTCTTATAAGGAACACAACACAATCCAGCATTCAATCATGTAAAAGACATAATTTTCAGCATCCAAAATGATCATGTATGCAAAAAAGAAGAAAAAGTATTACCCATAACCAGGAGAAAAAATAAATAAAACAGATTCATAGAAAGATGACAGAATGAAAACACACAACTGCAAAGTGAAATTCTGAACTTCAAGTCATGGCTGAAAGTGAGATAGACTCCAAGATGATATACCATTGAAAGCAATCTTCCAGCCACATAGATCCAACAATAAAAGTTGAAAACCTTGACTCAGCAGATAATATCTGACCATTCAGTGGCTTACCACTAAATGCTGCTAACTAAGTGAATTTCTAGGAGCCAGATTTAAAATAAAAATTAAGACAAAAAATTGATCAGTGGCATAATATATCCATCTAACAACAGCACAGCAAAATACATGAAGCCCACAGTGGCAGAATTTAAGGAGAAATAATAGACAATTTTAAAATAATAGTTGAATATTGACAAAAGATTGTTAATTTTATCTAAGTTATCAAATTTTGGTGTATACAGTCCTCTCAACAAATAATATACTGACCCTTTTTTTTCACAATATAAAATATATTTAGAATTTAAGAATAAGTAAAGACCATTTAATTTACCCTCTTAGAAAGCAGTGGAAAACATGAAAATTAGAATTCTCAAATTCAATGTGAACTCTAATATTTTCCTTAGTGAATGTTTTAATATATTCTTAGTTTTCTTGTACTTATCCTTTATAAAAGTATATTGAAAGCCCCTTCATAAACAAATTAGTCTCTTGAAGCATTACTCATTTTTCAATGCACTTCATTTCTATAAGTATCCTATCATCTCCATGTGGGCAAATACGCAAACACACACACACAGTCACAAAGCACATTCACACACAATTAAAAGTCCAAATTTATCTTTAGGAGGAAAATTCATGGTTAACCTTTGCTTGTGAAGGTAGAATAATTACCTGGAATCTTAAAACCATTTTAAAACAGAGTTGTTAAGGTTTCAAGAAAAATTTCAACTTAATAACCTGTGAGATAATTGTATTTCTGTGTTAATTAACAATCCAAGGAATAACCTATAATCTTTTCTCCAGTGAAACACTTATTTTTCTACCTAGTCAAAAGAATGCAAGAAACAACATTTTACTTTTGTAGGTAATTAATTGCTCTCAAGATGTGGTAGCCTCATATTTTTAACGTTTGTGTTCAAGGATAGTTGATAATTGGTTTGGGAATATTCCAAGTAGAGGCGATCTTAGCAGATCATTAGATAGGTGAAATAGATATTGTGTGTGATTTAAATTTTATGTTCTTTATGTATAAATATATCTACACTCTAAAGTTTTCACCATATTTTAAATATAGCTCCTTCCTCTCACCATTGCTTTCTTTTAATGATTAAAATCACCTTTTAAATGTGTTCTTTAAATAAAATAAAATTGGTGATTATTAGTTTCTAAATCTAAATAAAAATTAGTTTATAAGATTAGCACCCACAAAAAAATATACAGTGTATAAGATAATCTATAGAATGGAGGAGATAGGGAGTAATTAACTCATGACCCAAACTTTTTGCAAGTTGTTTTCTTTCTCAAGTATCCTATTCACTCTATTTCTCAGTAATGGCTTTTATCAATGTTTATCCCCAGGGTCTTTTTAAAGCCTTTCCTTCTCCAGCTTAAAAAGTCCACAGCATTTGGAACTGTAAGTCAACTCTTCTTTTACAAAACCATTTCCTCTTACTGTACTCATTACTTCTCTTTTCCTTTGTTAGTTTCTGACCATTTATATTTTTCTT
The DNA here is from genome assembly GCA_011751065.1 of Lasiurus cinereus. Lineage (NCBI taxonomy): Eukaryota > Metazoa > Chordata > Mammalia > Chiroptera > Vespertilionidae > Lasiurus > Lasiurus cinereus. The sequence continues at coordinate 63,374,559 of JAAGEH010000012.1, forward strand.
CCTTTCCTGATTGCTCCTAATTATTTTGTTTCTGAAAAGTAGGCATTGCTCAGAATTGTCCACAACTTTCTTTCCCTCTTTCAGTCTTCTAGCTTGTATAGACTGACCATTTCAACATTGTGACTATTAAACCATGTAATGTCAATGACTATAAAAGTTATAGTTTTCAAAATAAGTGCTCTTTCCAATTATATTATAATACTAGAGGCCCAGTGCATGAAATTCATGCACATGGGGGGAGGGGAGGAGGATGGGGAAGTGGTCCCTTCAGCCCTCTCCAATGCGGGATCCCTTGGGGGATGTCTGACTGCCAAAACCAGCAGGTGGACATCTCTCTCACAATCCAGGACCTCTGGATCCTAACTGCTCACCAGCCTGTCTGCCTGATTGCCCCTAAATTCCCTCCCTGCCAGCCCAATCATCCTTAATCGCCTCTGCCAGCCAGCCTGATTGCCCCTCACTGCCCCCCTGCCAGCCTGATTACCCTCAGTTGTCCCCCTGCCAGCCCAGTCTCTCCCAACTGACCCCTGCTGGCCTGGTTGCCCTCACTGCCCCCCCTTTCAGCCTGGTGGCCCCACGCAGCCTGCTGGTCAGTTATTTGGTCATCACTTGCTAACCCCCCTGCTAGCCTGGTCACCCCACACAGCTTGCTGGTCAATCATTTGGTCATCCCTCACTAACCCCCCTGCTAGCCTGGTTGCCCCACACAGCCTGTGAGGGCACTGTGACCAATTTTCATATTACCCTTTTATTAGTATAGATTTTTAACCACCCCATAGGACTTTAATATCTACCTCCAAGTACCACAGGTACCTCACATTCTTCATGTACAAAAATAAATTTATAATTTATTCTTTCTTTTTCTTTCTTTCTTTCTTTCTTTCTTTCTTTCTTTCTTTCTTTCTTTCTTTCTTT